>NQII01000161.1:327258-369746 GCA_002778355.1 Clitarchus hookeri
CTCGCCCCTCGACCAGTTCCTGGGCGCCGATAAGGGCGGCGACGACATCTTCGGCGGTGGGTCGCCGAGCGCAGCGCCGGACAAGGACAACAGCGTGGCGCCGTTCTCCGAGTCCAGCGACGACGACATCTTCGACGGGAAGGGCGGCGGCAGCCCGGGGGCGACCGGTGCGCCTTCGGAGGCCTCGCCGACGGCGCCCAGCTCGGGCTCGGAGATCCCGTACAGCAACTGCTGCGACCTGGCGAGCCGCGGCAGGGCACGCTTCCACGGCCTCAGCAGCAGGCAGGCCTCGCGCTTCTCTCCGCGCAGGGCGGAGGAAGACTTCTCGGGTTTCCCGGCGGGGGTGGCGGTGCGCGCGCGCGTGCAGTCGCTGGACGTGTTCCGCCACCAGCCCGCGCCGGGCGAGGCCCTCGACAGCCGCCAGTCCTCCTCCTAGACATGGTGTCTGCCTGCTGCACCTTCTGTCCAGGACCCTCACTGCTCACCCAGCCACGTCACTCGACCAACATTGGCATTTCTACAAGGTGGTCATAGTACGCACAGCACACCCGTTACGCAGGTGTTCAATGACGCTATGCTCCTCCCTTGCAGCTTACAATCTCCCAAGCACATGATGAAAATAATGACACCTGCTGCACTTTGTATTTATTTTAACTGTGTTAAAAATGAGATAGGCTACGATCATTTGACAGAACACTCCCCGATAAATCTGTCAGGACCTGGCTACAAGGGATAGGCACCAACATCCTGGAATGGAACCACTTATTCCCAGAACTCTTGACGACATTAATTTGCATTGAGTACATTTTTCTCTATTTCTTGTTGATTCCCCTCGCTTCCTCGTGCTTTACGCCACTAGACTGCTAAAGGACTGCTTACAACACACGCAAACATGTTTACCTGGGTATCAAACCTATCAACTTTACACCATAAATTCTGTTTTTCAACCGATTATGCCACAAGAGCTGACAAATTTCTTTAAATCAGTACTTTTGAGCTTCCTTGCTTCTATGCCTTTAGGCTGATTGAAGAGCACTTGACACATCCATACAACCCCTAACTTATTACTACAGACAACAAACAACCTCCCATCTTATGTGAAAATTTACCTTGGAAATGGAATCCCTCAGTTTTTGTAAACTTTGACTAACCACATGGCTTAAACTCACAACACTCGAAAAGCAAGCCTTCGTTTGAAAACTGAGCAATGCAATCACCTGACTTCGTCAACACTACTGTACAATGCACTTCGAACATCTCGGCTTTGTTTCTCAAACACGATTGTTTCCAATACTTCAAGGTATTTTACAGAAAGAAACTCATTGTTTGAGAAGTATTATTCTTCAAACACAACACAATATAGAGTGGAATAAAGTCTTGTGAACATTCAAAGTGAGAGGTTGCAGGCATTTTACGTGCACTGGATTATTGTATGTGTTTCTCAATGCTTTTGATATTATGATAAAAGCATTTGGGATATCACAATGGGTACAACACATGCTTGGCAATATTGTTGTCTGCACATTGCATACGGAAATATTAGTGTAAAAATATTATTATGTACAATTACCTCAATAATTACTATAAATTCCATTTCACAGTAAAGTTGTTAACTTGTATCTACAAATAATTTAATGTATAAAAAATCATTGAAAAAAAGTTAAATAAAAGAAAATATTAAAACAAAGTTTCTTGAACATTTATTTTGTGTGCTTGATAAAACTCCAAATATTACAAATTGTTCAGTATACTTTATTTTTATGCAGAAAGGAATTCTTTGTTTTGCATCAGAGATACTGCTATTTACATCAGATAGTGTTCAAACTTAGCCCTTGCTGAGGTTGCTAAAACTGTCACACTTACTAAGTGTATAGTGCCAAGGACATGAAAAGCATATTTTTCCAGTGGGAGGGAAGGGGGTCTGTCTTCAAAAGAGGTTTTTCTTACCATACCCCCTTGGCTTATACATCCACACCCATTAGCAAGCAGAGAAGGCTGTTACAACACAGAATATAATTTTATAGATACTCAAATATTCTTGTTAGACTGCTGGTAGTTTTATTACACATACAACCAGCCTTATGAAGTAATTAATTAATTGTTGCTGATCCGACGTAGTAAACTCAGAAAAGCACTCCATAATAATTGAGTTATATTTTATAAATTTGTTTTCAAAAAGTCATAAGGAAAAAAAAAAAAAATTTGGGCTAATTGTCAACTTAGAAATCAGTTTTGATACATTACTGTTAATTTACAAACACAATACTCTATGCGATGAGTGATACCACCTATTCTTGTCGTCGTGTTGGCAGGCTGGAAAATGTTTAAGCTTTCCTTGGTAGTGTACTCCTCATAGCCTGCAATTGTCTTGTGATATTCACCTCAAAACATGTTCAATATCGTAGTAGAAGTAAAAATATAAACTGAACTCAAATGCAATTTTAATTACAAATAAAATACAAAGGTTACAGTAAAATTAAATATGATTGGGGGGGTCCATGGGAAGTCCAGACCCTCCACAGCTTCTATGCCACTGATTTTACATTATCTTCCATTTTACAAATACTTCGTTTGGTCCCGTTTATAATTTTTACACCATAATTTCCCTCTTCTTACAATGTCCTGCATTTTTCTTAATTTTTCCTAGTCCCATGGAAAGTGTAAAAAAAAATAGTTTACTGTGGTTTTATGATATTGGAGGGGAAGAGAATTTTTTAAAAAATAATGCTGCTTCAGGATGGAATTCTATAGGCTGTCCGAGGTGAGACACGCATGTCTCGTCAAATGCAGTTGCCCAGCACATCATGCCATGATGTCACCTTCAATGAACACTTGATTACGTAGTTTTAAATTCTACCTGCCTAACATTGGAAATTCTAAGTTGTCAGTCATTGCACCGCGGGAATTTTCTGCGTAGGCACGAGGTGGGGGGAGGGGGTTAATGCACCCGGCACAATAAAAATATTCTCTGAATACTGGCGTGAAACGAGTATGAAGAATTTCATTTTTAGTAAGCAGGAAATACCACATACGACTTTGCTACCAAATGCAGAGAATGGTTCATGTCATAGACTAAAGATGAAGTAGAGCGATCTCGCTGATTGTGCACAACCAATCTCCTTGCCCCAACATTGAACTGCTTTCCTTCCAATATGGCTAACAAAAACACAGTGGAATGGATTTGAGGTCAGAACACCGTTTAATAAACAAGAGTGCTTTGAGATGCTTTTATACGTCCTCTATAGTTGTTACAGACCACTACGCCACTGCTTTGAAAACAAATTAAGTCTACTGTAGTAATAAATGGATTTTTGTATTTGATTTTGTGTGCATGCATTACATAATTGCAATGTTGCCAATAATTTGCTCCCGTCATGCGCTGGTGCCAAGTCGCAGATGAGTGAGGGAGGGAAAGGAAGTGGATCTGGTTTAAATAGAGGATGCACTGTAAACAAAGCCCAGCCAACACACAACACTATGAATATTTAATAACCCCAACTGCAACTTCAGCATCAATTATTAGTAAATTAAATAATCCAACTACCTTTTTATTGCCAAGTACTAACTATTAATTGCTGTCAACCTGATTTCAAATATTAGCTTGCAAACACAAACACATTCCGGTTCTTTTAATATTACTAACACAACTTTTCTGCAGGCCTTGCCTCCTCAGCCTACATCCAGACAAGCACAACCTACATTCCGCTTGCATAAAACCAAAACCTCCACGAAGCATGCTGGGTTTCGTGATGGTTCTTCAACAAGCCCTGCATTTCAAAATTCTGGGTTTTTAGGAACCATTCCTCTCCTTTCCCCCCTCAGGCAGGGAAGGATAGTAAACAGTCATGGGTACCAGGTCCTCTGGCACTACACAGGGGGCATTAAAACAAAACAAGACTGCTGGACTTTCCGCAGTATATCGATATGATCAACAGCCAGGGGGGATGGGCTAACTGTCGCCGACCTGGGCTAGAGACATGATATACCAATGGGAGAACAAGAGCCCTTACTAGGGCTTGTACTTTCCCAGTGCTTAGGGAGTAGCATCCCAGCGATGATAAACAGTGGCATAAAGCCCAGCACGCATTGGTTTCTGGGGCTTCGGAAGATGCAACCAAGTATTGTAGCTGTAGTTCGTTAGGCTGGCCGGATTCACGTTTAGCAAGCAAACGACTGGGAAAGTAATATTTTAATGGTAGTTTTCTTATTGATCATTCAAGTAAATTGAAAGTTGTTTTCTGTGTCAAACGACTTAGAATTTTGCCAGTCATTAATTGTCACTACAAATCATTAAAGCTTGTCAAATAAATATGTGTGGCAACATTTCGGGAAGAAGTAAATAGTAGATAATATGTTATATTGTCTTTTAAACAAAGATTTGTGAGATGGGCACCAAAATAATTATTAAGATTCTGTAAATCATTATAATTGTGCCAGCATTTTGTATTTATACTTGTAGCTTTAATATTTTTAACTTTCATCAGTTTGAAAAGGCGCTTTTAATTCAAGGTAATTAATTATGGACATTATTGTGTTGCAATAAATATAATCCATTCCCAGTTACTTCGAACTTTTCTGAAGCCCTGCTAAAGTTCTACTTCCAGGATATTCCTCCGCCTCGTGCAAACTAAGTCTAGAAAATAACACCAAAGGACAATGCGCTGAATTCGTGCGCACTTAGTTGTAATAGTATTTTGCATGAGAGAGAACTATTTCTTACTAGGCGCTACCAACATAAATGTTTTCTCATTGGTTTTATTAATATTTATTATAAATTAAATATTACAATTTAAAAATAAAATATAGGTAAAACATCAATTTAACTAAACATAGGATACTTTTATGTTAACAAGTATAAAGTGCTTCTGATACATGGCATACATACTTAGTAAATAACTTAACACGTCATGCATGCTGTGATTTTCAAAGGTTTGATTCAAAAAGTGTGAAGAAACCACGAATAGACTATATATATGATATAGGTGTGATACACTCTTAGCATGTTGGTATTGATGGGCCACTACTGTTTTTGAGAGCCCTTTTATATATGAAACTATTTATGGGCATAAAGTATAAGTGTTTTCTTTATACATAGGAAACATAAATGAATGAATATAAACAGAAGCAGCAAAATGTTCACTCTTGTCTATCATTAAAATGGCACAACTATTGATATTGATTTAATGACATTTAGTTTAAATGGTTTGAACTGAACAATGGAATTGAGGATTCTGAGTGCTGCTTTTCAGCTATGGAAGTTTTTAGTACTTAGAGAGACTGCAGCACTCAGATTTGTGGCATGTCTTCTGGTGTTGAGTTTGATTGTGTCAGGGGGGGGTTGTTGTTGTTGTCCACCACCAGAGGACATTGCAACATTTAATTGAGTACTTTTGAAATTAACTTTGAAAAATATTGTTGTTCATACCTACATATATTCTAACATGCACACTGACTAGCTAGCACCAAGTTGATAATGACAGAAGGAAAGTACATTTGTGAATATCAAAATTATTTCTTTTGCTTTCTGTTTCTTGAATGCGAGTGTAAGATCAAGCAAATTTGTATTAACTACTGTATTTACTTTGCTAATAATTTCACAGTTTATCTTGACCGACACACATGAATAATGCGATCACACCATGACCATGTTAATGTAACATGTGGTGGAGGAATACACAATGTGTTAACAAGTAGACCTTGAGCAGGGCTTTTCAAGTTCTTTGTTTACTATGAACAGCGTATAGTTGGCAGACAGATCTTGTATGTTAACCTGGTGAGCACTCGGTACAGTATTACATGATGACTTACACATCGTAAACAAGCTGAGCTCTAATGCCACCATATCCTTCGGTAATGATTAGGTCATACCACACTAGCAGGGTTCAAAGAAACTAATTTTGTGCAGCTCTAACCACCATTTTACTGCACAATTGACAACAGATTATTTTGTGGTTGATTTTTCTTTGTTATAAGGGTACAAGTGAATTTAATTAATTTACTTTTAATATGATAAAGTTTGAACATTCTTAAATTATGTCAATAGTCTGCATTCTTCAACATAATTTCTGCAGGATTTGACATTCTTAACACGAACCTATAATTTTATATTTACTGCTCAGCAAATTTGACAAAAATAATCTCCAAAGTTTTCAAGTAAATTTCAAATAAGTTCATTTAAGTTTCTAATAGTATTTTCATCAAAACAGACAACACTGAATATCTCACTTTCAAATATGCTTTACTCGCTGTTTTCATTAATGGAAATTCTTAAACCACAATCTACAAAAATGTTACATACTTTCATTTCGTAATGTAAACAGATTTCTCCTAAATTCATTAATAAACAAATGACATATTTAAAATTTGCACAATACCAGTTACATCTCCTCAAAGGCTAGTGTATTTTGTGCCACACAAACCAACCCGTGTAGCTACACAAGGTCGAAAGAAACAATCATTTTCGTAGCCTTGACATCACATCTTGTTGAAAGTAACTACATTTTTTGCAGGATTGTCTGCTTGTTTAGCATGTGTAGTTGAAAGAAACCAACCCTAAGATTTGACAAACTTCAAAGCTCCATCCAAACACATAGTTGGGGTTAGAAATAACACAGTTGTACTAGTCTAACCAGAGCCAAGTAATTTCTAATAGGTCGGAGTTTTTTCTCACAATGATGAAGGGATTATGTCCAGATGTGTACTGTAATCCATATTATTGACCAAATTCTTTCAAGATGGAGTAATTCATGTATAGGCTGTTAATGGTATAGTGAGCATTTGCATTGTAAGTAAAAAACACAGTGTGTATGTTCCACTACACCCAGAAGTTAACATCCAAGGCTAAAATAAAATATGTGTATTGACTATTGTTCCAAATGAGAGGGCTTTCAAAAGTGCTCACTTTACAGTGAATAGCCTAGCATGATTGAGTACAAGTAAATTACAAGTTTATTCATTCCCTGATCTTTGCAGATGACTAGGTGATTATTGCACAATACAGATAAGAGAGAGTACTTGAAAATGGTCTCTGAAGACCAAGAAGAAATTGACCTTGCAGTTAATATGACCAAGAACTTTCCTATTAAAAAGTATTCCTGCTTAATAATTTCACGTAATATTGCACTTGGTCAATAAACCCCATTGTAGTTTGACTAATGCGTGACGGCCTAGGGAGAGGGACGTCACGGCAAAGAGCGAGGTGTTTTTAATTCTGCGCCAGGTAAGTTGTGCAGGTTGGGGGCAGACTCTACTGCGGCGGGGTCTGTAGTAGGACCCTCCCACTGGTCCCTTATATATAATGTAGAGCGTGTCGGGAGCCTACTTGGTATGAAATCTGTGAGGGCGAGGTATGGGCTAACTTACCACTGGTGTCACTCCCTTGCGGCAGACGTTGGTCCAGGCTGGTAGGCTTCCGCTTCAGCTAGAGCGGACGGCTGGGCAGGCTGGCTCGGCTCGCCTGCTGGTGACCGGGGGTGCTGGCCGGCTGGCGAGCACGTGGTCGGCTGATGCTGGTGTCCTTCGAGTCAAACGGGACCACTCCCAAGGGGAGAGAGTTCCCCTGGCAGAGTAGTTCGACGGCGGGAACCCTAACTAGGAGAGGCCAATACCCTGGCAGGGAGGGTAGTGGAGTGAGGCTCCGAAAATTGCCAGGCGGCTTGTACTCTCTCCTGTGAGGACTTATAGTTAAGGGCTGGTGTAGACTGATTACTTAGGGGGTGGAGAGATGCAAGGATAGCAGCTGTCCTCCGGGCGTTCCGCCTGCTCCCTTGTCTGTGAACAGACGACATGGACAGGAAAGGTGATAACGTGGCAGGCAACAAACGCCTAGCTAAAGTGTACTCCTGAAGTAACTGGGTCAAGACTTGTCAGGCCTCGCACCCCCTCCAGTGAGTTAATACGCTCTGGAGGGAATGGGTTAACTGACTTAGCTGGCCCAGATGCTTCGTCGCATGTCTTTCTAGTGGTTGGGGTCTACCATACTTGTACACCAGGTACCTTTACACACCGGGTCCGCAGTATGGGTGGCCGTCGAACTTGTGTGCGACGTATGTGTAGTCCTGGTTAGGGACTGCCCGCAGTCCTCCTCTATGTCGGAAACTGTTGCTGATTCGCGGTCCCCTGCCGCTCCTTTTGAGGGTGACGCTTATCAAGTTGGGGAAAAGGCACACGTTCTCTACAGAGCAAGGAAAGACAGAAGTTAGCTAGACTACATGTTTTATTCCCTTGAGAATAGAAACATGGTGACCCATACTACCTCCTACCTCTACACACACTAGGTGTTCAAAAGGATTTGTACAAGATCAAGACAGGTGAAGGGGCCCGTTGGCTTGAGCAGCCTGGCTTGAAAAGCGGACGAGAGCTGACAATTAAGTAGTTGTGAAAACAACTGGACCCTAATTGTGGCTTGTAGTCCTGAAGGGACCCGGGGCACCATGTGTGGTGATTCTTGACGGCTCGCTTAGGGACAAACTGTTGCATGCCCGTGGCTGCTTCTCAGACGGTTTACAAGTGATGGGGGCGATGACATAACTCCTATTATTACGTGGGTGCTGGCCTTGGAGGCGGCCAGTCGGGGTTACATTCCCTCGGGGGCACGTGATGATGCGGAGTCAGTAATAATAATGAGTAGGAAGCATCACGTGTCAACTGTTACTGAGCCCAAGACCTGATGCCATACAGTCCAAGGCTGATACGTACTTGTGCACCTACCTTGATTGTGTTCTACTCCTTGGAGCGGGCTGCAGCCTTCCAGCCGAGGGTACCGAACGCGCATCCTGCTCGTGCAGCGGAGAAATAAGATCTCTCCTCCATTGCTTTCCTTTACTCACTTGCCCCCGGCCAGACAGGTATAAGTAAGACTAGCACAGGCCCTTCATGGCAATTAGATTTTGCCTGCCTGGCAAATCTCGCTGCTCAGACGCCAAAATACTTCCTGCAAGACTTGTTTGCAAGACCATCCAGTGAGTGCCACACACTAGCCCACGACACCTCTCGCAGTCCAAGGATAGAGAGTCCATACTGCCGTGCTGGCACAACCGCACCGGGCACCTAGCACTTTGCTGTCAGGTTAGCCCCACACTTCAGGTGTCCCGGGCACAGGATCGGTTATATGTGGTTTATTTTGAATAAACCCATATAAACCATAACTCAGTATTTTGCCCTTCTGTTCACCTTGTTCCTACCCAACAGTTCCCCAGCCTCTCAGGTTTGGACAAGATCTGAGACCAGAAAGCCTTCAGGCTTACACTAGCCACACTGGGAACTGCTCTCTACATTGGTCTGGAAATCATGTAACAAAGCGATAACGCTGCTTCCCTGTGCACCGCTGGGGCTGAAAGCAAACCCTTGCTATCAAAACCTTCTAGAAGGAGACTTGGCTACCAGCGATAACACCGCTTCTCTGGGTATCACTGAGCCGGGTAGGAGATTGAATCATACTTGTAGAGGTAAAAAATAGAAAAATTTTGATTACTTGAATCTAGCCCTGCTTGCCTACGGTCTGGAAGCGCCACAGCAGCTCCAACCTACCGTCCAGGGTGCTTTACCGGGCTGAGGCCAGTATCGCCCTTACCACCAACCCCATCTAAGCGCTGCACAGTGCCCATCAGGGCTACCCCAGCTACAGCAGCTAAACCTGTAAGCACTGCAACCGTATTCGCCCCTACCTGCGCCACTACTCTCTCCGCCGCCATCCCAGCACCTCCACTGAAATTCCATTTTGAAATTATCTGATATTTCTTTGTTTTCCAGTCAGAACCTTCCAATACCATTATATTTTCACAGCTGTCAGAACAATCATGCTATAAGGTCCAACATTTTTATTTAGTCTATTAATATTTTTTGTGATACACGCTACTGACTTCACACGAGTGCCCATTACAAAAATACAAACACAGTACTTTATTGTGTATGTATAGGCTTTATTTCACTTAGCAAAAATACAAAACATCAGGAGCGCGCACACTGTTTTCTTTGGCATTTAGTTAAAACGCGGCAGCTGCAATACACATTTCACGCCTATAATGACAAGTAAAATGAGGGGAAATGCCGCTTGGAAACACGTGTAAACTTTTAGACAGTTTCTCTGCTAACTTATTAAATTAATCATTTTCCTATTAATGACATATGGGAAGTAGGGAGACGATATTTATTTATAAAAACATTGTGAGCTTGTGCTGAATCACAATCCAATAAAAGTGACCAAAAAGGAGCGCAGAGTAGGTTGTCAACAGCTATAGCAAAATAAATCGCAAACGTGTGTCAAAAGTATAAATCCACGTGGAATAGTGCAATGAAGTCGTTAATAAGTAGAAATCCAAATCATAGCCAGTGAAGAAAAACAAAAAATCCGAATTATTAAAACACTATACAGTCAGAAACCTATGGAGCAACAAGCAAACTCCTCAGGAACAATAACGAGACAAGAAAAGTGGTACAGGGAGGAGGGGGAAATTAAGAGGCTGAATTTCTGAATTTGTTTTTGCAGTTTGCGGCGCACATCAGTGTCGACATTGACTGGCGCTGCTGCCATGAGGTGCGGCGCGCAATGTGCTGTGCTGCACACGCATGTCTTGGCAGATAAGTACAGCATGGAAAAATGAACTGCACCAGCAGAGGCAGCACTGTAGAACAGATGTCACGTCAATGACCCTGCACGCACGTTGCATGATGGTGATACCTTTTAACGAATTTCTGCAGATATGTTTTGTTTCTACTATGTGGCACATCATGCAAGGCTTCAGTCCATATAACTTGTACTGTTTTTTTTTTAATGTAGCAGCTTTCAAATGTGCTTTTTAAAAGTTTTTCGTGGCAATTTTTTTGTTTTTAAAACTTTTAAACAATTTTTTAGAGTTCGTGAAAATTTGTTTGCACGGACAAGGTGTCTGTATGAAATGGGTGCCGTACAAACAAAGTTTGAGTGTAGTAACAAGCAAAATTTCACAAGTAAATTGCATATTTATGCAAAAATTCAAAACATTTATTACAAATGCAAAGTGACTAAAATGGAACCAAACATGTAAAAGAAAGATTTACAGCCAAAATTATGCACTGTGTTGGAGTATTAGCACACAGAATGGCTAGCAGTATAATTATAGCAAATTCCCTAACTTTTCCATGTGTATCCTGCAAATATTAAAAAGATTTTAATGTTTTCCCGAAAATAATATACAAATATTTTTATGGGTAACAAAAACATAGTATTTATTTATGGACAGCATTCTCGCAAGCAGAAAAAAGCCACAATACAATTAATCAATTCAATGAGAACAACTGAAAGTGTTTGAATTATTTGGGAAATTTTAAAATATTTACTTGCAAAATCTTACTCTTACATCTTTAAATACATTTTCCACAATGCCAATGCTTGCTGCATATATATATATATATATGTGTGTGTGTGTATATACACACACATACACAACCACACACACACACAAAATGTAATAATAGTTGCAATTAAGCATACGACAAAATTGCACCCAGGCTCATAAATATTCTTATGAAGGTGGAATAAACTAAAATATCATTACTACAATTCATAAGATGGCATGTAGCAACAATGCTGGAATCCACTATTTATTTTCTTATTAAATACATCAAACCATTTGATCTAAATTCCCTGACTTTTCCAGGTTTCGCCCGTTTTCCTTAACGCTAGCCACCCTGACACAGGCAAAGGAGTCAACGCTGTATCTCTTTTTTGTATGTCCACTCTACTTTCTCAGTATAACTGGAACACTAGGCACAGCTTTTCAAAAAATAAATGTTACTATTATCACATTGTCTTCTGCAAATGCATCATGTTAACCACTGGGAAAAAAAAAAAAAAGCCATTTCTTTGTTAATTCAACAGTCATACTAATAAATAGAACATCAAATATCTGATAACATGTTTATTTTACAGATCCTAGAAGTCATGACAGGTTCTCATGTTTTGTGCTGAAGAACTATAGTAAATATATTTACATAAAATACATTTATTCATAGAAAAAAAGTAACAATAAGAAAATGCAAATAAGTGGGAGACTTGCCTTACAAGAGCTGAATATGTGATACACTTGCATTAAACACTGAGGAAAACCAGTTTTTCATTCCAACTGATCTTGTGAAAAATAATTTACTTACATAGCACAAAATAAGCATTAATAAAAACATTCACTACAAAACTAACTGCCACGAAGCTCAATTGCAACTGTCCGCAGGCTGTAACCTTTCGACACACTGTCAGCATTTTTGATTTACAAAGTGCTTGAATACTTACAGGTAACTTAATACAAACGGTATAAAGAAACATAAATTGTGATAACAATTTATTATGAGACAGTTCTCAGGAAGTGATCTTGGCCGGTGCGTTATCCAGTGTGTCATCTTCGGGCCACCACTGGCAAGAATGAGCACGAGTTTCAATACCTGCCCGTTCGCTAGAAACTGCACGCTAAGTACTGCACTACGCTGCCACTTTGGACTACAAAGGCAAGAGCTGCTTCCATCTGAGATGTGCGGAATAGCCATTTCTGAGGATCCAGCCTCGTATAACAATATTAAAACTGAGTACTGAACATGATAAACTTGAGATTTATGACAAAACATCAGATCTACATAAACAACACTGTGAGTTATCCTACTTTTAGGAAAACGTTTGTTCAATACTTTGTTCTTTTTACAAATTGTATTGCTCTCCAAATAAAAAACCAAGTTTTGACATTTCCTGTAACAAATCATACAAAACAGAGCAACGAAACAAAACATAATTCGTTGATATACAACACTGGAAGTGTCAAAAAAATATTCTGCACATTTACTTAACACTTGGGGCAAAATGTCTCAGCACCCCCAAAAACACGTAATAAAAATTAAAGTACTGTAAAAGGAAACATAAAAACAAACAACAAGAATACAAAACACAGTACAGCAATATCCACGATTACTAAGAACAATCACCGCATTAGACGGCGGTGTTCCGAAGCTACATCCTCACACGTAAGGACACAAATGTGATTGCAAGTATCGGACACAGTGACCCAATGCTGGATGAAAATGTCGAAGGTGCATAAACTACACACTTGTAAAGAATGTTAACAATTAGACAGAAATACTTGCACAGACAACATCTGACATTCTGAAACTTAAAAGTACACAGTATACGGTATAAAAGTTAACTACTATGACACACTCAGAACTACAGTATTACATAATGTACCCTGTTTACAGGGACCGACAGTTGAGGCGATGCCACACAGTACAAGATGTTACAAGATTTGCTTTTCATACCTACGCCAGTTTGTAGAGCATTTCAGTAAATCTGACCAACATGAACCACTGGCCACATAACACACAAAAGCAATTTATTTGTCTTTGTCACGGCCTAAAAGAAAAGTGAACGGACTCAAGAAAATGGTTTGGAGATTTAAAAGTGATCTGAGCTGGGCAGTAGACTAATGAATTCTCATGCTAGCATTTAAGTTTTAAAGTCTTGCAGTGGACTCTTGTAAAACACTAGACACTGTGCCAAATTACTGATGTACAAACCTACTGTATTTACCTGAATAACGGCACAGATTATTGTCAAAAAATTAACTGTCAAATGGCACCTTTGTTTCCAATCGAGTATCGAGAAAAACCATTAGCTAGTTACATAGAAGCACATGAAGTGGGAAATGAACTACGTACCACCACAATGCTATTAAAAACTGACAATCAATATTTTAAATTTTTAAATATTACTTAACATCTCGAGATTTAACGATTATGATAAAATTGTACTGATTTCTAACCACCGTGTATTTCTTGTATGCAAACAATAATAAAGTGTCCATAGTAGATTATGCATAAAGATATTACATGCAGCTTGCACAAAATGGACAACACTATGGCGGGCAATGGATAGTGAAGTGCTCACGACGGTAAACTGAAGAACCATTCAATAACAAGATATTTGATGATACACAAAATGGCGCTATCTCTCTGGCATCCACCAACGTAAATAATTATCTCTACTCCTTGTTCAATGCATGGGGGTCCAACTCATATAGGGACATCTGTTCCTTTCCTCTCGAAATAGTTCCAGCCCGTTCGAACAGATCGCAGTACCACTGCATTTTTTCCCCATGAAAAACAGCAAAAATTTTTTATTGTAATGGCCGCCGAGCATGTACTCACTGTTACCATGTGTTTTTTTTTTATTGAGAACCGATATTCCACATGATGTATAAGTTTTTTTATATTTTTGTGTATAATTTCGTTGCATAAGTAACATATTTCAACATTTTGTAAAATGAGAACGAGTTGTGTATCAGATTGTGAAGATGGTTAAGTATTCGTTATCTAATTCCGATCTCCTGCGACAAGACAAACGATCACCATTTCGGCCAAAAAGAATAGGAAATGGCAAGCTNCGCACACACCGAAATAAATGAACAAGACAAAATATTGGTTATGGAGTCGTATCAATATTGTAGTCTACTACACATAAAAGTCAATAGCAATTTGAAACCTGTCGTAGTTTCCACCCATCTGCTAGATACCGCTTGTTTACTTGGTTTCATTTGTTACTGTGAGAGTAGCATTTCTATATCCCCCTCCCTATTCTATGGTTCTACGATACGTAATTACCTTAGAAGTTATGTGATGGTGAGTAGGCAAGCAGTCCACATACAAAAAAGAAATTACACGAGAAAAGCGAAGACAGGTTTACCATTATACATATTTCTGATGAATGCGCGACGATCCACGAGACAAAACCTTTTCATGTTTAAACACTTTACGTCCTATGGTTATAATTTGTGTTGAGCTGAGACTGCACCCGTCAACCTTGACAAGTTACCGGCAGAGGTTTAGCAAAGTACAATTATTGATTCGCGAGACACGAAAGGTGATTGTTAGGTGAAAATATTTGTTGTTTTATAACTTAAAGCACCGTGACTCGACTTGCACGTTCACTAGCTCAACGTCTGCTGTAAAAAAATTTGACTCGAATGTCGAGTTGATCTTTGTTGACTCGACCCATCACTATCTATTACTTTCTAGTCAGTAAACTTGTGCAAAATAGTCCAGATACACACGTGCTTGGTTAACAATAATGAGGTGCGTGAGATTGTAACCACTAAACTGCATTACTAAATAATTTGTTTCACTGTAGTTTCCGTGAGTGTCTCTCACCCAAAATTTGTTATTAATGTCACCTAAAGAATTTAAATTTATAGAAATAAATACTAAAATAGTTTTTTTCCTAGCGTAATACTGTAAATATTGGGGGTTGGCTAAAAATCAGGGATGGCCTCTATTTGAGAAAATACAGTAAGCTTATTTCATTACATAATGTACACATAAAACAATATACAGTACGTACATATTTTTAGTTTTCTACCATATTGGTTCATCACCAATGTGATTGTGAATTTACTATATTTTTTTTACCAATACACTTTATTACCATTTCTGCTGAAGAAGAAAATATTATGTAATTAATGCTAAAACTAAAATTTGGGATTCATTAGAAATACAACTGCTATAATTCTTTTTAACACGACGAAAAGAGTGATTTTGCCTAGTCATAGTTGAAATTGTTGTTCTATGTACTGTACATATTGGGATTTAATTTTTTTTAAATAATCTCTAAATAGTATAAAACAAAGTCGCTTATCCACGTCTGTGTGTTTTTGCTTAGTACTTTTAAACTACTTTATGGATTTTGACGCGGTTTCCAACATAATTTAGATAGTTTCTTGAGGAAGATTTTGGTGTATCATTCATTTATATTTAATGTACAGATAGTAGATAAATGTCGAACCGTTTGTAATGAAGCCATAAAAAACCGCTTTAAAGGCGCTTACATGGCTTGCGCTGACTAAACCATAAGAGATACATGAATATTAATATACTACAGAATTGTAGCTCTCAAAAAGGTCTACAGAAAAGTCCGCTATAGCATATGTTTATCTGTTAAGAATGACCCACAGTAACCATTTTTGTGTTTCAAAGTATCGCTGTAAAAAATAATTTGTTACCGGGCGAAGCCGAGCCGGTTCGCTAGTGTATAATATAAATGTTTGATGTTTTCAGTTTTCAAGTCACAATTCCTTCCATGAACATGCGTATCTCCCAACACAAGGCAGTAAAACCCTGTTACAGTCTCTCGATGGTGCTGAATGCTACAGATCTCTGGCACCACATTCAATACACAGACTTAGTAGCATCAGCTTCATCAAGACTGATGTCTGAATTTATATTCACAAATAACAACACATTCTAAGAATATACAAGAGTAATAATATTTAATTTTACACAACACTGCCGAATTATTCATTACGTCATGGAGATTCGCCTCCCTCAAAATAGAGATATATGTATTACACTAATCATTAATGTGTCAGTAAACAGGGGTGTAACATCAAACTAGACTAAAAAATAGTGTATTTCTCAGTTAAAATAACTAACCAAAGAAAAGAAAAAGTTGAAGAATTTTAATAATGGTGGTTTGCAAAGATTAATTTTATGAGAAAATACATTTTTGGAGTTTCATGAATCAAACAGAACACTTTTCTAAAAATAGACCCCAAGACATCTTGTAATGTAAAAAATTAATGACTTATTAATGACTTAGAAATCTCTAAGGTTTGATGCACACTAGCAAGATTTTAACGCACAGCAAGCTCACGAGAATTTGTAATGCAGTTTAGCACTACATGTATGTAAATAGAGCAAAGTCCACTTTAGCGGCCTCACAGCGAACACTCTGCGAAACAGCAGTGTGTGTGGGAACATTGGGCAGTGCACACTAGTAGCCCGCGGTCGCCAAACTGCATGCTCACTCAAAAAGAATTAAAGAACTTGTCATCGTCTTCTCTCAGATCATAAACACTGTATTATGGACTTGCGTTTCCTAATTGATATATTTTCGGCAAGTTGTAAAATTTAATTTTTTTGCCCATTTAGATCATGTCTGCTTCTAAGTTAGTTTATTGGGATATACATAGATATATATACCGCATACGTGTGCCACATCCGTAATGCCCGCAGCACACTGAATGTGGTTGGGTAGTTTGATGGGGAATTGCTACTTCCAGCGAGATCGCAGCATTATCACGTCCGGTACGTATGGCCCAGAGAGAATTGTCACCACGTGGTCACTAATGTGCACTAAGCCTAACTTCAGTACAAATAATTATCACACCCAAAATATTACTAACTTGTAGATAATTCTGTAAACTTTTTTTTTTAAAAACTACTAGAGGCAAAAGATGAAAACAGTGTGGCATGAGGTCAGACTCCATTGAAGCATTATCTCTGTTGCAATATTCTCACAATATTGAATATTGCCAATACTGGTCACCCGACAGTGAATCACCCTGCACGGCTGTGGCACTTCCTCAACACATGACACTACAATGTGACATCAGAACACTACAATATGCACAACCTATGTAACTAGAGTACACACAGGCTGCAACTTCCTCTTTTTATAAACTCTTCTCCAACTGCTTTCAATTTATCTCAATACAAGTACAGTAACTCTTCCTGCACATATTTCACTTCACCAAGCACTAAACACACAGGAAAAAACTGAAACTTGTAATGTGCTCCTGTAGTACACACCGTGTATTGCAACTTTTTCTTCTAACATGTCAGCCTTGAAATTTTTTTTTTTAAACAATTAATACAATGGAAAGTTAACCTTAATTTGAAATTGTGCCTTTCAGTTTCTGATCATAACTGATGGATTGAAACAGATAAATTCAGTAACCCAATAAATTTATGTCGGCAAGTAAACATAAAGAATGAGCTGGAATACACCTTATAAAATGTTATACACTGCATTCAGTTGAGTGTTTGTGGATTTAGTGAAAATTAAATGTTTTCCAAACCTAACAGTGATTTGTCACACACAAATTATAAATTGTCTTGTGTAGGGGAATTTCCACAATCTATGATACAGAAACATTTTCTTTGATATTACCCTCATTTGAGAACTGCTCAGTAGCTTTAAAATGTGCGGCTTAATTATAACTTGAAACTGAAAGGGCATTGAAAATCATTAAAAGTAATGCAAGGATAATTTAGCATGGCCCGTATTGACTGGTCACGTTTAATTGAATTTATTATTCTCTATCACGCTCTTTACACCAGATATGTGATACGAACCGGGTCCCACATTTATGATAAATAAAAAAAGCTGATTTTGCCATTCAAATTTCACCACTACATCAAAAAAATATTTTCATTTCGTCACATAAATTTTAGAGCAAAATGCATGCATTATTATTAGAACATTAATTTGTTGTTTTTGTAACTATTCCAATCAATCAAAATGGAATTTGTTGTACTGATTAAAATGTATAAATAACATATATTGGTGAAAATATACAAAAATATTTAACAATGAAGATGACAACCTTAAGAGAGCTCACTGCCCAAAAACATTCACTAGCGTTTGTTTAAGTTTTGCAAGATTTTCACATCACCCACATACAGCTTCTGTAATTTGTAGATAGTATTTTAATCCCAATAAAGATAAGAAAACGGTTACTATTTTATGCATTCTTAACCAATTTTGCAACGTCAGCAGCTTACTACAATTATGTACTACCCTTGCTCAAGTGTTATCAAGAACCAAGAACCCAACGACAAAGCACAGAAGATGAGCAATGTCTGCAGTGTTTACAACCACTGCCAGAATGTTGTTGCATAATTATTAATCAACAAATAGTATTCATCTGTGATATGTATCTACGACTTTACTTTCATAGTATCGCCAACATGTTTAGCTAGAATTGTCCATTTGTAAATAATAAAAGATAGGTTAGATGTTTTCTGTGAACAAACGCTTAAGAGATTTGGGTTGATATATCGAATCATACATGCAATGATAATCTTACGACCTTGCTACAGGTTGATTTTGAATAGTTCTTGTTCAGGAGTTATGTAAAACTTTGTTTACGTTTGTGGAATCAACAGCATGATCACGCAAATGGTCTTGTTATCGGCATGCATGTTAAGTAAATTAGAGATAATTCTGTATAACAAATGAAAAATTGTAAATCTAAATGTTTGTAGGAGTTTTAATAGTAAAAGAAGCTTGGATAGGTTTTGTGAAAACGGGAATTATTACAGAATTTCACCAATAAACATAATTGATCAGTATTCCACATTATTTGGCAGTTTGCAAAAAATTTAAAGTTATGAATGTACAGTTTCAGTGACATGAAGACTGGAACTATGCAAAACCTCGTAACAAACCATACTGTAAGTGCTCCGCAACATGTAACGCCAAAAACTTACGTCATAGAACAAGGTATCAGCTATGGAACGGCAGGCAGTGTTGAATTGTAAATCACTGCATTTCACAACAATTCTAATGTTTCATAAAATTAAATTAAACCAGATACGTCAAATTCTTAAACAAATACCCAGAACTACAGACAACTCTATTCAATGCTAACACGTAGACAAGCGCATACTTTACTGAATTCAATTAAATGCCAAGGATGGCATGGTTAAATAATTCTGTAACGACAAGACGTGTTATAATTTGAGTGTCTCTCTTTCCAAAAGCACTTTTCTTGCAAACACATCTACTTATCTATATTACTTGCAAATAGATCCAACTGCAAGCTAAGAAATGCTTCCTTTTCCTGAAATTCTCTGCATAACACAGACTTTGGTTAACCGCATGTCACTGTCTGAACTTAATGTGCAAGAATTATTACAAAAAGGAAGTTGCTTCCTGTGAAATTATGGTTCATTAACTGTTACAGTCAAATCATGACAAAATAAATCACACAAACTTAGATGCACAGTACTTACACAAGTTACAGAACCACAAAATGTCTCATGATTTCTGTGCCCGGATTATCATCATTTATTACGAGTTTAATGTTCAATGTGCAGCAGGTGAGATATTAAATACATGAACGATATTGTATGTATTGCAAAATTTTTACACAATTGTGTTGTGCCAAGAACGATGAAGCATAAACTTCTAACAAGCCACAAAACTTATAACAAGTTTCCTTACTTAATTTATTTCTTTCTTTCTTTTTCCCCCCATTTTTTTTTTTTTACAAATTAACTATGTGCATACTTAGTATATTTTACTCTGGGTGAAAATATGTTGCTCTCTTAACTTAACTGTGTAAATCTTATTTAACATTATTTACAAAAGATTCTACTCCATACGTATTTTTTTATAGCTGTACATTTTAGAAAACATTATTTATAATTGTACTATAAGTTTTGCAAACTTTTAAGTTCAAAATGCTTTGCTGTATGTTTTTTTTAACTTATATTTTAGAATATGCAAAGTGATTATTTAAAATGTTGAAATTGTACCAAGAGAAGAGTTTCTTTGCACCTGAACATCTTTACTTTATTCTACTGCAGTGAGCGGGAACAGCTGGGTGAGGAATACCGAATACTTACTCGCCAGACCACAAATATTTGCTCAATTTTACCCCACTTGGTGCCATGCCGGCATTACGTTCCATTTTCTACGGCAAAATAGTTTGTTTAAAAAATTAACAAATTAGAAAAGACTATAAAACGACATTGCTTATAAACACTTTTAAAAACTCGGTAACCATATATTTTGCCTGTAATTTTGTTCACAGCCATGTTGCAAGTTCAGCTGTGCACTGAGATCGAGTTTTGAACAAACAATAATGCAGATCCCAGCTGTTACGTATTTTGCTTCTGAACCTCAGAAGTCCCACACGCCAGGCACATCACTGCTTCCGTATCTGTATGCTAACACCTGGACATGTACCGTTTGTTCTACAGAGATTCTAAATGTTACAGCGGTGAGATTTCTTGGAACATTTCCATCCACTTAGCACATACAATCCTATTTTTGGACATGATACATGACCTCGTAACCACTTTGGATGACTGATTGTTTTTCAAACAAAAATTTGCATGTACATTACACACACATGGTTGGCTGGGTGACTTGACATCAGCGAACAGGCCAGAAGAACACTTTGGCCAACCACAAATGCTAAAACACTGCGACGGTGGCACCTGTCACAAAGAACAGGTATTCAAGTTTTACAGTTCACTCATTGTGCCCGACAGCAGAAAACAATTAATACTGAGGGTTAAAAGTTTTCTGCACTGTTGATTAGTCTACTCTCGTTTAGCTACCTGAAATCCACCATGAAGCCAAATTTTCTTAATTAAGCAATTTAGCACTCAAGTTTTGAGAACAAAAATGATACACCTGCAGTTTGCAATCTAGCATTCCAACGTACGACCTGAAGTAATGATGCTAGTCACCTGTCACACAGGATATTTCCCTGAAATGAGAGAGCTGAAAACTGAAATGCAATGTGAGTGTGTATGCATATTCGTGTTTTTTTCACTTCCAAACGTATAAAAAGCAGTCTCTATCTGCACAGAAACACGGGAACTTCGATGATTTAGTCAGGCGGCAAGTAGCTGAATAACTTGAACTTGTCTCGGATATGTGGCCGCACATCTTCTCTCTGAAACATGTAAATTGATGTTACACTAACAATTACGGCAAGTTGAAAGAAACTACATATGCATAGTAGAGTAGAACCTCAGTTATTAATAAAATTTATTAATACTACTGTATTTCTCTTAAAAGACCCATTTTTGAGGAACCGTGAAAATTTATATTCCAAAAAGGTTGGGAATTAGAGAGAAATCAGCTAAAAATAAGTTGCAATGCATTGTGTTTATAGGCAATTCACGGTTACTTCACACTTTCTGAAGCCCTGCTTAAAAAGTTCTACTTTTGGTTACCAATTACGTATCCTTCTGCTACATGTAAACATAAACACTGCCATGTGTCTTCTACGTTTCAACTGTCAAATGCTTCGTTTACTGTTTTCAGCTGTTTAAAGAATTGTCATATTTCAAAAACCATTATGTGTGAATGTTCACAATTAAGGTCTATAACCATATTTAGGTCAGTTTTATGACTTTTTAACAATGTCTGTATTGACGATAAGTTCCTATGGTTTTTATTTTACATTGTTAACATATTTGAGTTATACACAATATAGCAAATTACACATAATACACGTAAATATTTTGCCACGACTGTGTTTAACCCTGTTAGAACTGCGGGGGCGGTGAACATGCAGACAAATAGACCTACTGTAACTTTTATTCTGCTTATATTGCTTTGCAAAGGCACTTAGTTTTTACTGGGTTTATTTTATTATATATTTATAATTTTCTGGCTGGACTTGTAATTTGATGGGATTGTGGCAAACATTCAAATCACAGAAACGTTAAGCACGCTAGACAACTGTGTTTCAGACACCTAGGGCAAAGTTACAAGTTGTAATAAACAGACGTAACTTTGAAATAATTAATTTTGTAATAAAAAAAGTTAACAGTTGAAACGTAAAAATTTTGCACGTCCAATATTTGCAATCACACACACACACTGGCACACCGTAACGTAAATGCAACAATACTTATTCACACGCAGCAATCACGACGCACGTTACAGTATATTAATTCCTGCTGTGGAAAAACAGATTTATTTCCACAACGTAACTTGCCTAGGCGAGTTAAAAAAACACCTACTTTTTTAGGTCTCTAACTATAACACTACAGTACTCTAAAACAGTGCATATCTACAAGTAGATACCACCTCCCTCCATTTTGATGTATAGAGGTAGGGGTAGGTCAAAATATGCCAAATGTTCCAAACCCTCTAATGAGACCATTCCTCAATAACAACTCCTTTCCCGGGAAACAAAGGGGTCTCAACAGTGTGGTTCTACATATCTATAACCTATGTAACTCACCAGTACCTCTAGAGGTACAAAAATTATTTTTAAAAAAAGGAGGAAGATATAGGCACTCTTCGATAACATAAGTATTTCTGAAACAAACCTGTGAAAAAAATTGCCCATAAGTACATACAGTACAACAATACACACTGACACTGACGAAGAAGAAAAAAAAAAAAAAAAAAAAAAAAAAACAAAGCAGCACAGGCGTGCGTATGCAAATAACAGAGGTATGGAACCAATCAGAGTACCGTGATGCGGTCGGCAGCGCCTATATAAGACAACAAGAGTCTGGCAAAGTTACTAGATCGGTTACTGCTGCTACAATGGCAGGTTATCAAGATTTAAGTGAGTTTGAACGTGGTGTTATAGTCGGCGCATGAGAGATGGGACATGGCATCTCCGAGGTAGCAATAACGTTTGGATGTTTGCGTACGACCATTTCACGAGTGTACCGTAAATATCGGGAATCCGGCAAAACATCACATCTTCGACATCGCTGCGGCCGAAAAAAGATTGTGAACGAACGGGACAAACGACGACTGACGAGAATCATTAAACATGACAGACGTGCAAACCCTTTCTCAAATTGGCGCAAATTTCAATGCTGGGGTATCAACAGGTGCCAGCGTGCGAACTATTAAACAGACCATCATTAATATGGGCTTTCGGAGCCGAAGGCCCACTTGTGTACCGTTGTTGAGTGCACCACACAAAGCTTTACGCCTCGCCTCGGCCCGCCAACACCGCCATTGGACTGTTGATGACTGGAAACACGTTGCCTGGTCTGACGAGTCTTGTTTCCAATTGTATCGGGTGGATGGACGTGTACGGGTATGGAGACATCCTCAGGAATCCATGGACCCTACATGTCAACAGGGGACCGTTCAAGCTGGCCGAGGGTCTGTCATGGTATGGGGCGTGTGCAGTTGGCGTGAAATAGGACCCCTGATACGTCTAGATACGACTCTGACAGGTGACAGATACGTAAGCATCCTCTCCGATCACCTGCACCCATTCATGTCCATTGTGCATTCCGACGGACGTGGATAATGCAACACCCCACACGTTGAGAGTTGCTACCGAGTGGCTCCAGGAACACTCTTCTGATTGTAGACACTTCCACTGACCACCTAAATCACCAGACATGAACATTATTGAGCATATCTGAGATGCCTTGCAACGTGCTGTTCAGAAGATGTCACCACCGCCTCAAACTCCTATGGATTTGTGGACTGCCCTGCAGAATACATGGTGTGAATTGCCTCCCGCATACCTTCAGACATTAGTCGAGTCCATGCCGCGTCGTCTCGCGGCACTTCTGCGTGCTCACGGGGTGCCTACACGATATTAGACATGTGTACCAGTTTTTTTGGCTCTTCAGAGTACTTGTTTCTATTTGACAGTGAATTAGTTCTTAACACTTGCATTGTATTGCACGTGTAATGTTTAAATTGATGGAAGTTGAAGTTATTGTTTCTTGTTTTAAACACATTACAATATGAATTTGCACGAGTAGGATATTAACATTTCTACTAATTCCACAGTTTCACTTAGACAACGCACGAGTAGCGATGAGACCCATGGCAAAATTAATTTTACAAAAAGCAGAGGATACACAATGAGCGTAGAGGTAGATCCTACGCAAGGCCTTCAAAGTGCTACATTGACAGTGAACAACCTGTAACTAATTTATTTATAGAGAATATAGAGAAACAATTATAGAGTATATCTTCTAGAGAAAAGTTTAACAGGGTGGCCACTATAGTAACATTTTTAATTCCTTGTTTTTCCAAGATATTTCTCTTAACTGCTCAACACACAAACAAATACTAAAATTACAATAAATTCAATTTCCAAATCCTGAGTCAATGACAAAACATACTTAAGTAAACGTGACAAGTAAGCCGCTCGGCTTCCAACAATATTTAAAAACGGACAGAAGCACAAGCACTCAACAGTATAGTACTTGTCAACAGGCACAACGATCGCAACGTCTCACTGGCCTAGGCCAGCTTCACCATGCTGCGAGTTGTCAAAATGGCAGAGGCAGCAACAGCAGCTTCACTGTGTTGCAATTGATTCTCTGAATTGTTTACTAGGTGAGAAAAATAATGAAATACAGTATTTGTTTACGTGTTCCTACCGAGGTTATGTCGACAGTTTTCCATAAACTTTTAATGTGTAATACGTAAGTTACATTGTAAAGTATGGCGAAATGTCATTTCATTTAATGTTCAAATATAAAAGTATTTTGAAACATTACCGAAATTGATAGGCCACAATTATAAGATGGCCTCCATATTTTTTTTGTAAAAACCATTGTCTTATATTCAGGCCAATACAGTATTTGCAAGAAGGGGGAGAAACCAAGATAAAATGATTTTGTCAGCAGGCCAGTGTAAGTTTGGTGGGACACCTTTGGCCCGCAGGCAGCTAATTGCATAGCTCTACTCAAGGTTCTATACATTAACTGCACAAGTCAGTCACTCCAGTTGAGTACAGCAAATCAATGCATTACGAGAAAGGTGAACACTTTCAAACTGTATGTACTATTCTAACAGCTATCACATCACTGCAGAGAGAATGTCTTACCATCTGCACCAAGTCCTCCAGGAAAGGCAGCAGCTTCATCAGCTCCGTGTCTGATTGGTCTACAAACCAGCTCTCAATTGGGATGCCATTCTCCAACTGAAAACAACAACAAAACATTTGCTTCGTTATATGACACGGAGTCCATAAATTAAAATTACGGTAATAAATTATTTTGACCTGTAAAAAGAAAAGAAGTACGATTCAAAAAGAAATGTACAGTATGTGGATGAAGAAAACCACATTTACTAACAATACTCTGTCTTACAGTAACACCCTTTAAAAACATTTTCCTGCGTAATAAGTTTACTTAACTTAGCACGTGGTCTATCAATACCAAAACACGTAATTTGACCCTCTTAATGGTTAATATGCCCAAATTTTTTCAGTCTGTTCAAAAATCTCTTTTGAGAGTTTTACTGCTTTAGGAGTTAAAAGCTTCAAAGGCTTTAATGGACAGATATATCATGTTCTAGGCTGCTTCCCTTCAGACCACACCATTCTCACTTCACCTTGATGAAGAGAACAACAGACTGTTTCTAAGATCAGGTCAGTATGTTCAATTAACAGTGAAACCCTAATCTCACTTCTAAATGTGATAATTGTCACGCAGATAAACATTTCTCATTTCAAGCAAAATATGAACTGCGAGCATAACAAAGAAATCAGCACACATCAGGGACATTTTGACTAACCTGATAGCCAAACGCTTGGGGTGAATTGTCAATGATGATTGTCTTGGAAAGATCTCGCCCTAGGATCGACAGATCCTTTATGTAGTTTCCATTAACACACACGCAGTGTTCTCGGAAAAGGCGGTACCTACAACAACATGTACATAACCATCTATTGATATGAACTTACAACGTAGTCTATATTCTCACACTTCCTCACTGTACAATACATCACCTTATATACAAAGGCTAAACGAACACCAGGCACAAACATATTACAAACCACTTAATGCTGAATCCAGCAGGAAGTAATCAAAATTATATCAACTACGAACATTTTCTTGCATTGCTAAACAATGAAACTATAACTACAAAACCAATAACCAAGAAATAATGAATGGATTTAATGAAAATGCAATACGAAAATGTAAAAACTGCAAATTTTTCCCATGTTCTTGAAGCAATTTTTCCCCCTATATTTGAAACATATTTTATGGTTTTATGACATGATGATAACAACAGATAAAACAAATATTTTTTAGGCTAGAGTGTTTATTAAACTCACTGGAATGGCATAAAGATATGCAAATATTAAAAAATTACAAATTACTCACAAATATTTTAATTGTTCAATTTGAAATTTGAACTCAAATCAGTTTTAAAGGGAATTGAAACTGAAAAAGAGGTACTGGTATTTACGTTCAGTATTCATTGTGAAACCCACATAATTTTTAAAATAATTAATAATTTAATTCAATAGGCAGACATCTTCCGAATAAAATGATATACCAGAAGTGTTTTTGACCTCCTCTTGTCATCAAAAATCTCAAAAAACATGAAGCAGCACTTAAAACATTGTACAGCAGGTACTTTTCACAGAGCATTAAGTCAATTTTGAGCAGATTCGTGCATATGCGTATGCACCAAGCCAGAGCGCTGCGTTACCTCATGGCAAGCTGAAGTGCAATCTTACGAGAAAAATCAGAGGATGTGGTTTTGAATTATTCATTATTGAAAGTCACAGAAAAACTAATCTTAATGGCAATATTTATTCACTTCTGTTTAAAAAAATAAAATATATATTTACAATGAAATATTAATTGCTTTATGGCACGTGATAAAAATTTTATGTATGTCTAAAGACAACTCTGAAGATCTTGCGTATAAAATTTAGCAGTTAACACTGTTTTTGAAAACACCTGTTTTTAGTCATTTTAGCACCCAAAAAATAATCCTTTAAGTTGAAATGAGCACTTGAAACTTGTCTTTGGGAACAAAACATTTTTCATGGTTAGAAACCACTGTAACAAATACAACTGTATTTTAATCACGTTTCATAAGAAACTCCACAACCAACTTCATGCGCCAGCCAGGTAGAGCCCTTAATAGGAATGTGGGAATGTAGTCGCTTCATGTACTTCTTTGTGCAACTAGTGTGTTGTTTCAGTTGTAGTAAACCCAAGATTTTAACACAGATTCTCAATATTGGGTCTCTACATCAAGAACTAGTGGAACTGAGAAATGGTAACCAGAATTGACCTATCCCCAACTGCGTACTTTGCCAAGGAAATATACCAGTAAAATAACACTTTAGAAAGGAGAAGAAAAACAAAATTACTCTCAGGGTGGTGCCTGTGGATACACGCACTCACACAAAAGTCGGACAAACACATTTTCCCCGTGAATGCAAGGTCGTTACGTTTTGTTGATTGAGCCAGCTTATTCAGGTGGCAAGTGGTGGCACATCACAGTCTGTTGCAAGGGTTGTCTTATGTTTAAGCGAGGTGTCTGTTTGGATTTGGTGATTTATTGGTGGACCAGTTCCCAGCGACGCAATTCTGCACTGTTATTAGAAGGAGGCAGGGCCCTCACTACTCTGGTTGTGTAATTTGAGTCTAAATCCGGATTGTGAGATGCTGAATGTGCTGCAACTGGCTTCTCACGTCAATTCACATCTACCCCAGCTAAGGCTTGCTTAGCGCCCACTCTGTGGCCATTCATTCTCTGCCTGAGAGTGTTGGTAGTAAGGCCAATGCACTCTGCATTGCAGCGAATGCACTGTAGCTGGTAAATGTAAAATAGTTCATGTTGTGTCTGGTGATATGTATGCCAGGCAAATTGACGACAGTTAATTGCATTGGCGACACTCACTTGATCCAGCGGCGGGAAGGATCGAGGAGGTTGAGCAGCTTGTCCGCGTAGACCCTCTTGGATGCGGTGAAGAGGATGACCTCGAACATGTGGGAGACCGTCTCGAGGAACTCGCGGAAGAAGGGCCGGGTGCGCACGAACACCGTGTAGCTGCAGTCTTGGAACAGCACCGGGAAGCTGAACGAGGCATCCTCCAGCTCCTGTAGGCTGCAGTGCACCAGCGTCTCGTCCTACCACAACAAAGTTACAACTAGGGCGGCACGGTACACATACAATTGCCTCTCCCCAAGTTAGTAGAGGAATGGGAGTAAATGGGCACCGAAACTACTTTTGTTCACCTGGAAACGTTGATAGATTGTGTATCTCTAATGAATTATTATGATAAATTTATAATCATAGGCCTATGAGCCTGGGATTTTTAGTTCGAGCCGAACCTGAGTGAACCTACTGAAAAGTTCCCGATCTTCGAGCACATGCTCTTTCATTGCAGACAAAAAATAACTTTTACAAGAAACCTTATTATAAGCCTTTTGAAGGTAATCTGTGTTTACATCTGCAGTTCTAGAGAAAAATTTCAATAGAACATGGCTATCTTATTGATTTGTTTGTGAATAAATTCACACACCTGTTTCTTTGTGAAACTGTTTCCATGATTTTTTTCAGTTTTGATGAGGGAACTTCGGTATGCTATTCACTACTTTTTCTAAAATTTTTGTGGAAAATTTCTATTATTTTGAAAATGGTATACAATATCACAAACAATAAGTACGCGCACAATTAATTTTAGTTCAGTAAAATATTAGATTGAAGTACTTGATTTCATGTAAATATGTTATATTAATGTTTAAAATTTTCCTGTTAAATAAAAAAAAAAAAAATACTTATCAGTACATTTATATGGTAAATGTGTGCGCATATAAAAAGACAGCTGACATGAATGTATAAAAAAGCAATGGCATGCATCACCATCATAATTCCCTCACAGAATAGAAATCAAATCTGGAAATGCAACCATAAAAAAACTATTCTGCAAATTATGTAAGAATTTTTTTTTTTTGGAAAGACACATTTTGCATTAGCACAACAATTTGACTGCAAAAACTTAAAGATCCTGTAATTATTAACTTATGAAAACTGGTTACATTCATTTTTGTCTCTTGGTGTACAGAATTTGTAGGTTATAAGAACATAAACAAAGTTTCACTAAATAACTTGGTTGTTTTTATCCACGTTTTAAGCCGTAACAGCTAGTTTTGCTGAAATAACCTATTCATTATTGTAGATTTTGGTTTTCTCCGGTTATGCTATTGAAGTTACAAATATGCTCTATCGTATTACAATATTTGCACACTGCATATACTTGCATAACAATAACATTATGAAGAATGTAAAACTGTCCCCTTGTAACTTATAATGCAGTATCAAAAACTTTAACAACATGTTTAAATCAACTAAACAAATGGGCTAACATTGGGAAGGAAGGTAATTATATCATAAGGCAAATTAAATTATAATACAAGAATGAGAGGAAATAAGGTTATCAACCCTACTGTACCAATCAAGCCTTTTTAGTATGCGTAAGAGTACAGTGATAAATGTGTCGAAGAAGATTAATATTGTTTAGTTCATGATTTTAATATTGAATATTTAAAGAAGAAAAAAAACTTAACAAATGTATTTGTGATTTCTCAAACAACAAAGTACTTATCTGTAATTATATCTGATAATGATATTTCTGGCAGGTGTGAATTAAACCTGTACAATATGTTAATATGCATGTATATCAATAATAATGAAATATTTCTGAACTGGGATAGTAACAAAAATTGTAAAGCAATGTAGAATATCATGATATTTGTGATGATAATAACACTTGTGAAATATTTACATCACCAACACAACTATAACATAAGTGATACTGCAAAAAAATAATAGCACTGAGAAATTGTGGGTTTTGGGTACACAAATAGTATCTACAATTTCAATCACAGTAACATATATTTCTGTAACAAAATATACTGTATATTCGATTGCTGATGTATCTGCTTGTTATTAACGAGATTTATGACTCCAATATGGACAATGTTAATAACATCAATATTTGCTACATGTTCATCAAATGGTGCCACAGTGGTATAGTAGCGAGATTACTCGCAACGCAACCAGCAGGAGGGAGGAAGAGGGGCGAATTTGCATGTGAGAAATTTGGAGAACATTAACACTGGCCAATGGGTTTTCTTGGGGCGCTCCTCTATTTCTCCCTGCCTTTTCCTTCTGCTGCTGCTCCATTTTCACTTCACTTATGCTCAAGACCTCTTCAACGAAAACCTCTTTACCCAACATTTCTACCAAATTCCAGTGCTCCATGGAAACAGTACACTGCTAGCACGTATCAGAACAGTACTGAAAAGTGGATAACTCTTGGGACTGACCAGGTCGAGGACGAGGGAGAACTCGGGGCTGCTGCGCGTCTTGAGGGGCAGGGCGGGGCAGCGCGCCCTCATCTCCATGCTGAGTGGGGGCAGGTGCTTGATGAAGAGGTAGGGGTCAAAGGGCTCCCAGCCATCCTCCACCTCCACCACCTCCTCCCCGCCGCTGCCCACGCAGCCACCCTCCTCCTCGTAGTAGCCATTCTGCGACTCTGCACAACACACATCCCATCACACAATCTCAACCCATTGGGTCACACCAAATGGTTCACTCTCTCCAGACATTTCTAAAATAGTTTTACGTATTTTAATTAGTAGGAAACGACATTTCATGTGATGTCTTACAAGCTGACCTGTATAACCACATGTTTCACTGTCAGCCAGCACTAGGGTTGCCAACTATCACATATTGTACGAGATTTCCTATATCCTGGGGCTGCAAGAATTATCCGTTATGGAGATAGGATGGGACGTCATATATGCCATATCTCACTTCGAAACTTAATAAACACAGTGTCAGTGTAATTTACCACTTCTGCAATTATTAGGTACGCGAGGCTCTAACCCAATGGCAACAGATAATTACAACTGATGCAGACAGGTGGCACTTGTGAACAAGTGAGTTCACGGAAGAAGCACTTGCAAAGATGTGTATAGTATCTTTTTTCCAGCACGTGTTGGTGTCATCTGCTTTACTAGCCAATTACAGTATTCACCCAAATATAAGACTATAGTTTGTTCCAAATTTCACTTTCAAAAATTTAGGTGTCATCTTATTTTCGCATTACAAAATTTGAGGTTAATATTTATGCATAGGTAACAGTAATAGCACTTAGTTCATGGTTTCCAGAGAAATATTCTAATATTTCGAAAAACACAAGTTTGGTTAATATTATCAAAAGAAATAAAACACAATCACAACAAAAAGTGAGGTTAACGTCAATTTTCGTCACGTTTTTTTTCCAATAGGCTCTGTTACTGGTCTTTAATACAGACACGCAGATATTTCTAATTATCGCGAAACCACCTGACAAAATTATCGCTAAAATATTGGTAATATTGGTATAAGTATTAAATATGCATAAACAGGTCAGTGCATTACATTACACTATGGGCGGTTGTTTGGTTAGGTTGCGTTTACCAAAGATACAATTGTAACATGGTGGTAAACTAAACATCTTGTGATCTGGAGCAGCTACGTGATCACCAAAATGGCATCATGTCTGTGAACGCAAGCGATCAAAGTTGTTTGACGACCAACTTTAGCACTGACGTTCAACATTCCCTGAGTGAATACATCTAGGGTTGTGCGTACGAGATAGTAGCTGTATCTATGACATTTATAATTTATTTTTCTGTACTTTGTTTACTCCTAGTTGAAGTCGTATTCCGGTTTTGTATCAAAGATATTGGTAAATGAGCACGTGTTAATTTATTATGAGTGACCACATTGGAAGAAGAAGAAGAAGAGAAAGGGTTAATCGGCGCTGCAACTAAGAAAATTTGGACGTCGTAGTTATGATGTGAATTTTAAACTAATGGTGGTTCGTATGCAAAAATGCATAACAATTGTACTGCAGTCAGGCATTTTTCCATTACTGAAGCAAATGCTTGTGAGGATCATGGGAAATTTGACTTTTGAGTAGGTCGGTCAATAAGTATTTGTGGCAAAATTGAATTTTTCCCATTAGCAAAGGGCAAATGTAGAGGTTCTCTCATATTCGTGTGAATATGGTAAATCAGAAATTCAAATCACATTGAACGATGGTTATGGTTCCATCCAATGCTTACTGATTTATTAATAGTGAATTTTTCACATTACACACAGTAATTAGAGCTGTTCTTTCTTAAAATAATTTTGTTTGACCATTCCAATGAGGTGAGATATTGTGTGTCGCGTTGTCAGAAGTGTCTTAAAACAAATCCAAAAAAGTCGGTAACCCTAGCCAGCACCCATCCACTCCCAGCCAGTGCAACACGTCACCGCTACAACCAGCCACAAGTCACTGGTGAAAATTACCTTCGCTGGCCCTCTTGGCCTCCTCCTCAAGAAGGCAGGTGAGATCAGGGGAGGAAAGGTCATCGGCTAGGTTGAGGGCGAGCTCATCTGCATCGGTGGCCGCCTGGCCGGGGTACACCGGGCTGAACAGCGACAGCTCCGACACCCCGGGCAGCACCGTGGACTGCCAGTTCTCCTTCGTCTCCTCGCTCAGCTTCGTCACCTTGCACACATCACACACAATGCTTAACACATGCCTGCATACCACCACGCAACAAGACATGAACATAACTCATACACTATGTTTCCATGTAGTTTTCAAAACATTTTCAGTATTTTCTGTACTTGATCCCCATAAAAACTTTGGATCTGAATTAAAATTGATTTCAATACTATAGTTGATGTGTGTGTTTATGTTGGTTAAATGGAAGTTATGTGTTGGCTAAATAACAATACTGCTGCTGTAAAATTAAGTTTAAGTATTTCATTTTCTTTCTGCCGAATATTTATATTAAAATGTAATATTATTTTAATGCCATGATATAACATAAGTGCACAAGAAAAACAAAAGCAATGAATAACAAATGTCTGTATATAGTAAAGAAATTCTACTCAAGAGAGCATATATTTCAGTTTTGAAATGATTTCAGTACATTATGTGTTTACATGTTAACTTACAACTGACTGAGTTTTATCCAATCCTGCTTTGTAGGTGTAATGACCTTGAGACTCAATCCAATTTGAATACAGTTTACATGTACAAATTCAATATGGACAGTGTACCAAAAACATTTTGGAAACAACATGAAAATGTAGCAATAAACTCTGGAATTGAACAGGAACTGAAGGCAAATGATGAGCATGAATTCTTTCAAATATGTGGCAGTGAAGGAATGCAGAAGATGGAATAATGAATGTGGGACATGTTATAAACACACAGAAAAAGAAACTCTAGGAGTAGAGGGAAGTGGGACTGACCTAAAGCGGAAGAGGAAAAATAATTAACAGACAGACTAAACATTTTCAAATTTGTTATGGATTCCAAATGAAAGGGCTTCAAAAAGTGCTCACTTTATCGTGAATAACCTATACTAACAAACCTGGCTCATCAACCATCACACCACAATGATCACGGGGTGGGCCGGGCCACCCTAAGTACAGTAACAGACTATGAAATTATTTCTTTGATACTTTGTTTGCCTAATTTTTTAATGGATTTTTCCAGATGCTACAGGGTCAACTACATATGAAAAGTACAGTTTAACCAACCAGACGTGTGTTCAAGTAGGTTTGGCAATCAATTTTTCTTAGTTATTCTCCAAAACGGAACTTCTTTTGTGCATCACAATGGCTTTGTTCTATGGTGGGCTTGCTTGCACCAACTGATGGCGTGGTTACTAAGCTGTTGTGATGACCTAATGATTTAATGATTCAGTAGAGACAACCTACATGCAGAAATGTGGTCATGCCTAAACATATTTTAAAACAGAAACTGGCCTAAACTTTTTTTAGCACACGTAAAAAATTTAGAGTTTAACTGTTGTTGCAATGCAGAGCCAGAGATGTGAAGGAGGTATACATATACACTTAACATTTTTGCATAGTCATTTGTCCATCCAATGACTGAAGATGAATGGTCAAAAATCAAGCAGCTTTGTTGTATGTGCGCACGTGCGTGTGAATATGCACATATGAATACACGCATGTGCCAGGATGCACTGTCAGAAGCCTGCTTTGTTGTATGTGCGCACGTGCGTGTGAATATGTACATATGAATACACGCATGTGCCAGGATGCACTGTCAGAAGCCTAACACACAAGATAAAAAACAAAGATGCAATCTTACAGCTGCCAATGCTTCCTTGGGCACCCCGTTGCACTTCACGTGGTGAAGCGGTGTCGAAGTGATCATTGGCTCATCTTCGAAGCTACCCTTAGTTTCCTGGTGCGGCTTCCCAATCTTCTTCAGTCGACAACCACCAGCTCCGTACGGCAGGACATTCTCACGGCACGTCTAGGCAGCAAACATTTACCACATGCTTAGTATCTTCACTCAACACGTTCTGAATTACAGAACTGCCACATTCAAGGCAACACTGGTTATATGTTGAGTCATGCAGGTGTGAGTAATGAGGAGGGGAGGCTATATCACAAACGGACACTCATGGTGCTGTATAGGCTTAAAGAAGCAATAAAGAACTCTCACTTTAGTTACACAGCCTAAATATGCAAAGAAGGCCAACGGCTAAAACTGTTGTTACATTGTTGTGGATTAGACAATAACACATTCACACTCTCTTTCCTTCAAAAAGTACTTTATTATTTGACTAAAAATTTTGTTATCCAAGAAAAATTAAAAATTCACTACCGTTATTCTTTTGGCCAAACTCTAAAACATGCACAATAAATTACATTAATTTATGGTAACAAACCAAACAAATCACAAAAACAATAAGCCTGGAACTATCACGTTACTTTATCGTATAAACTAAAACATTCAGTGCAGATACGTTCACCCCACCTAGGCGTAACTTGCTTTATGATCATTCTCAGATCAGCTCTCAGAAATTCACATGTGCCACCAATACAATCTTGTAATCGTACTTTCAAAGACATCACAGAGATCATAAACACCATTTAAAAGTCCTCTTCCACTGCTTTCAGGCTGCAGTTTTTCAAAATATTCAAACCACATACATGCTTAAGTATGACAGAAACCTGCACTAAACACTGCTACAGATTTAAAAAATACAACAATATGATCACTACTCGCAGTCTCATGGCTGTATGCAACATGGCAAAGAGTGTGAATGCTGATTCAGAAATTCGTGGTTAGTGGCCACCAGGTATGTATTTGGAGTGTGTCCCAGTACAACCCACATATCCCTACATGTTATGTGCGAGTTGTGTGTGTGAAGACAGTCACTCCAGAATCTGTTATATTCCAGCAAATTTTGTTGGCAAAAAAACTGTTATTTACAGTAAAATGAACATTAAAAATATTGAACAGGTATACGAGCTAGTAAGGTCATGAATCTCATCTGTGAATTTAATACTCAGTATTCTTTGCTAGTTTAGAAGAATAGTGTGATGAATTGTGGAGAAGGCAAGTTTACTCACCTCCCACCAAGGCGAACTGGGTTCAATTCCCAGAAGGGTTACCTGGATTTTTATATGTGACGAACGAACGTGGCAGATGTTGCCATTGGCTGGGGTTTTTTCTCCTGAGATCTTGCGTTTCCCTGCCCTTTCATTCACCTGCTGTTCCATCTTAACCTAATTTCACTCTCGCCAGCTCTCAAGACCTCACTGTTAAGTGCAGATAGAAACAATAACTCAACTCAATTTAAACCCAACTCAAACTCAACTCAACCTCAACTCCACAATGTAAAAAGGTTCCAGGTAAGATGAAAAAAGTAAGAAAATTGTGCCCCTGATCCTGTGCGTGTGAGATCGGTGATGGCAGAGTAACGGTTTAGTTCTAAAAGAGCTAATAGTCTGTTTGTAGTATCTTCACACTTTTTGAATAAAACATTTGAAAAATCACCCCATGTATTAAGTGATTGGTTGTTTCCTAAATGTGTTATAAATTGCAAGTGTTTTATACCTGTGTAAACATAAAAGAAAGTTATCATATTTTTGGTTAAATTGAACTTTTACTTATATTTTATCTGCACAGTGGACCAAAAGAAGTAAACCCTTGCGGACAAACTCAGATCTGGACGTCCTAAATAACGTAGCCACTGCAGAAAAGATTGAGACTGTCAGTACGGCTGTCAACAGTCCACAGATTTCACTTCGACATTGATCTCGAAATACCCTACATGTCATTGCGCAGAATCTTAAGGACTAAAGTAGATGGATTTGATAGGCTTGGGGCAAGGGCTGGAGACTGAGGATCAGATAATCTGCCGCCATCTTGGATCCATTATTTTGTTTCTGGACGCTACTTGGTTTTGTGAGAATTAAAATAAGATAATTGTATTATATTTCTATCCAATGTAAGCATATGGTGTTGTATGTATGTAAAATTTTGATTGATGTAGCTACTACTGACAGCATGCTAGAGGTATTTATATATCTTGTCCGGTGCTTTATTTATTTCTAGTGACCTGCTAGAGCATGTGCAAGAGCAATTTTTACATTGTGTCAAATGTGTCACTTTTAGTCTGAAAATGATGATGATGATGATGAGATAAATANTCTTCAGGATTTGGGGCTGCAACCTCTGTTTGGGCCTCCGACCAGGGTTTAAAGTTAATTCCTGCGGGTTCCAACCCTTATCCTTTGCGGAGGTTGTTGGGCTGAAATATTTTTAGTTGCAACATCTTGGCCCATTGTAACCACTAGAGGCTGTATTGTTCTTACCCACCCTATCTATATATGTAATTCTTTTCTTCCTCTTTATGTACAATTCTTTCGTTCACTTTCTGCTATATAAGTTATTCTTGTTATTTCTTCTAACCATAGTGTTTTTTGTCTTAGGTTGTATAATTTTTGGCGTTGTAACCTGCAGATACAGTTCATTCTTGCAGCACCATGGAGATTTAAAATACGTTTTATATTTCTATAGTACTGTTAAGAGAGTATTGTATTGCTCCGTCCCCAGCCAGAGACCTGCGCGAATGGTGGTAAAGTGGGAGGGCGACACCAAAAATTATACCAGTTCCAGACCGAAGGATGGATGACCGGCTTAAGAAAAAGAAATGCCTTTATTGAAAAAATTTACATGTAAATAAAAACTGAATAATAAAAAATTTAGTAAAAATGTGTTTTATTTGTAAGGTACACCTTTTCATAATATTTTTGAAAAGAAAATACTTAAAAAAAATTCTTACCTATGACTATAACAAAACATATTTAGAAAGAAAAAATAATTAAATAAGAATTATGACTACATGAAAAAATTCTTTTTGCATGTCTATGACTATATGAAAAAAAAAAATTCTTATTGTCTCTGATAGTAAAATAACTTATATAAAAATTATTACCATGCATTAGAATAATCACGAAAAATATTCATTCGCACACGCACACACTCCTATTACTTCTTTTAAACACCTTGCTTCAACACATGCCCTGATAGCTCATTTGGCTGGGGTGTCAACCATGCTGGTGACCACAAGGTCCAGCAGTTCGGTCCTGCACCCCTCCACAGAATTTTTTGAGCTCTGTGAAAAAATATAAGTGCTTCTGGTTGTCGCGATGAATTAAACTACTGTAAACAAGATGGCGGATACACCAGCACCCCTAGCAGGCGGCGAGGAAACTATGTAGATGGCAGACGATGAGGAGAGACAATATGGAATGAGAGAGCATGAAGTGCAAAAACAAGATGGCGGATTCAAGATGGCGTTGGATCCTCCGATCCCCAGCCCTTATCACCAAACCTACCAAACCCATCTACTCACATAAACCCTATAAAATTCAAATTGTTCCGAAATTACAGCCTATGTGGGTTGCACATGAGTTGGCATAACAACAAAATTTCGCTGGTGAGTGTCAAGGCCCACATTAATGAATGTGTAAATAAACGTAACTGTCACATTTGGGCGACAGAACAGCCAGGAGAAATCCGTGAATGACCTCTTTATGAACAACCAGTCACTGTATGGTGAGGGATTATGGTTCATCACATGTTTGGTACTTTATTTTTTGAGAATGAAGAAGAGATAATTGTGACAGTGAATGGTGAACATTATCACCACACGTTGTACACATTTCTGGGACCACTGTTGGATGCTGATAACATTGAGATATGGCTCCAACAAGCTGGAGCAATCTGTCATACAGCAAGACAAAATGGCATTGCTTCAAACAATGTTTCCAGGTCATGTGATGTCTTGGAATGGAAACATTTGCTGGCATCTGAGATTAGCATATCTCAAAGTTTCAGATATTTTTCCTCTGGGGGTTTCTAATGGATAATGTCTAAATAAATAAAATAAGACAGATTACTATAGTCAAGGACATCATTTGTGCAACAGTTTGTGAAACCTCATAAGAAACCTTGAGCATGGTTATGACAAGTGTGGTGTTTCGTGTTCATCCCTGTCGAGATATCAAAGGTCATATGCCCAATGTTATTTTTGATAAATTATCTCCAACCTGTAGGTAATTAGATACTGCTCTTGCTTTGTTGTCCTACCTCATACGGTTGTTTAGTAAAACATACAAAACTTACATAATAGGTAGATATACACTTATTTTTATTATATTGTGATAACCAGATATCTGCAAAATTCACATTATCATTTGAAGGCAGAATAGACTTCAAAACACGTTTGTATTTATCTTATCATTGGACTACAGTTGATTTGATATGCATGGGCGCCATGAACCAATCAAAAACAAGTAACGACAAGACAGCCTAATCACGCATTTCCTATTCAAAAGGGACCACGTGTTCTCACTTTTCCAGAAGCCAATAAATAAACTAATAACATCGACTCGAATGTACGTAGGGCTATAAAGTCTACAGTGCTACCAAATAATAACGCGAATTTAGCAGGTCTCTAGTGATAACCGATATTTAGAGATCATGGAAAATGGCGAAAATTTTTTGAGGTAACATATCTTCTGTGACACTCTAACTAGTTTATTCTTTCATTATTGGATGAACAAGGTTTTGACTCTGCTAAGTTGTTTGCAGACCAATCACGAAAGTTCTCATGTATAGTATCAGAATCCTCATTGGTCTAGTGAAATGGGGTAGTAGCTTCCTACATGCTTGACAGTCAATAGGGAAAGAAAAAAGAAAACTGTCGGACATGTGTACAGTACGTTGAATCCTAACAATAAACTTTTCCCGTGATAATCCATCATCTTGTTAATAAACTCTAGAAATACTGCACCATTAAACTAAAAGAGTTTAAAATATAAAGATATATTCGAAAAGAAAACTCAAATTTATATATATATATNGCAGTACCTCCTTGAGCAGTCTGGAGGTGCGACGCCTCCAGCGGTTGACGCGACCACAGCGGCCGTGCCGCGGGCTGGCCAAGACCTCGGGCCCTCGCTTCACTGCCGTGCTGCGGAGCGCCACCGCGACCACGCGACTGCCCAGCCGCCGACACCGCCTCTCTCGCCGCTCGCTACGCAGCCACATACTGCCTCGCCACTCACTCGCCGCCCATCACACTCGCGGCACGTCTGCACCTGCAACAACACACTCTCGCTCATAGATCCTCTTTACAACTCACTTGCCCTTACTACATCGCTACGCAGCCACATACTGCCTCGCCGCCCATCACACCCGCGGCACGCCTGCTCATAGAGCCCCTTTACAACTCGCTTGCCCTTACTATGGTCCATACCGTATAAGAAGGCCACTTTCTGACAGTCAGTGAGTGGCAATTGACTAATACGAAACAAACAAAGTGCCATTTAGAAAATCCTGTATCAGCTGATGCACGAACGAACAAAAGTTAATATTATGTTGGCTATTCTGAGTGCACTGCCAACGCACATCAGACAAGCAGAAAATACGCGATAAGAAAGAGTTCCAAGTTTAATTAATACATTTTATTTTATGTGATCACAAAACAGTGGTTGTTAGTGTTAAAAACTAAACTTCGTGATAATGTAGTTATGATTAGGTGATCAAAATGAAATGTACAATAGAACGATACGACGTGGAAAAGTTTTCTGAAGTTGTGCTAACTTCAGAAAGCTTTTTCACGTCTTATAATCCACCTCAAACCTTGCTTTCAACACTTCCATGATATTAATTCCAAAAGCATACAGAAATATTATATAATATTGTTGAATTATTTTTTCTAATAATTTGACGAAACGACACGAATTTTAAATGTATTTTCAGCCCGTAACATAAGAATTATCAATTAAAAAATATACGCCATGTTTTGACTATAAAGAGAAATATTCAAAACTTCGTCGTGACGTGCTGCGCGTTATCTATCGGATATTCTGCGAGCTATTACCTGCCAGAAATGAATCTCTTTCCTGCGTGATATATAACGAATTTACAAACATTTGCCAATAGTTATATTTTTCCACGAGCTCTGCATAATTTTTAAAGTAACATTTATTTCATATACAACGATTTGGAGTACAAGTCACTTATATTCGGCCGGTAATCGTTCGTCTACGTAAATTATACGCCATGTTGTTCTCTCGAAACCCATCTCCTTGATTCCGTAGACACGCGTGAATAGTTTTTAAGCAATTCTAACGTTATTCCACGTCACATATTTCCAACTCGAATATATTAGCTATAACGTCCAAAGTGTAATAATAGATACAACAGACCGTCTCGCCAATTTTAACCCAAATTCACTATCTCGGACAAATTAAAAAAGAGTTATCAAATATCTAACATTTTATATTTTTACTTTTATAACCTACTTATATTTTTAGACAGATGTCAGTCTTAAAATATCTTAAAATTTGTTTAGCATTACAGTACAATGAGAATTGGATTAGCTGACAGCGTGTTGATAAAAAAATACAGCCCCGGCGTGACGGACCAGCTGATGGCGGAAGGATACGTAGTCAGATGTAAACAGTGGCGCTACTTTCGCCGAGCTGTCAAAAAGTGGCCTTCTTATATGGTACAGAATATACATCGCTACGTACCGACATACTGCCTCGCCGCCCATCACACCCGCAACAACACACTCTCGCTCATAGAGCCCCTTTACAACTCACTTGCCCTTACCACATTGCTACGCAGCCACATACTGCCTCGCCGCCCATCACACCCGCGGCACGCCTGCACCTGCAACAACACACACTCGCTCATAGAGCCTCTTTGCAACTCACTTGCCCTTACTACATCGCTACGTACAGACATACTGCCTCGCCGCCCATCACACCCGCGGCACGCCAGCACCTGCAACAACACACTCTCGTTCATAGAGCCCATTTGCAACTCACTTGCCCTTACCGCAAAGCAGGGATATTCAATTAGGCTAGCCACGGTATAAAGTCAGCACTTTTTAAGGGGAACCAGTCCCTGTCATCTTGGAATTTTTTTTTTAATTTTCGACTACTACATGCAAAGGTGGATTTTGGATGGTATTTTTCGGACATGACATAGGGCATAACTTAATGTGCGTTTTCTGAAATCTGTTATGCTCGACTGCCATAGCTATTATGACCTAGGTAGTCGCTCTCACAAAATAATCAATTATTTTAATACTTATTAAATGCAGAGAAGCTGTAACAGTTCAAAAACATTAAGCAAGGTATTATTCATACTTAGTCGTGACAAACATTGTAATGCACCTCCTGAAATCGAATTTGCAGAGGAAAATTTATAAAAATAAATCGACAGGGACTGACCCCACCCCCCTTAAGGTTCCCGCCTACCTGAAGTTTTTTTCCGCGTTTGAGGCCGAGAGGCGCGGGAGCGATAAGGACGACACTGCCACGCGCATCAAGGGCGCCATCGTCACTAAAGCAGATATTATACCATACCTGCTGCCGTAATTAGTCTTGTACAAGCTTCTACAATGTCTGGTGCACGAGTCGCTATATAAGCCGCCATGGAAGATTCATATTACACGACAGCAGTCCGCGTGCCAGCATTTGACATACTAGATGGGCGCGCAGCGTGTGGTTCGAACAGTAAATATGAACCAAACTCGTGGGACTGCTACCAGTCAGTAACTTGCGTAGACCCATAAAAACTTAGCTAGCACATCTTAATATTGCTGCATTACTGTTGACCTTTACATTAATTCATTGTTTACTGGCGTAGTTTCATTCATTTTCTTGTAAGTGATGGCGAAGTTACGAAAGTCCGACTATTGGTTTTTATTTTTACAAAAATTACTAACCGTTTGCTAAATGTAGTTTTTTCTTTACGTAACAAGTTATTATCCGCATGTAATATGTCATGAAAAAA
>NQII01000161.1:369786-403969 GCA_002778355.1 Clitarchus hookeri
TATATATATAGCGCCCGGCGGAATTTCGAACTCACGCCCGAAAGTTCTACTATATCCCGAGAATCGTCACTTTACCGCTGTACCACCAGCTCACACGCTATGTAATCTTGTTTAATAACACACACACACACGCACACGCGCGCGCGCGCGCACACACACACACACACGAAACTATTTGAATTATTATTATTTGCATACTATAGGTAATGTTTGAAGCATTTGAAACAGCATTAAAGAGTACTTAAAAGTTGTCATCGCCAATATTATTCGTCTTTTTCGAATGTCAAATCTATTTCAAAGAGTTTCAACGTCACCAATGCATAATCAAGATGGAGGCGTCCTTTTGGATTCTTCATCAACTAGTTTCACGTAGTAGCCACGGGGAGCGCCCTAAGCTCTGAAACGGACGGCGATGGAATTGGCCACGTACGAAAGCCGGTATGGAACCTGCCACGAAGAATAAGACGTGTCCTCTTACCAAACAAGGTATGAAATCTAGCCGTACGAGGCGGGAAATGCCACGACGGGTGCCGTACTACCCGGTATAACGGCCTCTATGGCGGACCTTGCGCACGCTTCTACAGAATCTGGTGTCGTGTAATATGACAACGCGCAAGTCTCTAAACTGGCGTGCAGTGTTCTAGTCGCACTGCGTATACCTACGGGACTTTCAGTGATGAACCTATTATTTTATTGGTGGAAGGTCTGTATGAAGGCGAGTAGTTTTGTATGTATCTGATACGTACATCTTGAGCTAAAGAGCTTTGAAGAAGGGGGAGGGGGGGGGGGAAGAAAGAGAAACCCCCAGCTTTTAGCCGTTTGGAGTACTCAACAGCCCTCGTCTGAAGTGTATGTACCTTTCGTAGATCAGCACAATGGACGCACGTGTAATAGTTTTGTAGAAAAATATGTAGTTCAGACACACTGCTATGCAATTCAAGCGCCAGATAAGCGGGAGCCTTAAAGCCCTCCCAGAAGGTATAATAAGAAAAATATTTTATTTTATTGTGACTTCGGATATTAACATTTTTAAAGTTATTTATAAATAACAATGTATTTCCGCGTGCCAGTATTACGAGTTTAGAGAACCGCGTTTGGCCCGCCAATTCAATAGCACTTCCATAAGACGTCACAGTAAGACATGGATACAGTTTGAATAATCACTCCGTAACAACATATTTCAAAATACTCATCTCTACGAAACCCATTCTTCTTTCATTTTCCCACCAGTAACGTCAGTTGTACATGCCAGTTTTCTTATTGTCACTCTGAATGCTTAGCGCCAATGCGATTGTAGACGATGCTTAGGGGTGGGTTTGACTTACACTGAGAAATTATGCATTAACTTAAGATTCATTACGTTTATAGGAGAAGCGAAACTGTGTTGCTGAACGTGGTGGTTCACAGTAGAAATAAGCAGCTCGTTTACGTTGTCGGGATTTTCCGATGGTAGAAACACAGTGGCTTACAATACAGCACTGGTCCTTTCTTTACAAAACGCAGAGTTCATTACAAAGCAGTACACACTACCAAAATTGTCAGAAAAGTATGTTTTAAGTTACTTATATATTCAAGAATACATACACAAGTTGTTTCTTATTAACATGTCGAAATTAAAGCCACAGCATCTAGGGACTAATACAAACAAAAAAATCCTAGTAACAAAAGTATTAGAAATGCCATCGAGTATTTTCTAATTAAATTAACAAAAGTATTGGAAATGTCATCGAGTATTTTTTAATTTAAGATAAAAGGCGAACAACGCAGCTTTAAGTACTTGCGTGCACAACAAGTTGCATATCACGAAGGCGAACGGAATTGACGCGCCACGCGGGAAATAGAATGCTATCACTCCTGGCAGCCTTCACTACTCAGTTGCTAATCTCCCATTGTTCATGTAGTTCGACGCACGCGTACTAACGAGCAACCACTAGCGCCGCTCACGTACCTCGAGTTTATGTTGTCCTACGTGCAGGCGCTCTACGCATGACGCACCGGTTCCCTCCGCCTTCGTGATATGCAACTTGTCGCGCACGCAGGTACGTGAAGTTGCAGACACCCGGCGTTGTTTTGCCTAACTTCATCTTTAATTAAAAAATACTAGATTACATTTCCGAAAAAATTAGGTAACTAGGATTTATTGTTTATATTAGTCTTTAGATGTTTTGGTTTGAATTTCGACATGTTATTCAAAAACACCTCGTATTTTGTAACGCTGTAAAATGTTGTACACAATTTACTTTTGAGTTCAAAACACCAATTAACACCTCTGTTTAAATCAAAATTTAGGCGTATTTCCATTGTGAATAATACAGAACGCAAATTTTGTATAAAAAACTGTCAGGTACAGCAATTATAATTATTACGGTTCCATGTAAGAAAACATCGGCACTAACGTTGGAAAATATGTTCAATAACTGGTTTTATTTACATTTATAAAAACCACAAACTCCATTAATTAAAAAAAGTGTTTAGTACTTCTCGGTGTGCTTTGACAGTGGTAGCTCGAAATACGTAGCAAGATCCAGTACACCATCTCTCGCTCGATAGACAAGTGCTTCAGCTGTGAACCTCGCCTTGGCATATTTGCTCTCCATTTTCACGTACAATTTATTTTGTAGGTATTAAACTGATAAAACAGAACTTTATTGTATTAAATAAGATCCGTAGGAATGACATCAGGCCAAAACCACCGGATTCTTGTAGAACCCGCTCCAAAAGTTTCGAAATCAATACGGCAGTCGTGCCGTACTGAATAAATAAATAAAAAATACAGACACACATCCATTTATTCATTCGCGGTATCTTCACACTTTTTGAATCAAACCTTCGAAAAATCATTCCATCTATGGCGCGTTTGGTTTTTTTTTTACCAAGTATGTTATGTATCAAGGGTATTTTATATTTCTGTAAACTTTTAAGTATCTACTTTTTTGTAAAATTTAACCTTTACTTATTAAATTTTATCTATAAATTAAAATATTCCATTATTTATTAATATGAATAAAAACGACAGATAGTTATGCGAAATAATATCAAACTGAGTGCGCACAATGAGATGCGTCGTCTCTTCGGCGGTGTAATTTTCTACACCAGGTTAAGCTTTCTTTACACGAGGGGGAAGGAATATCCTGAAAGCAGAAGTTCAGCAGGGCTTCAGGAAAGTTGTAAGTAGTGCTCTTATGATTCAACGCTCACCAATACAAGCACGAACGACTTATCGCGCCTCGTGTCCAGAGATTCGCTGAGCCAATGAGAGCGCTTGCACGCCTGGGTGAGAAGAACCTCCGTGCCCCTCCCCCNCCCCCACAGCACTACTTGTAGGAATGCCACGTACAGGTACGTGTCCCGAGCCAGCGCACGTACCGTACCGCAGCTACTGCACCGGCAGATAAGCGAACTTATCGGTAGGTACACGGCGCAACTAAAATAAACCTGAGTACGAACCAAGAGTTAAAACACTTTACTTCACGTCAGCAATTTCTTTTCGTATTTTGCATGTCGATCAATAGCGAACAGCGTAATCACTAACCATTGACTGTCGTGCAAAAAAATAATAATAATACGTCTACAATTAAGACGTTATACGGTAAAATGAAAAACAATACTGCCACCAACTAGTAACACATAACTACAGTTAAACTATTCAACACACACACACACACACACACCCCCACTATTTACACGATTTGAGATGTAACTAACCATTTAGGTCAATATTCACATACGAAAAACAACTATCTTAGTCACTGCACAAAAAAAAAACTCGTGTTTAAACTATGATGTTCTATTCGTAACGTGTGGTTTTACAACTAACCCGAGTATTTACGGAAAATAATTACATTTTGCGTAACGTGATTACATTGTATTCACGTTACAACTTTGTCAAAGGCATCTATTTATACATCAGTGTGCTAACCTTACTCGAAGCACAGTGGATTTGACAGTTCTGTAGGAATAGAAGTAATTCAATGCTGGAACACGGAGATCAGTCTTTGTGGAGCTGGAATGAACAATCCACTATCTACTTAACGCACGGTATTTTTATCGAGGAGAAAATCACAGATAAAAATCACAGTGGGTCACAAATGTGAACATCGTTACCTTAACGAGTAAACATCAACTACAAAAACTGGCATTTTACAGGAGAGACAAAAACATAATTAAGTTTTGTTTCGAAGGCAATTTTATGCTTTGTGAAAAGAAATAAATTGTTATTAAAAATAAGTAATGGGTGAACGAGTTTTTCAAGGTTTGAAAGTTCATATATATATATATATATATATATATATATATAATTTTATAACATTTCTGGAGATAAGAGCTTTCCTTAGCTTATCATTTGATTTTTTTAGTTGGAATGGCGTACCAACATGAAAAAAAAAATGGAGTTCCCAGCTAATTTTTATGGAGGAACAGAAACAGTGACAGCGGCAGGGGAAGACAACTGTCTCAAGGTGGACAGTGAGGGCATGTGTACGCGATGATCTACCCACGGCATCATCACGGCGAGACAGCATAAGATGGTAGCACGTGCGGAAGAAAGTGAGAAATAGAAAAGAGAAGAGGGGAGAGAAAGAGAGAGAGAGAGAGAGAGAGACACGCTGCTGCCCCAGAGGAGTTGCCAAACTGCACGGAACAAGATAAGAATATTCGTGTTACCTTTCGGTATATCGAGGGGGAAAAAAAAACAACATATTTTTATAATTTTTTTATCCCCTGCACACGTTTTTTTAAAACTCAGATTCGTTGTCTGAAAGTTAACATCAGCTGTCCAAAATATAAGTAAACTGTTCTACGTATTCTGCATAAAACATAAATTCCGTCAAAAAAACAGCGGTGCAGTACGTTCGCAAACAAAATGGTCTAATGTGCAGAAAAAAATTAAATTAGCTCCTTAAAATTTTAAATTTTCCACTCTTTAAGGCGTGCTTGCCGTAATTACATATATCCTTAAGTACCCCGTTGCAAGTTTTTATTTCAACAGGCTATTTTGTAATTACGTCTTAAATTACGATCGGGTCAAAATATCAGTGTAGTCAACAGGGTGAAAAAATTGAATTAAATTTATTTCACTCGCATATCCGCCCAATAGTTTATGTGGTACTTCACACGCGTTACCGAAAAAGCAATAATTATCCGCTTTCAAGGCGATATTCGGGGACAAAGGAGTGAAATAGTACAGACAGGACATAACTATGGCGTGGTGCATTTATTTCCGAAACGTCTGCATACCAGAAGTATGTACTAAAGTTCCTCGTCGTACATCTGGCCTTCTGTTAGGTAATTATCGGTCTACTTTTCTTCCCTTAATTCGTGTCAATTTAAATGTTCCTCTTTTCTGCTAACCGACCAAGATTCACAACTACCCTATTATCCTTAAGAGATTGACGAGCCAACAAGAATGGAATGTTTGTATCTGTTAATAGTTGTACTATTTTTGTACCAAACGTTGTACTCTTATCCTGTCAGTAAAAACACCGTTGAATCATCCACTTAATAAAATCCGTCACTTTGATCTCGCAATCGCCGTGGGACTTCATTTAGCTTAAGGCTCGGCTCCACCTGTTATGCAGAAATCCGTCGCTTCCGTGTCGTAATTTCAGTTTCAGAGGTGTTGTTGGAAATGCTTGATTATAGAAATTGACAATTTACTGGTTGTTTCATACTTTTGTACTTAATATTCACTGTGTGTTATTTCCCGACTGAAAAAAAGGCACGAACTTACTGATGAATAAAAATATGTTCTAGGCATTTTACAACAAGCAGGTAACACAATTACAATCACGCTAAACACTTTTAAACAACTAGTAAAATGTAATTTTTCTATAATCGTACATTGTCAGTAATTATGAGGCGAAAACGAAGAATTTCTGCAAAAAGGGCGAAGCTAGGCCTTAATTACGCACACGATGATCACTTGCACAGGCTCTGGGCGGATGTACAGTAACATAACGTCCCAACAACAGTTACCCGGGCCAGCAGGTCTCACTGGGCCGTCATACACAGCGTGACGTAGACACAACGCATGCGCAGTGTTGTTCCACCGCAGTAGCGTCTTTTCAGATTTTCAACTAGGGCGGCAAGGCCTAATTGGAGGTATGGAAGGGGGAAAAAGGGGGGGGGGNNGTTTTCCCTCAGGAAAAAAAAAAAAAACTAGCGTTAAATTGTTAGTTTATGAGGCTTTTCCAGACTGTTGTTAACACAAAATAATTGCTAACATTTTATATTTACCCTAAAACATTAAATGTTAATTACTTGTATTAATAACCAAACCACTTGTAAAAAGTAAATATTGTTTAGACACAAGTCAAAAGTAGGCCTATTTTTAATTGATTGAGTGCTCAGCCTGTTTTTTAATCATGAAAGTAAAAATGAAGCAAACATCAAACAAAACTTTATTTAACTTTTACTCAATGTCATCATAAGTTATTTTGATACAAAATGAAGTCTTCTCTTTTGGCTTGAATTAAAGTCATCAATAACTTTGGAAATGTCTACATCAACACTCCTTTCGATAGCCAAAAGAGCTAACGAAGACAACCTCTCCTGGCCGATCGTGTTCCTGGTGTATGTTTTCAACCACCGCAAGCACGAAAAAGACCTCTCCTAGGATGCTGAGTTCATGGGAATTGTAAAAACATCTCAGTTCAGGCAGAAGAAGTTCATTGTCCAAAGTGTAATATTTGCACACATACTGTACACTGGATATGTCTACGTCAGTTCCACCTAGAACTTTGCTTAAGTGGTTAAGTACATATAGGTTGTTTTCTTGAAGCCTGGCCTCTATCTCCTGGTTTAGGATGTCAATAACTGGCCAAAGGATTAAAACTTTGTAATAATATTGTGCAGATTCAAATGGACCTTTACTCACTCCCCCAATTATGGAGGGAATTTTACCCTTTCTTGGCAGCTCGGCTGCTCTAAACCCGCACTTGTCAGCGATTTCTGTGCAGTGATTGAACAACTGAGTAAAAAACGCATCTGTTCTGAAGGATTGTAACGCTCCAAGTGTGCTATTTTTTAGATTTCACAACTTCGTAGGTCGCACTGCTTGCCTGAAGGGTCTTTGACGGTAAGTCACATTGTGTTAGAACTCTCCTGAGCAATAGCAAGTCAAATACAAAGTTGAAGTCCTCCATACTTTTTAAGAAAGCATTGGCATGTCCACCACTGTCAGGGTCTGTGTGTGCAATTTCTTGTAGAGTCGTCAGAGTGGTTTCAAAATTTTCTAACAAAGAACGCACTGCTTCGACACGGCAAGCCCATCCGGTATCACTCAAACAAAGACTTCAATGTTGCTGTTCCACCACTAAAGCTTTTTGCACTTTTTTGAATGTTTTCAAAAACAGCATGTAGTTTAGTTGATTTCTCAATAAAGTTGTAAAGACTTTGAAGTACAAAGAACGTGTTTCTTATTGAAGTCATGCTTGTGCAACAGCTTACAATGCACACTTCCAATATATGTGCATTGCAGTGAATGTACATTGCCGTTGGGGCTTCTTGCATAATTATAGCTGCCACTCCTTTATATGGGTCCCTCATGTTCGAGGCCCCATCATAGCACTGAACACGCAGACTTTTAATGTTCAAGTCCAGTGAAATCAAAACGTTCTTAAGTTCATTTGCCAGTGTTTTGCCGTCAGTTTTTTTAGTACGATAAAACCCTACAAATGATTCATGAACTTCTAACTAATCATTGACATGCCTCAAGACAATAGCTACTTGTTCGTGCTTTGCTATATCTCGAGTCTCGTCAGATATAATGGCAAAAACGTTTGCCTCTTTAACTTCTTCGGCTATGTGCAGCTTGATTTGTTCCTCAATAATAGGCAGTAGCTCATTCTGGAAAGTCGCTGAGCACTGAAAATTTTTTCGATGCTCAATGTAGAATTTCTTTATTAAATTACTATCTTTGGAACGAAGTTTCATCAGCTCCAAAAAGTTTCCCCTGTTCTTCGAATCTGCAGATTCGTCATGACCTCTTAGAGCAATAGATTGCCTGCCGCAAAATATCAATGATTCGCACAAAGCTCCTAAATACAATCTGTTTTGTTGTACTTCTTCTGAATACTGCTGATTTACTTTTTCAACAGTGCCACTCTTGTGTTTCACTATCACAAAAACGTGCTTTAGAGAGAAATGGATTAACTGAAAAACGTATACAGACGCGTAACGTTTTTTAAATACTATCCGTAAGCAGACCTCACTCAGATATGTTGGACGGTTTTTTAATAAAACGTTTTCTGCTGGAGCTGTGCACACCGTTCGGCGACCTACATTTTCTTTAGGACACAAAATAAATAAATATCTCACACTGTTCAAAACATGCGACTATATTTGTGCGTGAGGTACTGCTGAAACTCCACGCGACTGACTAAGGGCTACAGTTATCTATCTGGCAACCCTGGTTTCCTTTCCGTTCATGCTGTCGTTGCGCCACGCGCTCAACTTTGTGCAAGGACCGTAACGAGGTCTGCCACAGAACACACACTCACTGAGCACTTACTCGATCCCATGTGTATGCAAACAAACCGCGACAGCTGCCAAGTTTGCGTTTTTATGGCGGTCGTGCCCCCACCCCCCCCCGGTTAAAGCAACTCTTGAAGTAATACGTGCTTCACATAAAATTTAAGCGGAATTGCACTCGTCCCAACCTGTGAAAATAAGATTTTTGTAATTAATTTATAATTTCGCATCCCTAGTAAAATACTGTCGTAAGTAGAATATCACATTTGTAAGTGTAACAAGTTAATAAATAATTGCAATTAAAGACTAATAATGGCTCTTTAGATATGACCGTGAAAGTGGGGTTTATACACAGTTGTGTGGATAATAAAGTAGAAAAGCCAATAGCTAATCTAACCTACAACACACTTATTGGAGGCACAGTTTGCACAACGTTGTATGCGATTTAGTAATATATACATTGCCATGTCTTTCTCTGAAGGCTACGCAGTTTGGGGCGGAGTGGGGTTGGCAGTCTGTATATAAAAGTCGTCTGAGGCGCAGGTAATAAATATTTAAATAAAATAGTTACTACTAAAGTATTCGTGTGTTCGGTTACTTTAAGACCGATAAACAAAAGCCAGTAAAGTTGGCAACGACCGACGAAAAGAAAGCAGTTCCATGTCTTAACGTTGCATTTAAAGTGTTTGGTAAACATTTGTGAATACTGAAATTATTTATTTTGCTTTCTGTTTTTATTCATATATGTGTAACAATTAGCAAACTTTGACGTCTTATCATTTTCAGTGTTATTTAACGACGCACGACTAGTGATCAGGCTCGTGGCAACGTTAATGTGACATTATGGCGGAACGTGGAAGAATACACAATATGCATACAAGTTGACATTAAGCAGGGTTTTTAAAAGCGCTCAGTTGACCGCTAAGAGCCTATATTCCAAGAACATCCACCGTGGGTCGACTCGGAAAAGTAGCGCATAACAGGCACCACACACACGCAGGAACGCCTCTCTTCGTGACTTATGCGGTGAACCTATAATTGTATGGCATTGCACGTGTATGTTCTACGCCACCTGCATAATTTTAGCATGTGGCATAGGTGTACAGAGCACGTGCTACGTTTCTCGAATGCTATTTGCACGCAGACCGCACTGAAGCTCCGCGCAGTCTGGCGAATCAGCCGACTACGTAACTGCCCTGCCCGCATTCACACCTCGCGAGAACGCATTCCTGATGCTAGCTCTACACTCTCGTGAAGGCGAGGCGAGTAGAGGAGAGGAGAGGCCTGACGATGTTAGTCGAGGCGACGCGAGCAAGTATCCGATCACATTCTCGCCTTTGCCCACTTACTCTCTGCACGCAACTCGCGTCCTTTGACTCGCGCCAAAAAACCCGACACCAGGCGGAGCGCAAGGCTGGCGAGGGGACGGGAGTGCATCAACTTCATTCTCTCGCGCAGCCTCCACGGGACTGAAGATCTAGCATTGATGTCACACTGATCGTGGCGGTTTGAGGAAGCATTGCTCGACAACTCAAGTGAAATCCCTCACAGATAAATGTATTAAATTCTTGCAACAAAAAAGTTACTATTGAGGCATTTATTAGAAATATGTATACATATTTTGATACAGTTTGGCTTTAGCTAAAGTGTGTCTTGAAGTCACAGGAGTGTCACGATGTCGATTTCTTTTAAATCCGACACTTGGTTTACCTACGATAATGGTTTAACATTTAACTATTTAGACTTTAAATTTTTCCGAAAAGTAAAACTTTAATACGGCAGAACAGTAAACAAAATCACCAAGAAAACATTGTCATAACATTCTGCAGACTAATGTATTAATTTCGTTCAGATTTGAGATGTGTACCAAAAATGATAAATTTGAAATTACTATAGTTCCATTAATTTTCCACTATTTTCATACTTTTCAAGATTATTTCGTGACACAACAAAAACATAAGTAATTGTTACAAATAGAAAATATAATTTTTCGATGATTGCACACCATTACAGTAGTTATAAACAAGAAACATTTCAGTAAATTTAATGTGCCATTTAGCACAATAACGATGCTCACTAAACACGCAAAAATGGCAAATCCACTGTAAAAACGCCAAGGACACAGAAGAACCTAGCAGAAATGAACCAGCCCCTTGTACCGCAAACTCCAGCCACACGCGCAAGCAAATGGCGTCACTGGCTAGCAACATGGCGCAACGCAACCAATAGGGAATCTTCCGCAGCACGCAGTAGCCAATCACACGACAGGCCTGCTTCCAGAACTTCACACTGCCGATAGGGGAATAGGTGCGCCCACATCACTAGTGCGTGTTTATCTACTCTGTGGCACACATGTTACGACTAGAAGCACTGACTAATTTTCCACGAAACACACAGCGTCTCTGGCGACATGATGAGGCATTTCCGGACTCGTGTACAGGATGGCCTTGATGTGCTGGGAAACCATCCCACATGCGGTGCTTGGCCAAGCATAGCCAAGAAAAAAGAATTTTCTCCCGCCAACACAATCCTAACCTAAGCCCATTACAGTCAAAACTATGCTTTTTCGTGCGCGGATCACAGTGGTGTTTGTTTCTTGCAACAGCTTGCATCGTTCTAGCAGGTATCTGGTGTTACTGAAAAGCACTTTATACCTTTTCATTTGTTTTCCTTTTCCCTGGAGCAGTCATAAATGTTTTAATACCCAATAACAACTATTCGTTTGTATTAGTTCTCTGGAAAAAAAAATTCTCGGTAAGTCGAAAATATACAGTCGGAGACATTTGAACATCTAAATACAGGAATTCAGTATAACATTTTTAAATTCTAATACCGCAAGGTTGCCGCTCGAAAATCCACTGAATCAATTATCACCTTCGAAACCAGGAAAAGTCAAAATGGCTCCGTTGGAATTCAGTGGCAGCTTACTGATTATTACAGGGGCCAAATTAAAAATTATTCTGTGGCGATTCCCGCTGAATTCCTATGAATAGCACTACTACAAGAAACTGACTCCGAGTCCGTACGATTGATTCGCGAGACAGCACCAGGTTACTGAACTGACTCTCAGCGGCCAGTGTTTAGGTAAATAATGTCACAGATGCCAGGCAACAGCCACACTTGTTTTTATTATTAGATGCAACCACTCGAAACTCGGGAGTATGACTGAAAACCAAACCGTTCGACATGATTCTAAAGCCGGTTTTGAAAGTGGCATAAACCACACTACATATTATTTTTTTAATCCTACCTCTCAATTAGTCTAATATTATCTTAATAAAATATTAGAAAATTATTTAAACGTTTTACACAAAATACGCGAATAACAACACTTGTCGGAAATCAAGTAGATAATTATGGCCTATGTGTAGGGACAGGAAAATGTGGCGTTTCAAACGACCTGTCATATAAATTTTCGAACCTCAGCTACTGCGCCAGTGTGGCCAGTTGTATTACCCCAGACAAGGTGGTACGGGATTCGGTGCTCGTTTCTGTTCCTAGTCCTGTTACTAGTCTGTAGCAGTTACTATATAGTATTGTAGCAGTTCTGTTACTAGTCCAGAGTTCCCCTGGGCACATCTAATAAACGGCGAACAAAATGCAAACACAACAGAAATGTACACGTGTTTGAAATCTCGCTTGTCTAAAATGAATTAGTGAAAATGTTTCAGTCCCTACTCCCGTGTAGAGAGCAGGGAATTCCGCGAGTTCATTTTACTGCTCCGCGCCGTCTTTGCTTATTGGCTGCTACTTCACACACACCTCAGCCTGTCACTAGGCGGTACGTGATTCGCTTGCTTTCTGCACGGTTATCACTGGTTCGCAATCCTGTGAAACGTGCCAGGAAACGAGTGGCCCGATTACAAAAGTACTGCGTGTTTCAAGTCCATCCCATTACGCAGAGCAGTAGCAATTCCAAGTTGTCAAAAGACGTGAGACACTTTTGCCTGACTCTGCCCAAATACTTTGCATTCCAGTACACGACACTCGGTAGATACTGGAAACCACTTTGATTAGCGCCTCTTAAGAGACGTTTGACAATTATGAGTCGTGAATATTTCCTCGCGTTGTACGGCGACTAAGCATGTGCAGAAAAACAGTAATGCCATCTAGAAGCAGTAAGAAATATGTTTCCTTCCTTGCCGTGTTTATCACACAACCCGTGCAAGGCGGCGCCATTGAAGGTGGTTTACCAACTTACAAGCCCTCCGGTATTCAGATGTAAGATTTTGCTCCGCCCACCCCATAACAGCAGTTATACACTTCGCCTGGGGAATTTTTGGGTTCGCGAGGAATGGAGGTCTTGATACACGTAAAATAACTAAATTTAATTTCTTAATTTATCTAAAGTTATAAAAATATACAACGGCTATTATTTAGAACAATAGACTACCTACCTCCACTATAACACTTAAACCGTCCATATGAGCACAATATTCAATGTCAATATATTTTATAATCGAAGAAGTCGTTATCAATGTCTATACTAGCCAGTCACTTAATCCTTACTTATTAATTAACATTATGATCAAAATGTCAACTGCCATACATGAACATCATTCCCATGGTCCAGACACTCACTGGTCGCTGTATCGTCGCTCGCAGTTCCGACGGCGCCACTGCTCCAGACACTCCCGACACAGACACACGACGCTGACCCGACCCAGAAGGAGCCTTCTCGCGTCTCGAAGTTGCGGCGCAGACGGATGTCTAGAACATTCGCGCGACGACTACCCACGACATTCAATCTCCCAAGGTCGGAAGTGGCATCAGTCCCGGTACCCTTATCACCGTACGTGTTAGTGTTACTGAACCCGGCTTGTAACTCTCCCTTCCCTTCTCCGGTTACAGGAGATATCCGCGTGCATGTTACCGGGTGCACAGATAGAAATCTCGCGATTGAGGCACATATGCTGCCTCTTGCCCAGGTTTGGTATTCTTCAATATAACAAGCTTTGATTGTCCACTCGTTGCCCTTTAAAATTTACGCTGCTGTGTTGAAGGGCGCGTATCTTTAGGGACAATAAAAAAAGAGAAACAAGGATACTAAGAAGGGTATACATAAAAACCAAAGTATTACGCGCTCGGAAGAAAATTTCATCAACTAATTACAAAAATTAGAGTACAGACAACTACGCACAACTCGCAATGACTAAAACTTATTTCATGTTTAGTCTACAATGCTTAAAAACTATCCTCTCAGTATAAAATATGAAGTTCTAGGTGTTACAACTAGCATATTTTTTCTGTCAGGGACTGTCCAGTAGCAGTAAAATACCGGACAGTTCTATTCAGCAAAAATCATAGGCGTGTGTGCGAAAAATAACCTAGCGGCAATAGGTGTTACCATTATTATATTTCCAGAAATATTTCAAAAGTTATTTATTATTATAATTTGTCAGTAAATATTTTGCACTTCTGAAACATTTGACGTATTGGGAAATAGTTTTCGTCGTTTAAGTTTTGGCCATTGTTAAATAAACTTTCCAGAGAGAGAGAGAGGAGAAAGTTTCGTCTTCATATCTACTATGTTGGTATCGTATTATTAAACAGAGGTGCTGCTGTTTACTGACTGCAGGTGACAACACCGCCGGATTTTCTCGCAGAAATCTTCAAGCTGACCGGCATTGGGTATAACTCGGTCACATATCGGGACCAATAACATGCGTTTGTGGCAGCAGCTGTTTATGAGGAGACTACGGCATGTAATAGCCTCAACAACGAATGATACCTTTCACACGTGAGAAACTTCTCTCATTGGATGCAGTTTTCTTGTCTGTCTGGGGGTATGTTGCGTGTTCGAGGCCTGAAAGCGTTGATGCGCTAAGGGCGACCAAGGTGCGCTGTCTTCCGAGTAAAACCTATACTTAAATCTTTTCCCATGTAAATTAAAGTTTTGTTCTACAATTGTTTTACGTGCTTACAAAACACGTTTTTGTGTGTTAGTTTTTTTCTGAGAAAATTTCACAAATCACTTGTGATGCGTTTCAGAATTTTTTCCCCCCTGAAAATCGAAACATTTTTCAAAAATATCCGAACCCCACTAGAAATTATTGCCGACCCCTGCGTTAGACTTTAAATACGCGAACACTTCAGTTTCTTTCTCTACTGGATATCAGAGTTTTATTTAGACTCACCCTGGACGATCATAAGTGGAGACCTGAGAAATGTGCAGTTTCATTTGAGGACAAGATAGATTTCAAACACTCTAATAACTTAGGTGCATTTCAATGCAATAATCCCCCCTCCCCATAGAGAACGCCGAACTAATAATGAACAAGCAACAAAATACAAGCTCAATTACGGCCCTCCACGGTGCCAGCGAAGAGCCAATGAACAGCTGATATCTGCTACAGTGTACAAACGTACAGGTAACTGAACGTGAGAATCTTTCTACTGCGTAAGTCCACGAGTCAATAGCACACGGACACTAGCGAGAAAACAAGTGCGGAATTCCGTACTATCTCGTCTGAAGCAAACAGGCCGGCAATGAACAAAGAGCTAAGACTCGTGTATGCATGACTGTGGGGCTTGGCCTGTGGGTTGAACTCAGCCTGAGAAATCTTCCTGGCTCTAGCATGCACCAATTTCTCACGTTACAGACGCGGAGTGGTAGACGAATGCAAGAGGCGTATTGCCATGTCAAATACAAATATTAAGCGAAAACGAACCACACATAACACATTTTCGATTAGTATGAAAACCCATGTAATGAGTCTGAAAGTGTTCAAATATATACTTGTTTTTAACGTAAATTGTCAATAAGCACACTTTAGTTGAGGCACGAATGGAAGTGCTGTCGCACTTCATATAGCCTCGGGCGGTGTACAACACGCGAAGCAAAGAAACCGACGAAGACAAGGAAGAAGAGGGAGAAAAGAGGAAGGGCCAACGAACTTTACTCTCCCCTCCCCCGCTAACAAACCAACTTCCGAAATATTTTATTGTAGGCGTCACACTGCAGGTAAGAAAATATGGATCGCCGGCGCTCACGGAATGATGCAGCACGCCAGATTATTCAGCGGCGAGAGAATAGCATCGTTATGATACGGCTGGGTCAAGGCTAAATGAACACTTGAAAGTTCTGCTCAGATTGTTTTTTTGTCTGGCGGTTGTATTCTCCCGCACCCACAGGAGCAAATTAATATTCCGTGGACATGACGACCGGCATTTGTGTGTTAACTGACAATGAGAAATTGTTACAAACACATAAATTTGTTCTCTCGACTTTTTACGACAAGCAAATAACACACAATTACAATTACGCAGGGGTGAAGCGGAGCATTAACTGCGAGATTTAGCTTGAGCACATGGTCAAGAAAGGTGAGTGTGGGCTCTTGTTTGCTCCACGAAATTCCCACGACCGTATATTTACAATAAAGATAAGCAGTATGTACTTTTAGAGAGAGAGAAAGATAGAGAGAGAAAGAGAGAGAGAAAGAGAGAGAGAGAGAGAGAGAGAGAGAAAACCTGCAAACACGCTATACATGTTATGGAAAAATCTACGCTGTTGGGGAACTTCTGAAAAATTCGCGAAGAATACATTTTGGTTTGAAACGCCTATCTTTCAAATTAACGCACCGAGGCGACATTTCCTTAACATGGGATTGCATATTTAAATTTCGCAGTTGCCAGCCGGTAGGCAGTGTCCTTAAGCTGGCTTTGTTTACAGTAAACAAATGCTGCTGTACAGCAACGAAAAAGGTTTAGTGATATTATAACTTTTCTTTAGTTCCTTACAGTTTTCAGTACGTGACGAAACTTCCTAAATGCTAAGTTACCAAATAAATTCCTTAAGGCAATCGACATAATAGCTTAGCCTTCTAAATACAATTATTAAATTTATCACAAAGGATACTGCTGCACTATTGTAACCACAATACAAAGTTATCATTGCCATGAATATTGATATCATTAAACATTGTGTTCGTTCGGAAGGAAAGATTTCCATTAATTGAGCACACGCACAAGAAAGAAAACTGAAGACTGTATAAAAAAAAACATATTTCCTTGGTTTCTCATCTTGACGACCCCGTCCTATTCTTACCCTCGCGCAGGGGCTTCCGTTTGCAGAGTTTAGTGCCGCCTGCACAACTTCTGAGTGCAAAATCGAGCAGAGAGTTACAGTATTTACACAACAAAAATGTTACGCAGTAATGAGCAGGCTCCCGAAATTCAAGTGCCAAAACAGCAATGTTACTGCTTAAATTCGACCAATAGAAACGCATCTTAGTATGTGCTGTACTCGATCGAAATAGAAACAGCTGTTTATTCATTCGTATTTTTTTTTGTTTTTCGGCGGTTGTTTTTTCGAAGCAGGTCAATTATAAATTAATATTGGAGCAGGTAATTTGAGATAACAAATGACAGGTCGAATGGGCAAGGCGTCAGCTCAAGTCTTCTCGGAGACCTTCCCTACTTCGTTCAGAAACACTTCAGACTTCAGGATCTACGTGCTGGGCCCACTCCCCCTACTTGGTTCAGAAACACTTCAGACTTCAGGATCTACGTGCTGGGACCACCTCCCCTACTTGGTTCAGAAACACTTCAGACTTCAGGATCTACGTGCTGGGACCACCTCCCCTACTTGGTTCAGAAACACTTCAGACTTCAGGATCTACGTGCTGGGACCACCTCCCCTACTTGGTTCAGAAACACTTCAGACTTCAGGATCTACGTGCTGGGACCACCTCATCGCATCATACACAATACACAAAGATGTTTATCTGCAGGAAAAGTTTAGGGACCTCCATACAACATTCTTTTCCAACGCCTCAAGGTCACGCCCGGCCGTAAGGAAGCATTGTGACGGGGATACAAACAAACTTGGCTCGTGCCCATCTGGAACTGTTTCCCCAGAATCTTAAGCGGCGACTATAGAGTTTTAATACCGCAATATGTTCAGAAAAGACACAGCATTTCGCTATAGTTTAGAACAACGTTTTAAAGGAGAATAAATATCGTAAATAAGAGAGCTACTCAGATCGATTTTCGCTGACTTTGACACTCTCCAACAACCACATTCAAAATAATCAAATTTATGAATTGGCTACAAAATATCGACTTTTATTTCTGTCCTAAAAAAATTTAATTGAAATACTCTATAGCTTTTTTAAAAATCAGAATAGACACGACGGCTTACAATGAGACCCAGGAAGCTTCACTAGTTTTAACTGTTTACTTGGTTTCAACGCACTCTGCACATGCAAGAAACTTTTCTTTCAACGCCATTCCACTTGTGTATTACCCAGCTGCATATGGTGAACTGTGACGAGGTAAGCTGTGTTTTGCTTTATGCTATACCTAATCGTTTGCTAGTTTACACATTGGCAACTTAAACGTGGTAGAGTGCAGTTGGCGTCACAGTACGTGCCTCGCCGCTCTCTCGTGAGTGGCCGCAGTACATTCATTCTCTCCCGGCTCCACTCCGGTTACTGGTTCCTGCTGCGTGCGTCGAGTGTGTACAGCACTGAGCAAGCGCCAGCTTACCTTGCAACACCTCACCACACGCCGCTGGTATTACCTCATCTGCGACAATACATTTCGCAACAAGTGGCATGCACAAATTTACGCCGTAAGATATAGTTCAACGGAAACGCACCGCCCTGAAAAAAATATTTACACACTAAGTTGACAAATAAACAACACTATCCAGCTTCACTGTATCTTCATTTGTCGGAGATGACTTCCAAAATCACAGGGAATATAACGAACCTGCTGTGCGCTGTTGAAGAGCTCACCAACGTTTTGTGTGGAATCAAAACAGAGAACCATCCCAGAGAAGCCACGGGCACAGAATACGTAAAGGCTTTTCACGATAAAGCATGTTGGTAGTGAATTAGGTGAATTAAGAAAAAAAATTCACATTTCAGCGTTATAATGAGAGTAACAATTTATGGCTACTGAAGACAGGGTTTCTTGTTTTATACTCATAAGAACACGGACTTGAGCTGAACATTTCATTGGCCGCCGTTGCACTTTGGTTTCGCCACGAAGTATGTTTATCTGTCCACAGAGAACTCGTGGGGTGTGCCGATAAATGGTTGTTAATAGTCCGTTATGCTCAAGGGCGTGGCTATATTCACGTCAACCTGTAACAACAGCGAAACGGAGAAATACCTATTTCCTCACGGTTTTTATTAATATTAATTATAAACGAAATAAAAATAAAAATTTAATTTAACAAAAAATAAGATACTTTTAATGTTAACACAGGTATAAAAAATGGCATATATAGGAAATAACCAAACACGCCATACATGGGGTGATTTTTGGAAGGTTTGATTAAAAAAGTGTGAAGAAACAGCGAATAGACTACAGCAAGTAAACAGAAGTGAAATGGTGGATCGGTTCTCTTGAAGTGAATCCGCCCATTAGCTGATTGGCTGCGCGAAGCTCTGGAACGGCATTCCCTACAGCATGGGCTGCCGGTTGGCTAGTAAGTGACTTGGCGCTGATTGCAGAGCGCCGTTTCGGAGTTCGCGGTATGTACTTCTGTATTGTTCAGTATTCTGTGTCCAGGACCTACGACCTGCGCGTATGGCTGAGGAGGCATGCCAGCAGCAAATCAATAATACGAGAAAGTATCAGTGGCGCGTGGTGAACTGTTACAAGGTTAGCCGGCGTTAGCGGTGTGCTGTACCCCGTTGCTTGCCAGTTAACACTTCCACCGCTAAAACGTAGCTCGGTAACTGACGTCACAGGACGCGTGTAACGGGGACCCTTGCTGCTCGCTTGTGAGTGGTCGGAATGCATTCAGTTTCCCCTAGACTGCACTGTGGTTACTGGCTCCTTGCTGCGTGCACCGAGAACGTACAATAGTGAGCAAGCATCAGCTTACCTTGCAACACTTCACCACACGCAGCAGAGTGCACGTGCGACCGGAACTGGGCTATGAACCGGCTACCTCCCAGCCGTCTGCGTCCGCTCATTCCAAATCGGGGGCCACGGTGGCTGAGCGGTTAGCCCGCTCACTTCCCACCAAGGCGAACCGGGTTCAATCCCCGGCCGGGTCACTCCGGATTTTCGCCAAATGGGAATCGTGCCGGACGATGCCGCTGGTCGGAGGGTTTTCTCGGGATCTCCCGTTTCCCCCGCCCTTGCATTCCGGCGCTGCTCCATTTTCATCTAATATTTTTTTAATCGGCTCTCAAGATCTCGTCGTTAAGAGCCGCCCAAATCTCTCAACTCAACAACAATTCTGTGCATAAATATGTTATACTATAATTTCAAAGAACGGGAATATACTGACAAGATACAAATAATGCTACAGAATTTTAAACCGATAATAAAAATAGGCTAAAATTGTCTACGCATTAAAAAAAAGTATCGTTATTTACCAGATTTTGATTTGTTAGCAGGCGCTAGTTAAGGGCGCCGCCTACTTTAGGCAGGGAATCGCGGGAGCGATAAGGGCGACACTGACACGCCTACTTAGTGCCCTATCACCCTTAGGCGCTGAACTGGCGCGCAGTGTTTCCGTCGTGCTGCGTGCACCTATGCGACTTCAAGCGGCACCCTATCATTTTATTGGTGGAAGTCCTATAATAATCCGACCAGTGTATAATGAGATACAGCAGTGTGAGAAAGCGGGTTTTTTTTTTTTAGCTATGTTGGAGGTCTCGGAAACAGCATTTATAATGTGAATGATGTATCGATACGTACCTCGTCTGAAGTGTTTTTTCTTTTCATGCATTGGTATAATAAACTCACTGCAACGCAGTTCAGACGCCACTAAGGCTGCGCCCGTAACCTTTTCTTCCGGCACGTACATAGGTAGCTTAGCAAGTTACCCTGGGCGGCAATGTGCTGGGGACGAACACTTCCTGTTTGCACGGCACGGCGGAGGCAGTCGCCAACACGCTGGCGTCACGCGGCCTTCTCACGCACGCACACCACACACACACACACTCTCTCTTTGTCTTTCATCGCCGGGCTGCGTTCCAAACTTCCACTCCACCCTTGAACCTCGCGAGCTGACCAAAACAAAACCCTTCTTTGCTATAATCCATTCACGGTTACTTCAAACTTTTCTGCAGCCCTGCTGGAGTTCTACTTCCAGGATATCCCTCCGCATCATACAAACAAAGCTTAACCCAGTACACTGAAGAGCCAAAAAAACTGGCACACCTGCCTAATATCGTGTAGAGCCCCCGCGAGCACGCAGAAGTGCCGCAAAACGACGTGGCATGGACTCGACTAATGTCAAGGTATGCAGGAGGCATTGAAATCTGCGCCAATTTGAGAAAGGGTTGCACGTCTGTCACGTTTAATGATTTCAGTCGTCGTTCGTGCCGTTCGTTCACGATCTTTTTCCGGCCACAGCGATGTCGAAGATTTGATGTTTTACCGGATTCCCGATATTCACGGCACACTCGTGAAATGGTCGTACGCGAACATCCAAATGTTTTCGCTACCTCGGAGATGCCATGTCCCATCCCTCGTGCGCCGACTATAACACCACGTTCAAACTCACTGAAATCTTGATAACCTGCCATTGTAGCAGCAGTAACCGATCTAGCTGCCGACCGCATCGCGTTACTCTGATTGGTTCCATACCTCTGTTATTTGCATACGCACGCCTATACCAGTTTTTTTAGTTCTTCAGTGTATAAAAAACTACACTAAAGGGACGGCACACCGCATTCGTGCGCACTCGGTGTAATAATATTTTGAATAAGAATTTTTTATTAATAGGCATTACCAACACATTTATTTTTATTCATATTAATTATAGATTTAATATTATAATTTATACTTAAAATATACGTTATAGTATAATTAAATAACAAATAAAGTGTTTTTATGTTATATAAGTATAAAACGCTTGTGATACATGACATACTTAGGACACAACCAAGCACGTCACACACGTTTTCAAAAGTTTTATTCAAAATGTGTGAAGAAACAGCGAATTGACTATAGCTACATTTCGCAGTCTCTACTCCTGCGCTCTGAACACGACAGTGACTACAATGAGCCGACTCGTACTCACGTATACTTTCTATAGTCCATTCGCGGTTTCTTCACTCTTTTTGAATTAGACATAAAAAAAAAACCTCCATGTATGATGCGTTTGGTTGTTTGCTAAATATGTTGCATATCACAAACGTTTTAAACTCGTCTTAACATAATAGTAACACATTTTTGGTTAAATTTAACTTTTACTTATATTTTATCTATAAATCATAATATTTCATTTATACTTAATATGAGCAAAGACAGAGAGAAAATAGGTGTGTTGGTAATGCCTAGGAATAAATTGCATAGGAAGAAATAGTTCTCATGCAAAATATTATTACACTAACTGCATACGAGTACGGCGCGTTGGCCCTCTTGTGTAATTTTCTAAGCTTTGTTTGTATTTATGAGACGGAGAAATATCCTGGAAGTACCTATAACCAGATAATCACAAATGCAATGAAACATGTAATATACATCTAAGATACCGCCATGCTCTCTCCACTTTTACATCATATGTTCCCAGGAAATTATCTAATAATAAAAAAGAATCTTGTCTTCTTTCAAATCGCCAGATCTGCCATCATATATTTTTTTTTTTACGGAAATCATTAACTTTTCTGTGCCGCAAATATTAAATTTGGCCACCGGACAATCTTTTGAAATCACAAGATCTGGTGAGAAAACTCCTATATCTATCCATGCATAAATACTGGAAATATTTGCAACGAATATGGGCAAAAAGACCCACAAAACAGTTTGTAATTGGTAACTACGGCGCCAGAAACTTTTCGTTGTCCTTTTCATATTTTGTTTCGCTTTGTAAGGTCTTACTGTTACCACAGAACATACAAACATACAGAAGTGAAAAAGCCACACGGTGGTTCCTGGGATGTGGGCGTATCTATTCGCTGATTGGTCGCGCGGGGCTCTGGGAACGGGTCTTATGTTCCATTGGCTAGGTCGAGTGTTGCGGAAGATACGCTATTGGCTGGGCTAACAGTAGCAAGTACGTTACCAGGCGCTGATTGGCGGAACGGCGTTCCGACATAATGCTAGGCAGTCGTGTGCGTCTGGCAATACAAACGGCTGTTTCACGTCCGCGTACTTACTCAGGCCGTGTTCCAATTGGCACTTTTAGTTTACTAGAGGGTCACGTGACCATAATTAGTCGATTAAAACGATGACGATGTTATGGTGTGGTAAGGCCTTAGCTGAACGGCTTGCCTGATCACACCTTCAAACATTAAACCTGCAAACGAGCGGGATTGCAACGCCACTGTTTGGTCGTCGATTCTTGCGAAACAAGACAGTTGCAGAAATCCCCTCCACCGGTCACTGAGCGAGACCGCAGAACCACGCGTTTGATATAGGCCGGTGTCTGTCTTTCGTCTTTCATCTTTAGTCCCTTTGGCGACCCGACCAGCGAAGCTGACCAGGAAGATGGGGTGTGTCCGGCCGGCGTTCATAACCGTCTCATAGAATCAGCCTCCGGCAACATTAACAAGGCGATGACGTTCCGGTAAGGATTAATTAAAATGGCGTGAGTTAAATATAATGACTAATAATAGTAAATTCAATGTAATGCTCCCCCGGTCAATGGTATCATAAATAGTTATTGTAAAAGCTTAATGTTAATGAAACTCATCTTATATTTTCTGTGCTCTACCGAAGTCATTGAGTGATTATTGAGTTACGTCCCCAGCATCTTTCATGTACGAATTGGCTGAAAAGCGTAGTTCGTAACAACGTATTCGTTATTTTAGTATTTAGTTTTTAATAAGTAACGAAACTTACTCAAATACTAAATCACGAAATCGCAACCATCGCTGAACAAGGACTACCGACAGAGTCCGAACTGAAGGCTACTAAATACTACAATTGTTCATTCAAACATGGCCTTAGTGCTGCTACAAAGGATAGCGGTATGATTTGTCGTGCTCATAATTCGCCTAATTACCTCTTTTCCCCGTAGAGACCATGGGATAGAGTACTCGATGTACATGCGCAGCAGCTGTTCCAACAATGGAATACTTTCCCGCCAATATCACCGTCGACAACATGGGTAGGATTTGAGGTTAGAAAACTGTTCATGTAAACAAACACGTGCTTCGAGATGTTTTTTTTACACTTTCTCTAACCTTGTTTCAATCAAATTAGCAGATACTGAAGTTAGTCAAAAGTATTTTACTCGTGTAAAAGTGTAGGTCTGTTGAAAATTCAAACGCAAACAAACACGTTCATCGCTGTTGACTATGTGACTTTGACTGTTGTTACCAGCAGTGGGCGAGTTTGGGTACATGGGTAGAAGGTAAAATTCGCAAAGTAAAAAATTACTGTGCTTGTTACAAACAATTCTTTGTTTTGTATATTTACAACACATTATTTTGTAAATCATACAAAACTGTTTGTGTAGATCAATATCTATAATAAACTTGAAGTCTGCATCACCTGCTAGTTAGAACTAGATCACATTCCCGCTAATATTTTTAGAAATTTAGTCTAAATTATTTACAAGAACATCTTTGGCAACCAGTTGCCGAAGAATTTCTTGTACAAATATAGAAATACTTCATGTTTTAGTGTGTGCGGGACCGGCAGCGAGCTACTGTACCCCAGGCCGCAGATCCAGATGTGGGATTGTGGACCACAGGTGGGCGGAATGACTTGACCTTGACCACGGATGACGTGGAGGGGGCACGTGGCCGCCGACCTTGCCGGCCGAGCAACAGTGTTGCCAGCCAGACCGACCTGCGCGGCCAATCCTGCAGAACTGCGCGCAATCGCACAAAACGCGTCGACTTTCTGTCGGTACAGTTAAGGTTACTTCTACTCAGATTGGGAAGATCAATGTCAAAAGTTCGGAAACGGAAATTTTTCGCCACTAGGTAAGCGCTAGTGTCCCACGTGTACCGGATTTTTTCTCTATTTTCTACGTTAAGAAACAAAATAATTGCAAAAGTGTAAATCAAATATAAAACTACTTCGTAACTAAGTCAAATATTTCCTTTTTATTATTCACGTAGCTTAAAATGTTTAATTAAAAGTGACCTCTTTTGAACGTTGCGCACCCAGCAGCGAAAATTTTCCCTATGCGAAACTCTCCCACAAGAAAACTAATTTTCTCCCTAACCTGAGTAGAATTAACCTTAGTGTAGTCTATTCGAAAAAAAGTTTGAAAAATCACCCCATGTATGTCTCCTAAATATGTCATGTACCACACAAGCGTTTTATACTTCCGTTAACGTAGAAATATCTCATTTATTGTTAAATCTAACTTTTATTTACATTTTATGTAAAACTTATATTAAAATTAAAATTTATAGGAATAAAAACAGAGGGGACATAAATGAGTTAGCAATACCTAGTGAGAAATAGTTCTCATATAAAATACGAATAAACTGAGTGTCATGGTGTAATTGTCTAAACTTAGTACGCTTTGTTTGTGAGGCGGAGGAGTGGCCCGAAAGAAGAACTTTAGCTCGACTTTAACTATGTTCTTTAAAAAGGGCAAAATAAAATTCTTAGAAAATTAACGTTGGTTGCAGAAATCTATGTAAATAATTGCACTAAAACTTTTATCATATAGAATTGCGCATGATTATGTACAATGTTGCATTCTGGAATCTGTGCAGGGCTGTCCTTATGAGCGTGAGAAAGGTACAGCCGCACAGAGCCTCGCGCCAAAAAAAGAAATTTATTCATTTAATAAAATTATTTGAATATTCGTTTGGTTGTGAGTAATATGTTTCACGATAAAATGTATATATTTAAACATGTTTAAACTTGTAAAATGTTTTATCAAAATTATAGGCGCGAGGCACGGGACATTTTTTTAAAAAGATAACTGCGTTTAGTCTGCTCGCCTCCCACCAAGACAAACCGGGTTCAATCCCCGGCCGAGTCACTCCCGCGAGAATCGTGTCGGACGATGCCGCTGGTCGGCGGGTTTCCTCGGGGATCTCCCGTTTTCCCCCGCCTCCCCCCATCTATCAAGACCTCGCTGTTAAGAGCCGCTTAAATCTCTTCACCCACTCACGTACGCATTTCACTACAAACATGTCCTCCGTATAACGGAGCATTTCGACAAAATTTTTTATGAGAAATATCTCTAATTGGGGTATTTCTAGTAAAGTTGTGTGAAATGAGCTACATGTAAACATAATTTTCTTATTGTTGGTGCGCCGCCGGTGGAGTGCGCGAGGCGAGGTCCTGGTTTCGAATCCTAGGTAAGGCATGCCTGTCAGTTTAAGTCTGGCATAAAACTGTGAGACGTTAATAAGCCCTTACGATCCAACACTCATTGTAATTTACTTATTTTTGACGAGTTCAAACAGCATTGTATACGTGTGGTAAGTTATAATTCTTAACCCTAGATGTTTTTTTCTTTTACGTGGATGTTTTCTTGTGTGTATTGGCACGGGCACATACAGAAGCGGAACAAAATCAGCTTACAGAGCGAACTCCAGCCGTCAGCCGAGTCAACAAAGAATACTTTGCAGCACGCAGTAAACAATCACTAGGGCCAGTGACTTTTCGTGTAAAAATCGGAGCACACAGTGGACTTCAATACTATATACACACCTCAGCTGTTGTTGTACCTCCATTGGCTGCTGGTGCCGTGTCCGTCTTTGATCAAGCCGCTCGGGACTAAGTTAACTCCGACACTGAACCTTCGTGATTTCGAGCGCAAACGGTTAACACGGGCCAGAACATTTTCTAGCCAATCAAAGAAGCTGGACGACCCTACAGTGTTTTGGACTGTATCTTGTCTCGAAATATTTTCGCGATATATCACTGCCCCTAACAATCAGGCATGAAGGCCGTTACAGAGCCTCACGCGGGCAATCAGCTAATAGGTACACCGCGTCGAAGAAATCACCACGCCGTGTCTGGCCTGTATATTTACCTAAAGACTGTTCACGGTAAAGTGAGAGCTTTTTGAAGCAGTCTCGCCACAAATAATAACCAATAAATACATTACATTGTGGCCTCGGACTTTCGGTTTTGAAGTATGGTGAAATGTTATACACTGTGTTTATTACTCACATGGCAGTGTTTACGTTATCAAGTGACGGAAGGATATCAATTGACTGAAAGAAAAAAGTTACCAGGGTTTCAAAAGTGCTCACTTTACCGTGAACAGCGTATATTCTGCACCACGAACATAAATTACTGGACTCCAAGCACCAGCCAAATAACACTGTAAAAAAAAAGTTACAAACACAAATATGCCAGAGTATACCAATTGATACATTGGTGTGGTTAAAAAATAAACTATTTACAACAAACACCACGGTTTAAAATTCTACATTTTAAACGTGACACTGACCAATTTCGATCAAGTGTACTACACACCAAGCGTACTACACAAATACCGTAAGCGGGGGTAACTTTGTGACAAAGTGGGGTGATTTTGTGACACATAAAATAGTGTTTAAATAATCCACTATTTAAGTTGGATGTTTCAGATATTCTGTGGTACCCATATAACCACTGAACATTTGAAACCACCTACATGAAATTAAGGAAAATTTGAATAATAGTGAAAAACATTAGTGTATCAAAGTCACCCGCCCTTTCACAAAGTGACCCCCACTTACAGTAAGTAATTTACGCACAAGAAGGTTATTTATGACCGGTAATGTAAACTGTGAGACTCAACGCCAAGATGATCACTGTGCAACGACGGACGAAACGGGAGAACCCCGAGGAAACCCGCCAACAAGCGGCATCGTCTGGCACGATTCCCACGTGCGAAAATCCGAGAGTGACCCCACCGGTAATCGAACCCGGTTCGCCTGGGTGGGAGGCGGGTAGTGTGACCACTACACAACCGCGGCCCCTAAAGTGCAGTGGTACACGCACGCACACACACTTACCAACAATGTCAGAAAAAAACTCTGTCTAGGTTGCACATGAAAGAAGAATACATAAATTTTGTTACACTGTAAAATAGTTCGCTACAATTTACTTATTTTAACGTGGATAGCATTTCAGGTTAGAAAAGTGTTCACGGGAAAAAAAAATTTGGATTTGGTATACGTTCTCTGGACTAGATACGTGTTAATCATAGAGAAGAGAGAGACACAGACACAAAATGGTGCTGCGGCTCCTTTGATGTAGGGCAGGCGTACACTTTCTCTGATTGACTGCTCGTGGCTCTGGGGACGGGCCTCGAGTTTGATTGGCTACTGTGAATGTTCCCTATTGGCTGAGCTGCCCGCTGGCGTGTGCTGCTGGAGCTCGCGGTACGAGATGCCCTTTCACCTCTGTATCCCAAGTACTCGCTACTTCACATCTAGCCTGTCCTCAGATCAACTCGCCGAGTTATCCTGTCCCTATCCACGGAAAACACGGCCGTTGAGGCCTGGCTCGGATCGGAGGGAGCATAACGACTTTAGTTAGAGCTAGTGACTTTTCGCGAAAAAAAAATACGAGCACACGGTAGACTTCAATACTATAAGCAGCCAACGGTAGTTTGTCTATTGCCATTGGTTGCTGTCTGCTTGAGAAGGCGTTTTCATATTTTTTACCGGGCAACTCAGAATTCGGGAACATCGGCACGGCATCTACGTGATTCGCGTACAGACAGTAAACACGTTTCAAAAAGGAATTCAACCAATCAAGATGGGTACACGAACCTACAGTGTTTTGAAGTGTAACTTGTCTTGAAATCTTTTCGCGAAATTTCACTACCCCTAACTATAGTCCGTTCACTGTTACTTACGACTTTTCTGAAGCTCTGCAAAAATTCCAATTCCAGGATATTCCTCCGCCTCATTCTAACAAAGTTTAACCAAGTATAGAAAATTACACCAAAGGGACAACGCACCGCATTCGTGCGCACTCCGTGAAATAATATTTTCATAAGAACTATTTCTTACTAGGCGTTACCAATACATATATTTTCTACATGTTTTTATTCACAGTATAAAACGTTTGTGATACACGGCGTATTTAGGAAACAACCAAACCGTCATACATGGGGTGATTTTTCAAAGGTTGGATTCAAAAAGTGCGTAGAAACCGGGAATAGACTATAAGCACCGAGTCAACCAGGAGCTCCTCGCGCAGTCAAATCCACGACGGCGATATTTTAAGGCGCCCGTCTACCTGGCGCTTGAATTGCGTTGCAGAGTGTTCCAAATACACGTTTTTCAACGAAACTATTAAGCGTGCGTCCAAGGTGCTGTTCTACGAAAAGAATACACACTGCAGACGAGAGCTGTTAAGTACTTTCAAAATATCACGCACGTTAGAAACATCAATTCAGAGTACTCCAAAACCGCTAAAAACGGCCTTTCCAAGGCGCTGTAGCTCAAAATGCACGCATCAGATACATACAAAACTACTATAGGCGCCTGCACTGAACCTTCCTAAAGACTTCCCACTAATACAATAATATGGTCACCGCTGAAAGTCCCATAGGTACACCCAACACGACGAGAACACTGCACGCCAGTTCAGAGCCTTGCGCTTAGCGGCGATGGCGTACTTGATGTGCGTGGCAGTGTCGCCCTTATCGCTCCCGCGCTTCTCGGCCTAAACGTGGGAAAAAGTTCCAGGTAGGCGGGCGCCTTAAGGCGCCTCCCTGATAAAAACTTTAAACAAGCTTCCCGTGTGTTGTTTCCTCTGAATTTTAAGGGACGACTAAAGGGTTTTAATACAGCAATTTGTTCAGAAAAGATACAGCATTTTCGCTACAGTTTAAAACATTGTATTACAGAATACATATCGTAAAAAAAGGGCTACTTACAGCGATTTTTGCTGACTTTAAAACGATTAAATTTATGTTTCAATAACAGAATTTATAAATTGCTAACAAAAATCGCTTTTCATTTATGTCCCAACAAAGGATTTACATATATTTTTTTAATTACAAGAGATACAACTGCTCACAGTGATACCTATATGACAACTAGGAAGGCCTATGAAGGGCATTGACCACGAAAAAATTGATATTTTATATTTGTACCAAAAAAAGTTAAACTTTTAGACTTTATTAATTATTACTCTTTCCTAGCAAAAAAAATTGTGAGTGCATAGTTTTCACTGTCAAAATCACAATTTTACTGTTTTAGAAATGTACAAATAATCAAAACTAACTTACGTACACAAGTGAGATAATTCAGACTGAAAGAAGATACCAAGAGCTACTTTAAGACGTCTATAAAATCATGCAAGGAAATGTTTCCGCAATTAAAAAAAAAAATGAAAATAAGAAAATTCTTGTATATTTTTTTACTAGCGACCCGGTCAGGCTTCACCCGGGTACAATTTAATTTTTACAACGATACACTAATAAATAAATTGGGAAAAGACAATTACAATATTATATGACAGTAAATTAGTAAACTACTATCATATATAACATACATACATACATACACGNTAGTAAACTACTATCATATATAACATACATACATACATGTAACGCTTGTCTCCCAGAGGGGTAGGCAGAGATCATGGACCTCCATTTACCACGGTCCTGACATACCTACCTCCTTCGCTTTATCCACATTCATACATCTCTAATATAACAATATTATATGATAAAGGTTATTTGTATACAACATTAATCGTTTTGCTTCCGACCGCCAGCACAAAAAGATTCCTGTTTGACGTGACACGCGAAAGGGCTACGTATAGTTGTCCGTGTGAAAAACACGCTCCACTCAATTCCACTCCAGCCACATTAAGTGTTTGATCCTGTGCCTTATTTATGGTCATACCAAAACAAACTCTTATTGGAAATTTGACTCTTTTAAAATTAAAAAGCAAATCCGAGGGAATCATTGGTACTATAGGCATTAAATCAGTTTCTCCAGTACCGCAGCCAGTTAGAATAGTACCTTCAATGAGATAACTTTTTTAACCTTTTAATTGTAATCGAGTCCCGTTGTATAATTTGGGTGGATTTATATTTCGCAATAAAATTATGGAGCTTGAACTTTTAAAATCAGTTTTTGTGGTGGCATACCAGAAGGATTCAACGAATTAAGAAATTCTGTGGGATAGTACACAGCTTCTTCACTGTCGAGTACTGTATTACTGAGTAATAGACTTGTGATTGCGCATTGAATTTTGCGAGCACTAATTCATTAATTTTTTCGACTTGTTCATTAGTATGCGAAGATATAGCTCTTTCTTTGAACCACGATAGTGTCTTATTTGAAAGGTTGTGTATTTCCGGGTATAAGTTACCTATCAGTTGTTGGTAGTCGGTGACTATAATGTATTCACGGTAACTTCAAGATTTTCTGAAACCCTGCTAAATATCTACTTTCAGGGAGCCGATTATGTATCCTTCCGCAGTATGTAAACAAAACATTGCCATGTGACACCTGTCAAACGTTTTGTAAACAGTGCCATGTGGGAACTGTCAAATATTTTGTAAACAAACAGTGCCTTGTGGGAACTGTCAAATATTTTATTAACAGTGTCCATGTGGGAACTACCAAAATTTATTTTTGAAGAGAAACAATGCCATGTAATCTCAACTGTCATATACTTTAATAAAATTCTCTAAATGTCTAAAAAATGCTAATCAATTTAGCGAAATGTTGTAATACATACAAAAAGGTAGATTGAAGTATATATCGGAACTGTTAATTATATAATTTAATTAAAGTTTACTTATTGTATTAAGATTTATTTACATATTTGCTGTAAGGAAAAAGTTAAATTTTACATAATAAACTTTTGGAAGTAGCACTCAGGTTAAAGATTTCACTGTGATAAATGGTACCGTATTTTATCGCATATAAGTGGCACATTTTATTTAAAAAAAAATTTATTGAAAACTTGGGGTGCGACTTATAAGTGAGAAAAATTCCTCCAGCCCCGCACTAACGTTTCATTTACTACGAATTCACGGCCCGCGGCTCGATTTCCAAACTCTTCAGCGAACAAAATCACTTTCATTTTGAAACCTGCGGTGTAGGTACATCTCTGTTCCATCAAGAACTGTCGCGCTTCTTCACTGCAACATAAAAACAACACTATGCGGCGGAAAGACGAGTCACGGCTAACATTTGGCACTGAAGAACCAACGCTAATGTGCTGCCATCTCTTGGTCTCCACAAAAAGCTTTCGAAAATAATCGATTATCAGTTGGCGGCGACCAAAATTCGATTCCTTTGCATTCTTTGCGAAGGGAATAACGTAACGGAAATATTCAAATGCCTTTCTATATTTTGCACGTTTATTTGATAAACTGCAGAAATAACAACGCTAATACTAAAATTACATCTTAACCTAGAATTATCTTGTAAGTAGAAAGAATGTGTTACGTTAGTTTTATAACCACAATTCAGCGTCTCCAATATGGCGTGGTTATACTTCTGAAAAAAACGTGCCCAAACGAACAAGATGGAGTGTACGAGTCCGCTGGACAACAACTGAAATTTATTTAATTTCAATTAATAACGGTGAAATCTTTACCCATGAGTGCTACGTAAAAATGTAAATATATAGTTTAGCAATATTAACTTTACAATTACGGCATTAAATTTATACATATTAATATTTAACCTACGAACTATTTCTTTTCAGCTATAACCAACATGTCCCTTCAAAATCCGTTGTTAATTCTTACGGACTTTTAACAAATTATTAAAATTTATTGAAAAAATATACTTAAAACTTAAAACAACCAATTTATATAGTGCTTCAGTGCTAAAAGCAAGACAAAACCTTTTTCCATATACCATTTTTTTATAACCAATTGAACATGTAACTCCTAGGGTGATTTTTCAAAGGTTCTTTTCAAAAGTATCGAAGATACCGTGAATGGATTATAAAACATATATATCACTATTGAGAGAAATCTTTCCACAATCCATTGGAAGCTCTCCATTTCCGACTTTCAGTAGCATGTCAGCAAACACGCTGTTATCTTCTGAAGACGTAAGTACATTCTCTCATGTTTGTTTTGAGAGCGTAGCGTATTCCACGAGAGCGCGCGGGCGGCAAACTTTTTTCCCGACTTGATTCACTAATACCGTTAATGCTCAGCTCCCATACGTGGTAGGACAATTTTTAATACACGCAAACCTTCCTCGATAAATGCAGATCATAAGAGTAAAAACAGCATCCAAATTCGTCCAGTGGTTTTAGAGATTAACGCAGTCATACATACAGACCGACAGACAGACACGCGCCAGGGACTTCCTTTTATACTATGTATTGATTTGTGGCTGCCCTTAAAATTTTTGTAAAATTACTATTGCTAAGCATAAATTAAAATGAATATAATATCTTTCAGTTAACATTGTTAAATTTTCTGCAAATAGTTTGGTTTATTCTATTTGTGCATTATAAAAACAATGAAATTTAAACTTTAACGTGTCATTTTGTAAAAGCCACGCGATCTAAAAAATTCTACCGGAGGAAAAAGTAGTCACAGATAATGTCTACAAGATGATTTTCGTGGTAGACATACACCATTAACACCTGCAGCTAAGGAACACTTGACCGGTTCTCGAGTATACGACAGCCGGAATGTAAAGCGTAATGACAAGGCCTGTGCAGTCATTAAAACTGGGAGACACGGAGTGTTGTGAAGTGAGGTGAGTATGGAGCGGCGCCAGAATGCAAGAGCGGGGGAAGCGGGAGGTACCCGAGAAGGCCCGCCGACCAGCGGTATCGTCCGGTACGATTTCCACATGTGGAAATCCGGGAGTGACCCGGGCGGGGATTGAACCCGGTTCGACTAGGTAGGAGGCGGGTAGTCTAACCACTACGCCACCGCGGCCCCTGAAGGCGCGGGGAAAGCGGACGAGCGAAAGCAGGCGCCCAACGCAGCTCCGGCCCCACACTGCCGCCGTGTTCCTAGCACGTTTACACAAACCAAGAAGCATACCAAAATACAATTGCAACTCAACGCTATAAATAGAGAACTTTACCTTATTCATTTGTTTGCCGAAGTAGGTTCTACAGTACTGCCAACGTTAGAACACAGAGTTAACTAAGGTTTACTTTATATTGGCAAACAAAGGCGCTTGGCATCACTAGTTTCTTATAATACTGACCTTCGTTTTCTCGGCAAAATTATTGATTGCGTCATTTATCCACAGTTGTTTCATACCACCATCGCATTTGAGAGAACAAGAACCATAATCATAAAGATTAAACACTATTTTATAAACAGTTTCATGCAAATATTCACGAAAATACATGTGGCATGAAAGAATATTTGTGAAGGCTACACAGACAATACTGTGCTATCGCCATAAAAACGAAAATATATGTAATCAAACATATTTATACAATAGTCTATTGGCTATTACCGGTAAAGTGAACACTTTTGAAAGCCTCATTTGGAATAATAGTAAAATATATTTTATTGTGGCCTTAGTCGTTAACTCTGAGTCCGGTGAAATATATACAGTGTTTATTACTTACATGGCAATATTTATTTTAAAAGTGGTAGCAGGATAAAAAATGGCTGATATGAATAAGTAACTAGGACCTCAAACGTGCTCACTTTACCGCGAAAAGCATATCCATTTACGCAATGCGCAGGGTTAGGTATGGGGGGTGCAGACCACAAAATGAAAATCCACTTGTACGAGATTAAAAATATTCACCACAAATAAGTCTACACTACATTAAACGTATTTTTAATTTGGTGGTAGTTGTCGAACACGCAGACTGTCTTGTGAAAATACGAAAGTGGGAAGATTCTTTAATTTCGTAATGACATGATGCAATGGGCGAACGGTTGCGCCAGGTGTACCCCCCCCCCCCC
>NQII01000161.1:403988-457927 GCA_002778355.1 Clitarchus hookeri
CCCCCCGGCTAATGCTTATGCTCGCAGGTAGTGAATAGAAAGTCTTAACTCCTTCTTACCAACAATAATTGATGGTTTACAGTGTTTCAGATAAGAAATATTTGTATGCGTGCGGCATTTAGTTGGCAAATAACTTTCTGTGTTATCACAATAAATAAGCAGTAGGCTCTGTGCTCGGCAATGAGTGACGCGAACCAGTAATAACGCACAGCAGTTGGCACGGTTGACGAATCAGTGAGCCGCAGGGAAGATCGTTGGGTACCGCAGTAAATATGACCTTCCAGTGCAACATGTGGACAATCGTCTACAGTGGGAAAGAAAGGGTTTTTTTTTGTCATGACCGTAGAAGGCGTTCGACGGCAGGGACTCACGGCCTGCAGCAGCTCTGTGTGGAATCAATATGGCGCGACACGTTCAAGGTCCGACCACACTTGAGTGAGCGCCCGAACCTCCTCTAATCTCGGCGACAACTCACCACACTCAATATTCCCAACACGCTGCTCCGGGTTAACTTAACCACTTTTCAAACACCTTACTATGATCTACTTTTCCTTTTCATTCTGTATCCTTCGGCTGCACGCACACCACGTGCCACATACCTGCGAGCGTGGACGACGGTTAACGTGGGTTTACAACTGACTTCGGCAACGGTAGACGGTGAAGTGAAGAGTGAAAAGATCTGGGCGGCTCTCAACAGCGAGGTCTTGAGAGCCGATGACGGTGATCGAAGTGAGTATGGAGCAACGCCGGAATGAAAGGGCTGGGGAATCGGGAGGTCCCCGATAAAACCCGCCGGCCAGCGGCATCGTCCGGTACGATTTCCACATGTGAAAATCCGGAAGTGACCCGGACGGAGATTGAACCCGGTTCGCCTTGGTGGGAGGCAAGCAGGCTAACCGCTCAACCACCGCGGCCCCAACAGTTGACCGTGTGCTTAGAATATGACTCGTTTTCAAGTGTATGGTTTGTTTTATGGCTGCAGTGTGCGTTCTTGCAATGACTAAAGATATCGTAATATGTTATATCGTAAGTACACGTCAAGGTGAAGTAGCCAATCAGAGAACAGCTAAATTTCTTGGCGGGAAACTCACATCTTGAGTTTAGGTTATGCAGTATTGAGAGATCGTACATAATGAATCATTAAACCGGGTAACAATATTTTTGTGTTTTTAAATAATTGCACCTTATGTTTTAGTTCTTGGAAGAGGATATTAAATTCGCTTTTATTGAACCTTTTCCAGATTTATTGTCCCAACTGCCCAATGCTGCCATCGGCGTCCCCTTTTATAAGATATCGCGAGTTTTTGAAAACGGCGAACAAAGCAGTAACGATAAATAATGAAACACATGTAAATAACATCCGCCAATGTCCATTTTTCCACGCTATATCGGCTTCTTTTGTTTCGTACGATTCTGATTGGCTGGACTTAATATTTACTATGTCAATCGTTAACTGTTAAACTTATCTTGTGTACATGTATCGAGTCGTAAGTACAAACCATAATTCTTCAGCATTTAATTGTTAACCAACCTTTACCAACAGCGCTGCTATCAGCCACTGTCTCGCAGGAGGACACAACGTCGAATTATTCCTACTAACTGATCGGGAAATATTGACTCCTGTAATACGTTCACCACTGCTAGGGTAAATTAGATTTCAACACAGAGTTAACTAAGGTTTACTTTATATTGGCAAACAAAGGCGTTTGGCATCACTAGTTTCTTATAATACTGACCTTCGTTTTCTCGGCAAAATTATTGATTGCGTCATTTATCCACAGTTGCTTCATACCACCATCGCATTTGAGAGAACAAGAACCATAATCATAAAGATTAAACACTATTTTATAAACAGTTTCATGCAAATATTCACGAAAATACATGTGGCATGAAAGAATACTTGTGAAGGCTACACAGACAATACTGTGCTATCGCCATAAAAACGAAAATATATGTAATCCAACATATTTCTACAATAACCTAATGGCTATTACCGGTAAAGTGTTGGACGGCTTTGGAAATACGAAGGCGCATGAGCGAGAAGTATACACCACGGACGATGTTTTCCATTATTCTTTACATAGGCCTGATGTGGCAGGCTTTAACCGTTACCGTATCACCAATACCCCCTTCGCGCTCTGCCTAACGAGTTTCAGGAGTCGTCTTTGACGTCCCCTTTCTCCGTGACGCTGCTCTAACTCGCAAATAATTATGCGGCGCGCTGTGCATAACATTTACGTCGTCGTGGACTGACTCACTTGATCACACGTCTTCCAAGTGAAGCCCAAGGAGTTTATATTTGTGACAGTTAATGTGTTGATAATACGCAGATCTGTGCTGTTGTGTGTATAAAACAAAACACACTGACTTCAGTAGCACGACATTTACGTATAGTCCATTTGCGGTTTCTTAACACTTTTTGAATGAAATATTTGAAAAATCACTCCATGCACATGTCTGGTTGTTTCCTAAATACACCACGTATTACAAGCGTTTTATATTTCTGGTAACATAAAAGTATCTCATTTTTTGATAAATAAAACTTTACTTATATTTTATTATTTTATCTATAAATTATAATATTTCATTCTAATTAATATGAATAAAAACAGAGAAAATAAGTGTGTTGGTAATGCCCAGTAAAAAATAGTCCTTATGCAAGATATCAATACTCTAGGTGCGTAAGAATGTGGTGCATTGTCCCTCTGGTGTAATGTTCTAGACTCGGTTAGGTCTTGTTTGCATCAGGCGGAGGAAAGAACTTAAGCAGGGTTTTAGAAAAAGTTGGAAGTAACCGTGAATGAAGTAGGTATAAGTAGCGTTGCTTGAGCTGCACTCAAGCATAGTTCTCTAGGAGCCTGTCAACTGTAGCGTACATGCAATTACGAACAGCGATCTTCTCAAAGGCTGATTTCCAAAGTGCTCACTTTATCACAGAGTAGTTAAGAATACAGAGGTGAAACAGCGGCTTACGCACACGCCAGCCGGCAACCATGCCATTAGGGAACTTTTCGCAGTATGCAGTAGTATATCAAACAGAGCCGCGCGCAACAAATCCGATACTTCGTAACATACTTAGCTCACATCAAAGGAACCGCCTCGTCATTTCGTCTTCTGTGTATCCACCTACTGTGACTATCGCGAACATAGCTTATAGCTTGTTCACGGTAAAGTGAGCACTTTTCAGTCCATAGTTACTTTTTCCTTTCAACCATATTTTATCCTGTAACCAACTTTTTGAATAAATATTGTCATGTACGTAATAAACACAGTGTGTACATTCCACCGCACTCGGAAGTTAACGTCTACGGCTAAAATAACATATATTAATCCCTTTACCGTGAATAGCCTATACCTATTTATACACAAATAGCCTATACCTATTTATACACACACTGGAAAACAGCGAAAAAAAATATTGGGCCAACGTATCTTCGGTGACACTTAGCTAGTTTATCTTTTTACGATTGATATATCAAGTTTTAGACTCGGCCTAGTTCTTTGCAGACAACTCACAAGCGTCATACTTCATAGAATCGCAGTCCTCATGGGCCCAATGAAATGGGATGGTAGCTTCTTACGTGCGTAACATCAAAAAACGAATGAAAACTGCCGGACAAGCGCACAATACGTTGAATCCCAGGAAACAAACTTTTCCCGCGATAAACTACCGTCCCTACCTATTTAATATAACTAGAGGTAAGTGATTTCTATTGGAACTAGTCTAGAGTTTTCACTTATTTACATTCTTGGACCACAGCTGCTTATTCATTATTTCCTGCTACGAACACCAAACCCTCACACCCCTCCCCCTACAATTCAACTCTGTTGCACGCGATATGGTTACAATATTTCTTTCATTTGTTACTAGATAAACGGTCGTCAATACAACTGTGGTCCAGTCATAAAAAACAATACTAGGTTAAGCATACGTGCTTCAATTCTAACCTGCCACCCAATAAATCTGCAAAATTCACGGACCTTTACATGCATACTCTCAAGAAATTGTTCGGAAATTTACCATCTTACTGTATACGCGTACTGGGAAAGCTTGAATAGTCAAGATTTTCCTCATTTCCTGCATTTTTTGACGAGAGAGTCACATAGTGTGTATAATTTTCCTGAAGCCCTGCTTAAGTTATACTTTCATGGTATTCTTCCGCCTCACGCAAACAATGCTTAACTCAATTTAGAATTCCACAACAGAGGGACTGCGCACTCAGTAATATTATTACATGAGAGCTATTTCTTAATAGGCATCACCAAGACATACATTTTCTCCTTGTTTTCACCCGTATTAATTATAAATGAAATATAATTTTTGGACAAAATATAAGAAAAAGTATACTTAAAAAAAATCCTTTTATATTAAGACAATTGTAAAATGCGTGTGATAAATGACATATTTAGGACACAACGAAACACACAATTCAAGGGGCCATTTTTAAAAGGTTTAATAAAAAAATAAAAATAAAAAGATTTTTCAAATAGACTTAGATAGCAATTCTAAACAATATGTGCAGCCCGATGTGGTATATTTCCATACCATGTATAGTTGAGTAATTTCCATTACAGTTAAAGAAATGGTGAGAAGAAAAAAAATACAGTGTGGCTATAATTATGGCGCACCAAACGGTGTGTTACACTGCAGTACGCATAAACTTTCCTAACGGGTCGATATTAAAATACACGAAATTCATATTTAATATTCTTTACTATTTTCCATCCTACTAAAAATAAAAAGCCGACGGTAAAAGAAAACTAACGATGTTTGAACCATGTCAAGTCCCTCATCATAGCGCGCTGTTCAGCGGACAAAATAAGTTCATATGAAGTGTGTTAGAGCACAGCATGTATTGCTGGAGTAGAGGGATTATGGGGACTTTGGGACATGGGATCGGAGCGTAGGAGCTGTTCGTGCTCTGTTATTCCGGCCGAAGGCGGCCATAATGGACCCAGGTAACCTTTGACTTTGAAAATCCAAAACATTTACAAAAAGTTGTATTAAATATACATTAAAAATAATTAAAACATTTATTTAAAAAACTTTTATTTCCGGACGTACCCCACACCACCCTCCTCCTATACTTATTCCACGACCTTGGTAGGCGTTACAGCCACCGTTCACCCTCTTGATTTTTTCGTCTGTCGTTTGTTTATACATTACTGGAGTCTCTCACCTTCGTTCGACTGATTCTCGGCCGACAAATTCCTAGAACCTCGATATCTTCCACTGAAAAAAGTGGTGGGTTGAACTGCGTTTCCAACAGCTGACTCGAGAAAAGATTTTTTTTACGCGTGGGCTACTCTTCGTCAGTGATCTGCGTTGATTAACATCGGTATTAGGCGATTTTTTTAAAGCACGCAAATATCGTGGTGGGCGGCCCGGCCCACCCACATCAGTACATTATTTTCAGGGGACACCGTGTGTTATGAGTTGAGAGAGAGAGAGAGAGAGAGAGAGAGAGAGAGAGAGAGAGAGAGAGAGAGCCGAAATGGGTGAGGACTTTAGGTCGGTGAAGAAAGTCAAGTGTCCCGAGAAAATCTGCCGGACATCGGCAAGTCCATCACGGGTGATACATGTGCGAAAATACAGGTGCGACCCCTGCCGGGAATCTTACCTAGCTCGCCTTGATGGGAGGCGTGCGCTCTGGTAACTGTGCAACTCCTGTCGAGAGGATGGCGTGAAGTATTGAGCGTGTCCGGTCCTGTGTCGGTGCCAAATAATCATTATAGAAAGGGTGCCTGATCTCCACCGCCACGTTTCGTGGTTGTCTGAGATGGTGATTATCGCAGTGTTCACAGAACAGTTTATAAATATTTATGCATCGGGAATATGGCTTGCATTTATTACTGCCGTAATTTTAATGGAATAAATATGTACTTAATCTCTGGTGAACGACTTAGGTGCGATGTTGAGAATTTTTACTTCTGTAAGCACGGGCTCGTTTTCGCCCTAGGGCGCAAGGCATTATTAACAAACATGAGGATGTGCCTGAACGTAATCGCCATGGTTCAAAACCGATTTGATGCATATTTACAATCATATATTCATGATCTGATCGTGATCTCTGTTATATCCGCCAGTAAGGTTTTAATATTAGATTTTTTTCTAAATATTTAAAGTGATGTTTTTCCATCGTGCTAGGTAGCGACGGCAGTAGTATTTCAACGATTATTTCCCGAGTCGATACATATCAGGGTTGATGGGAGGCTATTTTTGCATGGCATGCTCCCCCGTCAATACCCCTGCTAATCTCAAGCGAAGCTACGCTGCTCGCTGTGTGTTGTGAGAATATTCCGTAAATAAAACAGGTTATGGTGAGTCATATCTGAGCGATTTTTCCAAAGTTTCTTCAGTGTATATGAGATTTCGTTCCGGCTCGAAGGTTTGAGAAAAAGGGAAGGGTCATGTATACGATAATGAAGACAGTGTTGACGGTGAAAACAGTGGCGATTTTTTCGATGTCCTCACACATCTCCCTACCGGCTTTGCTGAAAAAAGTGTCGTGAATAATTCCGAAGGCGACAAGAACACCGACTACATATTTCCTGAAGACCCCAATGAACATGTTGATAGACTCACATTTAATTGCCTTGCACAGTAATGATATATCTTTAATCATCGGTGAACATAAGGAAAGGGGTTAGATCGAATGAAACCATTGTGTAATGTCCATCATCTGCAAACACCAGAGAAATACAAAGATTGAATGCATGGAAAAAGTAGGACAAGACATTTATTTGCTCTTGGTTGTGCCTTTTTTTAATTTATTGAACCTTACCCTACTGCTTTTCTGAAAAACTTATTATTTCAGTGGTGTATAAGATCGAATGCAGTGGTCTGTTTAAAAGAAAAATCGAACGAGAAAGTGCTTTACGGGGAATTATGTCTTTCTCGGGCTGTTTAAGTCGGCTGAGTTTTGTTTGACAAACAAACGAACTGAGGAAGGAATGTTTTTGAGGAATGAAAGGGTGAAAATCTGGGAACGAACCCGCCGGGAATCGAACATGTCTCGTCGTGTTGGGGGGAAGAGGCCGAGTGAAGAATGGGCTGGTGTTGTGTTCGCGAGTTCAGTGACCTGCGGGCCAGACCCCACAGTCTTATGTACAAATATGCCGATGTCAACTGTCACAGTGGAAGGCGCCGATTGGGCCACAGTTCTTCAGGAGGTGTCGAACACCATGTGGACAAATGGATAAGGTTATGCAGACACACGTGTGTTGAATTCTAGCTTGTCCCAAAATGAATCCGCGAATTTTTCAGGTCTGTAGCCATTACGTACACACTAAGGTGGGCGCTGTGGTGCCTTATTATTTTTTTAAAAGATTAAATCGTAGTTCAAGAAGCCTTAATTGGTGCAGATCTTCCCCGCATGACTGCACTCAAGACTTACCACAGACTACTCGGGGAACACTTCGCGACGCGCAGTAGCCAATCAAGCACGAGACCCACCCCCATGGCCTCGCGCAGTCACTCCACGCCGACTCTGTTCTTCTCTGCGTGTTCGTAGTGTAAATTAACACACGAGGGCTAATACGACCGCGTAAACAATAACCCCCGGTTAAGTTTCGTCCGCATTTAAATAAGTGAAGTGAGTGAAGAGATTTGGGCGGCTCTTAACTGCGAGGTCTTAAGAGCCGATGAGGGTGATTGAGGTGAGTACGGAGCAGCGCCGGAATGAAAGGGAGGGGGGGACGGCAGATCCCCGAGAAAACCAGCCGACCAGCGGCATTGTCCAGCACGATTCCCACATGCGAAAAATTCGGGAGTGACCCGACCTTGGTGGGAGGCGAGCAGACTAACCGCTCAGCCATCACGGCCCCTTTCAATAAATCCTCGTATAAATACCTAAAAAGTAGGTCGGAACACTTGCAGGGAATGAGGTGGGAATCGACAGCCTCGTGGTGCACTTGAATGTTACAACGCACGGCGTGATGTGCACTCGGCACTCGTCATGCCCGGCGCACACAAGACAAACGTGAATTCCCTATTCAGTTCCGTACTGAAACTTGCACAACCCGTGTAAACACCAACTCCATTTAAGTTCAGCGAGTATTTAAAACCATTCAGACCCAGTGTACATAACAAGTAATTTTTGGTCTGTGTACTGCACACTGCGAAACTCAATGACCAACGATCTTACCTGTGGGTAAATGATTCGTAAACCGTCTTACTGGTCCACGTCATAATTGGTTCACATTACTGTGGCCCAACATATAGTCCACAAGCTCGTTGGCTGTGAGAACAGAACAAGTGTTGTGTCGACTTAAGTACAGCCTGCATCATAAAACAGTTTGTTTGCAACACCTAAAACAGTAAAATTAACCCATTAACTTACACATTAATTTTTCGTCCCAGGTGTTGCAAAAGAAGAAATTTTTTATCTAACAAGTACTTACGAATTCTTTGTAACAACATATGCGATGGAACCAATGGAAATAATTTATATTGGCCTATAGCTCCGGCAGCAACCAATACCAACAACCAGGAAAAGTACGCTCTCTGTAATTGTGCTAACTTTTTACACTGTACAACCCGACCATGACTTTACCTATTTTGTAACATGTCGTATGTGAACTAGTATACTCGGGATAATGCGTTAAGGGGTTGAAACGGGGTATGAAAGGGTTTTCCCTGCAGAAATATTAGAGAAGTTGTACCAGTTAGAGAGTGAGATCGGAGAAGGTAAAAAGTGGAGGGGAGAGGAAGTGGGTGACAGCGTGGGCGCCTATGTACTTACAACGTCGCCTGAGCGCGCGGGTCGATGCACTCGCGGGGCAAAGTCGCCGCCGCCGTCGACGGCACACCCACCACGCCGCGTGAATGTGTGTGTTCACCCCGCGAGCACACACGCCGCACACTCGCGGTGTGCGCCGGCCGGCCAGCCGCATTCGAAAATCGCAACCTCGCGCGCGACCACACTGCCGACTGCCGCCCGCCTTCCGCCGGGAGATTAATCAATACGCGCGCGGCCCGGAGAGTGACGTCACGGCGGGCCCCGCGTCACGTGACCTTTACCTTCGGCGCGCACAGCGGGCCAACTTCGTCACGAGCCCGCCGCCGGCATGCCAATGAGCCGGCTGCGACGTCACGTGACACTCACTTGCTGGGGTTTCCTCGCCCTCGCCGCGGCCACATCTAGGCCAAGGTTGAAGTGGCCGCCTGGTTGAAGGCATTTTGCACGTCTGAGGCCTAAAAGCTGTAGGGGCGACCGGCACATGCGCATAAACTGTCTTCGACACCTCTGTGCGCAAAGCACTGAACTGACACGCAGTCTTGCCGTCGATAACGCGGCTCTATGAGACTTTCCCTCCATTTAATAACATAATAAAAAATATTTGATGCACGTCCCTATTCCTTTTTTAATGTTTCAACTTTCACTATTACGAAAACGCGCTTTAGAAAGTAATCGAGGAACTGAAAAACGAACACAGAAGCGTAACGTTTTTTAAATGCTATCCGTAAGCAGACCTCACTCAGATATGTTGGACGGTTTTTTAATAAAACGTTTTTGCTGGAACTCTGCACACCGTTCGGTGGCATACCCAGGCGGAGAGAGTCCTTAAGGAAATTTCACCTCAGTGCGTAAATCTTTAAAGTTAGGTTTTTCAAACAAAATGCATTCTTCACAAATTTTTTATGATAAGTTCCCTACAGCGGAGATGTTTCCATAACATGTATACCCTGCTTGCAAGGAATTTTTAAAATTGATGTTTTACAACAAAGTACACACTGCCTATCTACAGTGGCTCACGTTAATATTCGGCCACCGACGATTATTGCAGTTTCATGACCTTATGTTACATTAGGAATGAAGATAAACATAAAACATACTGCACAATCATTCTTGTGTGCTATAATGAAATGCAACAGTAGCCAATAACTGGAATGAGCAGTGTAAGTTAATGAAACACAATATTTGGCCCTCGCGTGCTGCATAAGTACGCCACTTTAATATTCGGCCAGTTGTGGTGGACGCGTGGCACAGGCACGATGCATATTGCGTTCGTACCTCGTGTCATTCCCTGTGCACGCTCTCTGCGCTGAGAGATTGTATTGGGTAGCTCTGTTGGCTGTGTCAGTCAGGCAAATGGGACATAGGGGCGAGAATACAACGTTTGAACAGCGGCAGCTGGTAATTTTTCTTCATGCAAAGAAGAAATCTCAACGAGAAATTGCGGAGCACTTGAATCTCCCGAGGTCCACTGTCGGAGACATCATAACAAGGTTTGAGAATGAAGACAGACTATATTCGATACCTCATAAAAGACAGCCAAAGAAAATAAGCGAGAGAGATGTACGTCTAGTAATCGGGAAAATAAAGAAAGATCCGAAAATTAATGTTTGCAAACATACCACGGAGGTACGCAATGAATGTGGAAAGAACGTCCATCCAGAAACCATACGAGTTATCAGAAGAGCAGGGTATAATGGCAGGATACCTAGAAAGAAGCCTTTTATTAATGAGGCGAATAAAAGAAAACGACTAAGTTCGCAAAAGACCACGCTGACAAAGATGAAAGCTGGTGGAATGATGTGATTTTTGCTGATGAGACGAAATTGAATGTTTTTGGTTTTGATGGCAGGGTAACAGTATGGCGCAAGCCAAATGAGGATCTGAAACATGGGAACGTACAAGCTACTGTGAAACATGGTGGAGGTAGTATTATGATCTGGAGCTGTATATCTTCAGCAGGTGTTGGAGAGGCAGTACATGTCGATGAAACAATGAAAAGGAAGACTATCTCAACATCCTGAAAGCAAACCTACACTAGAGCGCTGAAAAACTGGGCATTATAAACATGTTAAAAGTTGTGAGGCAAAAAAAAAAAACTTATAATACAAATGTATTATTATTTTGTAATTACAATTTCATAAGAGGGCAGTTTATCACAACATGTGATATAACCCCTACATTTCAGTTCTCTAATGATTAAAGATATTTCAACAATGTGTGAGAGACCCCCACGTTTTTCAAGGTCAATCAAATATCTGAGTCTATCAACAACTTCATTCGGGTCTTCGGGAAATAGGTAGCCAGTATTCTCGGCGTCTTCTGCCTTCGTGTCGCTCATTGCAACAAATGTGTTGGAGGGTGTGTGCCAGTGCATCGAGAAAATCGCCATCAACGTCTTCAACATTATCACTGTCTTCATGTTCATTTTCATCAATGCCGGTTTTTATGATCATCTTTACTTCCTGTTTCATCGTCAATATTAAATTTGCTTTTCTTTGTAGTAGGAGTTGTATGCTCATGAGCGTTTAGAGCCGACAACCGTTTATTTTGAAGTTCGTCGACTTCACGCGAACGTCTTGCAAGTGTACATTCTGCGCAAACCAACTCTACTGCACTAATTCTGTTTTTAGCATTAACTGTCTCATCATATCACCTGTCGAATCCGTACCCATCCATGCAGCAAGAGGTATTGCTCGCAACACTTGCTGACTCCCAGTAGACGAATCCTTGCAGATCTCGGTACGTTCTTTCAATGTATCGCCTTGCACAAACTGCATGGGAAGAATGCAGTAATGCTTCATCGCGCGAAAAGGACTCTTCGTACAGGCCGTTCTCTCACGCCGACGAGCATTTTGACCATAGGTGAAAACTCGATCACAGAATCGGCATTGGCAACAACCAGTTAGCGATGACGCAAGTCGCGGCTCTATGATCGTTGAGGTCAAAGGCAGGCCTTCGTATTCGCAATTCATCTTCGTGGTATGATGAGAGAGCACTTCCATATCGATGTTCACGTTAACTGCAATTTTTTCTCTATATAAATGCAGTTCTTTTCACAGTAAAGACCCTAGCTTGCGCCCACAAAAAGGCCTTCCACCATAAAATATATATATGTAAAAACATTTGGGAGCACGCTGATTGTGGTGCATTTGGTGCTCACTGCGAAATATTACTAGAAATATGGCAAAAGATTGATGGGAAGATCGAAAAATTGAAAGATTGGAGCATGTGGTGCTGATTGTCGTGCTCATTGATGCAGCAATTGTGGTGCTGCATCCAGATATATCAGGTGGTAATGATCTACCAATGCGTCGACCACTGCAGGGTCTTTCGACCGTACGATTGGGTGCTTAGTTGCAAACTCCATGTTGCCATTGGACAAGCGACCGCCCGCCCTGATTACACCATGCGAATCCAGAAAGGGTGCCAAGTGCTGTATTCGTGCTAAACAAGGCTTTCCTCCATTGAGGCATTTCAAGTCATCATGTAGGCGAGAATGTTGGATGCATTTGCATACAAGAAGGGCAGCTTCCTCCAGTTACAAACTTGTTAAGGAACCACAGTTAAAATATTGTGTTTTGGCATGTCTGATGAAACACCTAGCATAAGCCCCAATGCGAACCAACTTGGGCAATGATGAAATTAGTTGGAATACAGGGAGCTATTCAGGAATTTCATGAGTGTTCAGCAAGGCAAGTTGAGAAGGTTTGAGATCTGGGATATTGTCATCATGCCCCGACACAGCGGACACTGGCCACTGTTCAGGTGGGTAGACTAGCCAACCGGGGCCATGCCACCAGAGGTCATGAGAGAGAAGGTCAGGAGGGAGTAAGTAACGGGATGCACAATACGACAGATTATCTTGATACCTGACATGCTTCCACAGCTTAAGAGGAACCCATTCTTGAATTTGAGACACGTGATTAGCCACGAAGGTTTTCAACAAGTATAGTGGTAAATTTAGCCAAGTTAAAGCAATATTGGAATCAGTCCACGTATAGGTTGCAGAGATATGCAAGTACTGGTTGAGGAAGTTGTGGCAATAAAATATCAATTTTGCCAGTAAAGGAGCCCCACACAATTTTACACGAGGGTGAGACATTTGTTTCAGAGGAGCTACCCTTGCCTTAGCCATTACCAGATGCACACACACGTTCCCTTTAGTGTTCGTACTCCTCTGATACACAACTACTGCATAGGCTCTCTCAGAGGCGTTGGAAAAACCATGTAATTCCCAACTGACCACATCAGAGTATATGAAGTGTGACAAGCTAAGGATTTCAATTTCAGAAAGGCCATCCATTAAATGATTCCACATTGCCTGAGTTGACTGAGGTAAGGGGTCATCCCAATTCAGTCCTTGAGTCCACAACCATTGCATTAGAATTTTGGCCCACACAGATAATGGAGCAAGCCAACCCATAGGATCATATATGCATGCAATTTGCGAAAGCACAAAGCACTTGGTGGGACTACCAGAGTGGAACTGTAGGTGATACAAAAAAGAGTCCTTCACTGGATTCCAGTACAGACCACGGATGTTCACAATAGGACCTAATGAGAAGTCTAGCACCCTAAGACTTTCACAATGAATCGCAGGCACATTACTGAGGCACTGAGGCTCATTACACGACCATTTCCGAAGCTCAAACCCACCCTGGTGTAGAAGTTCGACCAGCTGAATTTTCAGCAAATTAGCTTCATCTAACGACATAGGGCCTGTGATGATATCATCCACGAAGATGTGGTTCTCAAGAGCATTGGAAGCTAGGGGATATTCATCACCTTCGTCAGATGCCAACTGATGCAACATACGAATTGCCACGAATTGAGATATTGTGATGCCATACTTTTCTGTATTCAGCTAATAAACTGCACAGGGTAGTGATGGGTCCTCACATCACAGAATGAGCTGGCATAGTAGGTCAGCCTCATCGACCAAAACGTGGCGGTACATTTGCTTAATATCGCATGAAAAAACTACACTGTAGAGCCCAAATCTTAGAATTATGTAATTGATGCAATTCTGAAGTTGAGCAATTGAGTGAAATACCATTGGAGGTCAATGCGCTGTCATCAAAAACAACCCTCAATTTGGCCGTAGAGCTAGATGTTTTGAGCACCCCATGATGAGGGATAAAACACTCTGTGGTTTGTTGGCCCCACTATCCTGTTTGCAAGAGGGGTTTACGGCTCCATATGATCTACCTGAACATAGTCAGTCATGAACTCTGTATACATAGTCTTCATCTCAAGCTGCGAATTAAAGTTTCCTTTCTAGCGAATAGACTCTACGCTTGGCAATTTCGTACGAATACCCAAGAGTTAGAGCCTGTGTTTAAAGGGAAGAGAAACCTTGTATCTCCCAGTAACTACTCGTTTGAGTATACTTGAAGTGTTTTTCACAATACTCGTCTTCAGATGACTTTGCATTGACCTGAGGAGGCTCTTTAGTAGCCTAGAATTATTTGGGAATGACATCCAACAAGCTCTTCATACCAACAAACATAGATACCAGTCCCTGCTCAGCATCTGTACAGGATTCAGGGTATTCCCCCAATAACACCCATCCCAACTTGGACTCCAATACTACAGGCATGTGTTGTCCCAACACTAACTGTCCACTCATACCAACACAAGCACAGACGTCAGCACCCAGAAGTATATCGATGGGAGCAGGTTTATCGAAGTGAGTGTTTGCCAAAGGAAGGGAACCCAACTGAGCACGAACACAGGAATCAACACACACATGGCAAGTTGCTAGTAATCTTGGACACAACAAAGAATGAGAGAAGATATACCAAGGTTACATTGACGACTGAATCTGACAGGTTATTTCCCCCTTCAAGTTGACAGCACCATGACAAAAGCCCACGACCCTTTCACCAGTTTTGTGTAAGGGCAATGAGAGGACTTCCGCAGATGCTTCAGAGATAAAATAGGCCTGTGCTGCACTGTTCAGCTAACACCGCATGACATGACGCTTATTGCCCGCAAACCTTCACCAAGGGTGTAGACAATAACACTGATATGAATTCCTGAGCCGAAACACCCGCGAACATTTCGCCTTGAAGCTGTGTGGGGTGCAATGTTTTGTCTTAGAGAACTGGAGATACAGTGGGCTTATCTATGCGGAGTAGGGTATGATACTTTTGCTGACACTGATAACAGGTACGAGTAGAGATACATGATGCTAGCCTATTGGCTGTCCCAAGGCAATTGAAACATAGTTTTTTGTTCCGAGCTATTTGTTGTCTGTCCACCTAGAGACATAAATGAATTCAGGACACTTGTACACAGTGCTGACACACTGCACAAGATCTTGTTATAGGTTCTGAACTGGTAATAAATACTGCCTTTTGTTGTGAAGTTGTATGACTTGACTTCGTCAGCAATGGTTTTCGAGACATGTTATTTGCAATAACCTTATTTCCTACATCAAGAGCACAATCAATTTTTAATACTCTAGACTGAACAAAATCTATGAGGTCAGAAACCTTAGGAATTGTGTCAGTGCTGTCTGTACATGAGTTTTAGAACTTTGTGAGCATACACACATCCAACTTGCGCATCAAAACTGTGACCAGAACAGAGTTATTGTTTGTGATATCATGGCCTAAGCCTTCCAGAGCACGAGCGTTCTCATTGAAGGTGTTGACAAACTGTTTGACGGATCGAAGATTTCCAGAGTTGACAGCAGGCAGGTCCAGAATTCTGTTTATGTATAAGGTAGTGCGTTTCCTGATGTTCTGGTACTGGGATAAGAGAAGTGCCCAAGCTACTGTGTAGTTTTCAGTTGTAACCGGTAGGTTGTTTACTAACTGTACAGCTTCTCCCTTGAGGCATCCCAACATATACTGGAATTTCTCAATATCGGCTAATCCCCGATTGTCATGAATCGTCGCCTGGTACAGCTGGGAGAACATGGGCCATTCGTCACACTGACCTGAAAAGGATAGCAAATTAATTTTCGGCAGAAGTACATTTGCAGACGGGGCGGCAAGAGAAGATGTGAAAAAAACTTGTACAACACGAGAGGACAGAAATGAGGTTATGAGACATCGTGTGTCGGACAACCGGGAAAACAAGGACTCGTGCTTTGCGTTAAACACATTTTCGTCCAAATCATCCAAGGGGTCCGTTTGCAAAAGATCGTTGCACATAGTGTTTACTGAGCCTTCAACAGCATCGAGTTATGAACCAAACGCATTCACTTCGTGGACAACATTCAGCGTGACTTCGGGGGCCTTAATCAGTGCTTGTTGTACCCTAGCATTTGTGTGTTCAAACTTACACTTACTTTCCTGGAGCTTGAACTTAAGCAAAAATATCTTAAAACCCCATAGCTAGGATCACAACATCAAACAAAATAACGGCAAAACATGAGGAAACAAATATAATAAATGTGATCGGCAAAATGCCCGATGAGCTAATAAGTACTCACCCACGTGTCAAAAAATTTCAACGAACAAGAGACAATGGAAACACCAAACCTTACGTTTTCGAAGAAAAATATCACCAAAACTGAAGATTTCATCACATAATAATGAAGAGGGACGAAAAAAGTCTTAATTTTATCTGAGAATGCTTGAGTCGCGAGAGTGGATTCAGAGTGGCAGCGCGGTCACGTGGTACACTTTACATTTACGCCGCGCACGTAAAACCGAACGGAACTTGAGTTACGCATCACAATCTCTAGATACGAAATCCGACCACGGAGGACCAAATGTTGAAAGGTTTGATTGACAAGAACTCAAGAGAGAAGGATAACGATGGACAATCATCCGAAAAACTTACCGCCTCACCATCTTGGTATTCACTGCTCCTCCTGGGAATTCTGCCGGACTACTTGCGAGATACTGGATACATGCGCGCTGCGCACTGTTTAGTTCCACGCCCACGATACAGTGCATGAGAACATACAACACGGTGGAAGCAGTAACATATGGCCAATGAAATGTTGCAGCTCTTCACAGACGCACATAGTCGTTTCGCATCCAACTTGTTGCAAGCGATGATTTCACCACGTAATTTCACCGAGTGTTGAAAAGTGTTAAATCAATTATAAAACTCGGATAAAGTTGACAGCGATAAGTCTTATGTGTAAATCCGGGGGACTCTTTTTACCTGGTACAGTCAATTCACGGCTACTTTCAACGTTCCTGAAGCACTGCTAAAGTTATTTCAGAATGTCCCACCGCATCAGGCAAACAAAGCTTGACCGAGTCTACAAAATTACACCAGAGGGACAGCGCTCCGCATTCGTGCGCACGCGGTGTAATACTATTTCGCATGAAAACTATTTCTTACTGGATATTACCAATATACATATTTTCTCACTGTTTTTATTCATATTAATCATAAATTTAATACTATAACGTATAGATAAAACATACATAAAATTTAAATTTAACCAAAATTATGGTAGGTTTATATTAACAGAAGTATAAAGGGGTTGGGATACACGACATATTTAGGAAACCAAACAAGTCGTACATGGGGCGATTTCTCGAATGTTTGATTCAAAAAGTGTGAAGAAACCGCGAATAGACTATATACTGGGAGGCTCGTTGCAAAATAGTCTTCTCGTTGGGTAACTCATCACTCATTCCTTGACCAGTTTCCTGCGTCAGGCTACGGTGGTTCGCATTACCGTTGCCGAACTCACCGTCTGCAGCTCCATTCGTTGCGATGACGAGAAACAAGTACTTAGTCTGTTTAAGTACAGCACAAATCAACAAATCAGTTATTTGCAATACCTGAAAGGGTTTTAAGTTATTTTAGTGTACATTTATTTTGAGTTTTGTATTCCCGCGTGTTTATTCGGACAATTAAAACGTGCTGGTTTTCATTGGGATATATTAGCGTATGCTCGAGGTTTGAAAAAACACAATGAAAGGAATTACAATGAGTTAACACTTTCAACACGGTATCCATCTTACATACGTAAAATAATTTATTTTAAATTGCCTAGATTTTAAAAATACTATACAAGTACAAAATCATATTTATTTCGAAGTCTGCTGGGCAACAAAATTAAAATTAGAAATATTTCAGTTCAGAAAAATACCACAGGACTGGAAAACATTGCTCGACAGTAAAATACGTGAATGAACTTTGACAAGCTGATACACACGGTTTATTCGGTTCACTGGACCATTAACAACCATTCACTGGTACACGTTGTTCACATTTAAGTACCCTGTCAAGTTGGTAACGACTGAGGGAAAGTAGTTACATGTCTTGTCGTTCGCGTGAACAATGTGATCAGGACAATGGCAATGTTAATTTTACATATGGCGGAAGAATACCCAATGTGCGTACAAGTAGATCTTAAGCAGGGCCTTCGAAAAGTGCTCAAGTTACCGTGATCAGAACTTACACCGTTTTGACTCCACATAAAATCCTTTTTGGGAATAACCAATCTATGTAAAAAAAAAAAGGCGTTTAACCAAGTAAAAAAAAACAACTTTAACGACAAATTGTTTTGGCTATCACTACCGCCGAAGCCAACCTCCCGTGGCGGGAGGCTCTGGGTTCGAATCCTAGGTAAGCCATGGGTGTTACGTTAGTTTATACGCTGTCCCCTGATAAGCATTCGGGCACAACACCAGGGGATGTTAAGGTCACTGCCTACCGGGTGGCAGCTGCGAAATATAAATAGGAAATCCTATGTTAAGGAAATTTTGCCTCAGTGCGTTAATTTTAAAGATACGCGTTTCAAACAGAATGTGTTTATTCTTCGCGGATTTTTTTTAAAGAAGAAGTTCCCTGCAGCTGAGATGTTTCCATAACATGTATAGCATGTTTGCAAGGAATTTTTAAAATTAATATATATGCTCTTAGGGATCTTCTCCTAAAAAATTCGTGTAAGAATACATTTTGTTTGAAAAGTATATCTTTAAAATTAACGCACCGAGGCGAAATTTCCGTAACATGGGATTTTCTATTTAAATTTCGCAACTAGCAGCCGGTAGGCAGTGGCCTTAATAAGCCACATCCATCCCAAACTAGCGCTGAACAACCGCCGTCAGCTACATTTCAACAGCTGGCTTTGCTGAACTGTGACCCGGCAAAGGGAACACGCAGAGAAGAGCCACTCGAGACAGGCATCACTTATCTGCGCCGTCTGCTGACGCAAACACCAAAGATAATGTAGCAGAAGAATACAAAATACAACCCGCATGACTCACTGCTTCCACCATTACATGCAGGGGGGAGGGGGAACGCTGTTTACGCTCCGGTTACACAGAGCCTTTCACCACCCACCTTCCGCTCTGTCGCAACCAAATAGTGCCCGCAATTTCCTGATGCAACAATACGAAATTCAATCCCCGCGCCAGAGTTATTGGTTCAACAGAGGTGTACACTTTCAAAAATCACCTCGTTTTTTAAAACACCTAGGAAGAGTAACGGTGCTTTGCAGCTAGCGACAGTGTTAAAAACGTTAAAAACGCTGACAAGATTTTTCCTTTATCTAGGTCGTCGGGCGAAATTATGTTTTGGAACCATACTTTCAACAGACTTGATACGAAACGTCTATGTGTGCCCGAGAAAAGGTGTTGCACTTTGTTTGCTACACATGTTAATTGTCTTGCCCACTCAGAAGTCACCAGCTGTACTGACGAATGTCTGTTAATGACCCACTGTGTTGGAGGTTGTGACCAGCTTCACGTGCACTTATAACACTAGCCATACAATCTTGCTGTTGTTTGTAAGTTCATCACCATCACCATCATCATACTCAGTGACGTATTTTAGAGTTGAGCGGTTTTATACGGCAGAACGATATCTTTTGAATGAGAAATACTTCATCCTGTGCTCATTACTTACTAAATTTAAGAATGAAATTGAGTATAGGCTGTTAACGGTAGTAAGCATTTTGAAATCAACCTTAACCCCTGAACATATTGCCCCGAGTATACTAGTTCACGTCTGACTTGTTGTGGGCGGAATAGAGGAGATGATGGTCTGAGCTGTGTGAATCCAGAAGCCAACATCAATACGGATACCTCCTTTCCTTGGAGCAATGCTATTGGTTGCTCCTGACACACCATCTACTGTACTATTGGCTGCTGTTCGTGCCATGGATCTACTGAAACCCTCCCCATAAGTACTGCTTACACCAAGAATGTCTTCTTTTGCAACTACTGAAACGACAAATTAATATGTACGCTAAGGGTTTTTTTTAAATCACTGCCCGTTAAAAGCATAAATGCTACCGTACACGTTAACAAGCGGACTGCCAGTCAAGTTGATAACGAATTAATAAAAAAATAGTTCCAAGCCTTGACATATTGCGAGTAATGCTCCATGGCAAATCAAGTTTTTTCTACTTTTTACACATTGGAGTACGAAATGGCATGTTGATCAAAGTGATGAGGCCCCATGACAATTATACTGTTACATACGGCGGAAGGATACAAAAGAGCAGCAAAGTAGATCTCAAGCAGGGCTTTCGAAATTGCTCAATTAACCGCGAACAGACGACAGGAAGGTTCACGAGATTTCAAAATAGACGCATTATTAGTAAGCCGTTGCACGCATGGTATACAAGCATCGCGTTGAAAGTTTGAATGGATTTTCAATTTGTACTTCGGGCTTCGGTGGATGTGTGGTCAGCACGCATCTCCTTCCCAAATCGACCACGGCTCTATCTCCCGACAAATCCGAGCACGGATTCTCGAATGAGAGAAACGCGGCCGACTAGCGAGGTCGGGAGACTTTCATAGGGTTTCCTTCGCCGATACAGGATGTCATGCATGTCGTACTTCAGGAACGATGCAACCTACGGGAGAAACGGGGCCCATTGAAAAAAAAAAAAAAAAAAAGGTTGGTGCCAACCTTGCCCTTATGTGCGAACATAGGGTAGAGAAGTACCCAGAGTGGAAATGGCGAGACGGTTCCTTTGATGTGGATGCGCGCACTTGTTGATTGGCTGCGCGATTCTCTGAGAACGGCCCTCGTGTCGGATTGGCTACTGTGTGATGCGCCTGGGGAGTAGGAAGCCACGCGCTGATTGGCAGACGGCGTCCCGACACGTTGCCGGCCAGCAACGCCATCTTGCTGGAGCGCTTGGCTGAGATTCGCGGAATAAGCAGATGTATAACCTCTGTATGCATGCGATAGGCCAGTTAACAGTGTAACGCATAGAAATGTAAACAGTGTAGGTTATTCTAGCAGCGCCACGTCTGTTGAAATGGTTAAATTCTGAGGTACGTTTAATCTACGATCTACTTCAGGTGCTGTATTATTCTATAGAAATACTTTAATTTTAGTGTTAAAAAAGCAGTTTGTTTAATGTGATACAAGAAAATATATTATTTGGAAGTTAACAATTTTTATTGAAAAGGAACATTAAAAGCAAAACAATATGAAGGATTCTACAATTACTAACGGTTACAAGTGACGTTATATTTTAAAGACATTTTAAAAGGCACATAATTGCAATATTTTGCTCACAAAAAAAATATACCATGAGGAGATTGAAAGCTAGTCTGGGTTAAATTTCCATACTCCGATTTGCTTCATAACAAAATTGATTTCAAAATTACTTACAAAATTGCTTACGCCTCAAATCACTACATTACAACAGCATATATAAAAATAGCTTTTCACACCGCGGAGGGAGTTGTTGCGAGAGTGTGGACGACAGTGACTGGCGACCTTGAGCTCACGCGACTGCAGGGAGTCATCGGGGTGCTCCGAGAAGAGTGCCACCGTGTTTGTGATCTTACTTAAACATCAGAGGTGTGTGTGTGTGTGTGTGTGGGAGGGGGGCGTTTAATAAGAGACTGACACATCACTGCACTTGATTTAGAGCACTGCACCGTGTAGATTTTATTAATATGACTAATTTAATTGTTTAGCTTATTTAACAAGATATTGGGTAAATTGGTATTATTTGTAACGAGAACTGTTATATAGTGGCTGACAGTACATTGTAAAATACATAATTGTACATATTATTGTAGAATTTTTATGAACTAGGAAATTGAATTTAGTGCTTTTATTTACGACGTCCAGAATCACGGTTGCCTTATTTAGTAACTGGCCTTCGCGGTGTACGGAGTTTTCTAGGGGCTATCCCGTTTCCTCCCCCGTCTCTGTCAGTCCCCCTCTCGTTCATACGTGACTCTGCCTAGACGGGAACCACGTAAGCCCATCCTGAAGGCACGGAGGTACGAGAAGGACGAATTTTAAGGAACTGCACAAGCGGAGTGAGAATGCAGAATCGCTGGAAGAAAAACCATCTCCTAAGCACGCGGTCGAATCCAAACCGCGAACTCACGAATTAGAACCACGGAAGTAACCGCAGCAAATAATAGCTCCAGAAGATCTGGTTTACTTAGCGTGTCAATGTTTGCATTTCACAGGAGCAGAACGCCTGGGTTTGTCCACTCTGTCTGCTGCAAAGTAGCGACAGGACGGAAATTGTATCGACACACAAAGCTCAGTAGCCACCAGTTTTAAAGACGTTTACGCAAGAGAACTAACTAGACCCAATTCAACAAGAGAGAAATGCCGCAGTGGTAAACCCTGAGACTTGCATTCACTGCCTAATTTTAGTTTCCCAAGGTTTGCGGACGTCACTCCACGCGAATGATGGAATGGTTCCTCACTACAGCTAACGTTTATTCTGCTCAGGCTGGGAAGCGCAATGCTTTTAGTTTGGTAACTAGACATTTCCGCCGCCAGGGTGCACTGGTGTCGCACGTGTAGCGGATGTTTCCGTTTTGCATGCAACTAAATGGGATAGCTGCAAATTTTAATAAAATAAATATAATTGTGTAAATTGTTTTGCTCTGTATTGCGTTAGAACCTGCGTAAAGAAATAACTTTGTTCTTGTAACTAGAGTGTAAATATAACGAAGTATGTCCACATAATGTTTAGTATTCTGTCGTACGTAAAAAAAAAAAGGTTTAGCAAAACGTTGGCTTACCCAATTAATTAAATTTAATATGATGACTGGATAAAAAAAATTGTGAAAATGGTTAAAAATATTATTTTTAGGACTTTCCTACGCATTTTCCTTAAGAAAGCAGAAAATTACAAAGTTTCTTTTGATGACAGCTCGAACTTAGTAACGTTTTGCAATTGAAATAAGTTTGATAACGCACTCTCAATACCAAACACATTTGTAATTTTTACAGCCAGCTCTTGTAAACACCATTGGAGGGCGACAATAACAGCTGCGAATTAAAGTTAATACTTAAAATTACGGGGGAAGTAAAATCACAATTCCTGCCAAAAAACGAACTTTTACACACAAACAAATACAATTTTTCCATTTACCGCCAGCTTGAAAGTGACCTTTTTGGAAAAGCAGCGGACCTTGCGGCGGGAATTTTCCCTACGCCAAACTCGTCCATAAGAAATCTCATTTTGTTCCTAACCCGAGTAGAACGAACCTTGCTGCAGCCCATGGCCCATTCCTTCCCCGTTCCTGCAACTTGCTCCGTGTCTAACAACCCCGCTGTCGACGAGACGTCATGCCCTAACTGCCCGGACCCGATAAAGCAGTGCCATTACACCAGTGGAGAAGACAATCGCGCAGCGATGTTTGCGCGAACAAGTTTTTGACAGTTTCGGTCCACATCGAACACTAGATGCTTAGCCCAGTTCTGAAATGTCATTGAAGTGTTGATATATTCTGCCAACGAGAAATTCCACAGAATGCTGGCGCCGACAGAATCTACCGTGCCGTTACAGACGCGCGCATACACATATTCTCACACAAGCACACGCTGACACAGGGACTTGCATACGGAAATCAGCTTCTGCACAGTATTTTATCTCCGCATGCAAGGTTACCCGATAAGTGTGAGTGCCTGTTCGGGCGAAGCGACAGCCTGCACAAAGAACGGTTTGCTACTTTAAACATCACATTTATAGCGAAGGGTAGCTGACAAAGCGCACGGTGCCAGGAAAAAAAAGGAAGTTACAAACGTATACACATTTAACTTTAACTGGATGGCATTCCGTTTGACATTCTGCGGACTACGTTTGAGAATAGCTCAGACTACACTGCGATGAAATTTCTCTGCCCCTGAAGAGAAAACCACGATGCATAAAGTGTGTGTGTTTCGCTGTTGTTTATCACGTTCTGACAAGAAACTTGCATCCCCATCAACGACGAATTTAGCAAACAAAGATAATACTCTGCTGCACCTCACACCCAGGGCTGCATTAGCCTTTATGCAATGTAAGCACGTGCTTAGGGCATCAAGGGGAAGGGGATCACCACAGAAATGTTACATTGCCGGATTTCCTATTGACTGGACGGTGCAAAATTGCAACTGAAACAGATTCCGCAATAATTGATCCCTTATCTCTGCTATGTAAAGAAGCAGACGTGCTACGTAACGTTAGTTTTGAGGAACTCGTAAAAGACTTTGCAATAAAAAAGGCATAGCAAATTATCCGAATATAAATGAAATGGAAGGATAAAAATATAAACATTGTTTTCCACCTTAGTGTACGTTTTGATGCATTTCTAAAAATACACTTTAAATTTACGTTTTGTTGTTTACAATTTGAATAATTTGTGAGCTACGAGAGCACCAGAATCATAGGTGTCCAGGGCCTCTAAATGTATTAATCCGGCCCTGCTCACAAAAACTTCTTTCTTTGATTCCTCTGGTGCAGATGCTATCCTGTGGTTTCGCTGTTCGCGCTGCTATTAATTACAAGTAATTATAAAAGTCATTAGTTTGCATGCGACTCGCTTGTACACGTCTTTTTTTTCGAACTGTCTGCACAATCTTTCAGCTGCTGGGCAGACCAGAAACAGAATGAAGGAGACGGTGTAGGGGGATTACTACTTTTAACTAATCTCCCGAGGTTTCACATGTGTCTTATTCTTTATAGAAAGTATCTAACTTTAAAGAATTGTCAAAACAAATGGAATGCGTAAGTGCATTCAGTTAACCACGTTTAATGAAGCTTAAGCCTTCAAACCGAGAGTTATGATGAATACGTGAAAACGAAACGAAAGATACAAAGACGGCACGAAAGACGGAACGTTCACGGTACCTCGTAAAATGGTATTATAAAAGATTGTTATTGGTTTTATTAGTTTATGCGTTACTTCATTTGATACCCTTTGTCTGATTAATCCTTCCGTTAAAAAACAAATCAATGAAAAACCGCGAATAAAATAGTTGACGAATCAGTGGGAAAAGTCACTGAATCAATACGTGAAGGAAAACGGGCATTTTCTCTCTAATTCATCAGTTAAATTGACCGAAGTGACTGTTAAAATACCAGGCACTGTTAACTGATTTAAACAGCGGAATTCTCACTGATTCAGATTTAGAGTGTAAATGCTACATATGGTGGACTCCGCAGTCTTATGTACAACACCAGAGCCTCAGCTGTCCGTCCGTTGGCTGCCTCCGTAGCGAGCAGCCAGTTTTGTCCTCGACCAGGTAGCACGAGACACCACGCAGGTCTTCTATTGGCCCATAGTGGTCCTCAGCGTGTCTAATAAACGACGAGCCAATCGCAAAAGTAACTGAAATATACCAGTGTTTGAAGTACAGCTTGTCCCTCTAAAATTCGTGAAATTTTCCCGTCCCTAAGACACGATGCGCTGAGCAAACAAATATGGCTGGTAGGAACCACATTTACGTACCCACAACTCTCATACACTCGAAAAGCAATCAGATTAGTAAATATGTTGAATACCATATAAATATTGCTAACGTAGGTGGTAATTGCAACAAAAACCTGTATGCTGTGGTCTTGTGTGCGATTGTATCAGCAACTATGATATGAATACAGTTTATGCAACGGGGCGGCGTTCCAAAACGTTACTCTGCGAGTAAACTTTTTCTCTTTGGCTGTCCCAAAACTGCAGAGTAATTACTCTGCGCATCTTGCCAGGGTAAAACTTTTAGACGCACTATTCAGAGAGCAACGAAGGGCAAACTGAAAAAAGCGGGAATTTTTTTTTTTTAGTAGAATTAAACAATGACGATTTTTATGGCGTGAACCGCCATCTCCGAAAGTTTGCCTCCAAGTCTGCGAGCTGCAACTTGTCATACACGAAAATGCAACCTGCACAGCAAGAGGCAACTGCTCCCAATTAAGGAGTTCCTGATCAACTCCAAACGACGTGTACTGGTAGAGTGCACCTCCACGTCCTGGTACCTCACGCGAATGTCTGTAGTGACAATTATATGCCTGGAAATTCCTGATCCTGAGGTGCACTGTTAAATACTTACGTAAGCTCAGAATGGTGTCTCCTGTTATACCGCATCGGATCAGGTACAGGAGGGTGAACCGTGTAGATCAAGCTGTAATAGATTACAGAAAACATGCACGACAAGAGGGTATGGTGGACGAACCAGGCAGCCCCGTTACATACCACGCTGCGCGACTTACGTTTGTTCGACAGGTAACATTCACGCGCGGAGCAGCTAGTTCTCTCGATCACCGTCACTAATGAACTGAACCACCTCACCCCTTGGTGCAGAGACAATGGACTCTCCCGACTCATTCTGGTCTTCTGAGCATCATCCTCTCAGAACTTCCTGTTGCCGGTACATAAGTTCGGCTACTCCTACCACGAAACCCGATAAAAAGAACTGTTCTGTCGTCACTTCTGTACCCCCCCTCCCCGAGTACATCAGAAACACGTAAGCTGTGGCAGTAATGTGAGTTGAAAGACACCGCAACTTTTTTTAACTTCGACGTTCCCAGAAGATACCGACAAGTTTCGACCATATATAATGATAAGGTAGACCGCTTATTCGTCTTCTGCGCATGTACCCGACATTGACCTACCCCAAAGAAACACAACTGTCAAAAGTCACATGGTCAATAGCGATGAGCGTGTTTGTTTATATCTTAATTTTCAAAAGACAATCCCTTTTATACGAATAAAATACTTTCACCAACTCGAATTTAATCAAACTGCATGACTTGCTAGTCGTGCTGGCAGAAAAGCAGTTCAATGTTGGGACACGGAAATAGGTTGCGCGCTCTATCTCGTCCTTAGTCTATGGTTACGACAGTAGTGACGTCACGCGCGGTTCAGGAGCCGCGCAGCCGGACCGCTTCACCTCATCTTCCTCACCCAAGCGTCAAGGCCGCGGTATTTTTGCCAGTGGAAAATGTTGGCCGGCACTCGAACTTGCCTGGCGCATGCGCTGTTCTTGTTTATTTACCTTGCTGGCGTGGCCTACAGAGCCGGACCGGCCTTTGGATTATTAATAATGCCAACTACAGGNAGACAATTTTCGGCCTACAAACGACCAATTTAACCTGAATACGTCACCGATCCAATTATTTGATGGAAGGGAGAGATGTCATTTGAATAACGTCACAAGGAAGAGGGAACTCAACGATTCATAGAAGAAAATAGGCAGTACGTGAAGAGCGGGGAAATTGAGGAGACAAGGAAAAAAAAAAGGGGGGGGGGGATTATCCAAACTGTTTCGAGTTTGCGGTATCACGCGATCACTTATCCCTCTATACACCTCGGGATATTAAAAATTGTCCACTTCTGCCGACGGGGATACAGTGTCATCGTCTCTGCTATCACGAGCAACACTGCATACATTTACTATTATTTCTTTTACCTTAAAGTAAAAATATTTATTTGCGTTACAATAATCATTGCCAAGTTTACTTACGTGCTCGCACAGTAGTGTTCGTATAATTTTGATTTCAACATGTCAGTTGCGCAGCCAATATTTTCAATTCCTTAATCGTTCAGTTTCCTGATTTGTTCTTACTTTACATCCCGGAGAGCTTATCAGTTTGAAACCACATTTGACGATGATTTTTTTATTTAATTATCTGAAAGAGATCTATACTAGGACCACATGAATGTAAATATTTCTGGTCAAATGAATATACATGGTTATCAAAATATATGGGAGTCCGTTTCTATGCTTCTAGTTAACTTGGCAAACTAAATTACATGCCACGTGATCATTTGCACAACATATTAATCAAGTATCGAGGATATTTAACAATCGGCACTCGGATACTGGCTTCCTGGATCTCTTTTAAAATAGGTATCGATGTTTTTTCCAAACATTTGTATTAGTCCAAAGGAAAATAATATTAATATTTATTAGTTTCTCTTGGACGAATAAAAATGTGCTGACAAAAACATCAAAACCTATTTTAAAAGAGACTCAGGATAGAAGTACCCGAGTACTCATTGTTAAATATCCTTGATATTTAATTAAGATGTTGTGCATATGATCACGTGGCATGTGATTTAATTGGCAACGTTAACGACGAGGGTAAAAACTAGGGCTTCCATAGTCCGAAATTTTCTACTTTTCAGTGCTATAATTTGAAAACTATAATAACAACTATATTTACATTTGTGTGGTCCTTATATAAATCTATTTGAGATAATGAAATAAAGAAATTATAGTGAAATAATACCTTAATGCCGAAATTCCTGACGTAAAATTTCGAAACAAGCTTCTCAGTAAGCCACGTTTTAAAACTGTAATTTGTTCTGTAGCGTTAATCTCTTATGTCCACGTCGCCACGGTACTGGGAAAGGAGTCTCATGTCGGAACTGTGTTCGCCGATCAGAGCCTGGTAACTTATGTCCGGTTGCACCGCTGAGGTTCAACAATGATCTAGGATCAAATACCGGCTTGATCCTGGTTCAGAACATTTGGCTGCCGCTCGCACCATTGTGTTCGGAGAGCCGAAATAACATCAATTTGAGCCTAGCATTGAACCGTGCATTTTGCCGGTTCAGGGCGATGATCTCGGATCAAGTAAATACGAATGCTTTATTTTGAAATGTCAAAGTTATATTGAAAAGCAATTTTGTTTTAAAAATGGCATAAACATTAAAATATTTGGTATTCAAGCTCTGTTTGGCACTTAAAAATACATTTTATTAAGTGTTTATAAAGTGAACAGAGAAGAATAAAAGTCCGTGTTGAATATAGGTTATGTGAAGATAAAAGCACTGTTAAATATTTTTGTTTAGTAGAAATAAACTTGGTAATATTTAAATCGTTTAAAAAAGGGATTCGGGGGTTTTTTTTTTTTACAGTTGTAGAACGCAAATTGAGACATTTGACAAAGGATTAAGATACAATACATTTATTTAATTAAATATGGTATTAATGTTTTGTAAAGCGAGAACGAAATTCATGCTTATCCCTCCGAGCAAACAAAACAGAAAACTGGAAAAGCTATTCAGAATATCAGAGACTGTCCTAATTTTCCGCACGAGCTAAATCTCACGTAGAATTTTTTGCTCACGAAAGAGAAGCCGTAGCCGACAAGTGTAGTTTGAAAATACGCAAACAGATAGCGCTAAGTACAACTTTTTTTTTTTGTTTGGGAATTCAAAACAACAGTATACACACTTGAATATTATTCAGTAAAATTCGCACAACAATTATTTTACTTAGAATCGATCAAACATAGCACCATCTAGTTCTATGTACACTACCTTCTTAAATAATATTGGTACCAAAAATAAAAATAAAAAGTGTGAGCAATGTGTTTCCAATCAAACAAAACTACTGAAACGGAAATTTTGCAGTGCATTCAACTAAATTACATAGCAAAAAATCCTAATCTTAACTTCAAAATGAACAGTTGCATCATGCCGTCACGAAATGAGAGGCAATCACAAACAGTGTTTCATCTCAATCCTAGTTCCGAACCGGGATCAGGAGATCCAGGATCGGAACTCGTCCACTCGTACGTTGGAACTCGGATCCAACTGAAGATCTCGGTTCAGGACTATTAATGGTGCAACCGGGCATAAGTCTACATCACTTGCTAGTCAGAACTCAATATTAGTTTCACACGTTCCCCGTTAAGATTTCGAGAAATCAAGTCCACATTATTTGTGGCGTTACAAAAAAATATCTTTGGCAACCAGCTGCCAAAGAATTCCTTGTACAAATACAGCAATTTTTTTTTTACAGTGCACAGTGACTACGACAGCGGCACGCAAGACGCTGTCACAGTGAGAGCGACTGTGAACACGCCCTTACACAGGAGCAAGGTTTATTCTACTCGGGTTAGGAAGCTCACTGCTTTTAGTTCGGCAACTAAAATTTTTCGCCACTAGATAAGCGCTGGCGTCGCATGTGTACCGGGTTTTTTTTTCTATTTTCTACGTTAAAAAATAAAATAATAGCAATAATGATAAATCAAATATCACGATCGAGGACATGTTGCACATGAAGGATATTTATGGGCGGAACTGTACCCTACTAGGAATCAGTAGCCGGCAGTTTTGAGCGTCTTTGTCCCTAGTGTTCTGATACGTCAAAGATTCTGCCCCTGTAATCTGTGAATGGTTAATGGCCGACACACACAGCGAGAAGCACGCTCGACGCAAGTACAGCGCACATAAGGAAATTTAACGATTGCAACACTTGATTTCGTAGATTTATTCAGGACTGAACGGGTTAACCAAGTGAAATATCTATATTTTATTATTTACGTGGCTTAACATTTTAATTACAGGTGACCTATTTGTAACACCTGGCTTCAGAAACTCTCCCGTAAGGAAACTCCTTTTATTCCTAACCTCGAGTAGAATGAACCTTAGCGACGCGCGACATCGCTGTCGCAGTGAGCAAGTCGCGTCGACCGTGAACTGGCCCGTACACGGGAGAGATGAAACAATGTCGGGCCGGCGTAGTGATAGAGAATAACATGTNGGGGGGGGAGACAGACCTCGGAGCCGCAGCGGGTATCGATCCCTCGTGGGCCGCCAACAACACGCGTCACTGCACCTGCTTGGACACCCCTGCCTACCCCCTCCTACACGCCCGCAGCACACTTCACTGTAGGCTGTTTACGGTTAAGTGTGACAGGGTGTCCACTGACGTTCCATTTTGGAATTCTCTGACTTTACCATTTTCCCTGACGTACTTCCAGGGCTGAAACCTTCCAACACCAAATTTTTCCACAGCTGGCCGAACAAATATGCTATAAACTGTTCACGGTAAAAGTGAGCACTTTTTTAAACCATCGTTACTTCTTTCTTTCAGCCAATTTATATTCTTCCGCCACTTGTTAATGTAAACACTGTTACGAGCATAATAAACGCAGTGTATACATTCGAACATACTCAAAACCAAAAGTCCATGGCCAAAACGAAATATTTTATGTATGATGAGACTGCCTCAAAAAATGGTCACTTTACCGTGAACATCCTATTTCAGTGAATCAGAAGCACAGTACACTGCAACAGACCAAGCAAGCAGGGCCAACATTTTATTCAGCCCATCTATATTTATCGTAATATAAGCTATTGAGTTCACACGTGTGCCCATTACAAACACCAAAATATACTTTATTTTGTATGTACGGACCCTATATTACTTGGCAAAAAGTATTATTGCGAGTTCACAAACTTAAAAATTGAAATTTTAAATAGCAGACGTCTATAATTTCATGATTATGTATTCACACAACTAACAATTTTTGCTGAGTAGCCAATTATTTACATTTTCCCTGACCCAGGTGAAAATTCCCTGACTTTTCCCTGTCACCTGAAATTCCATGACTTTTCCCTGTCACCTGAAATTCCCTGACGTTTTCTTGTGGGTGGACATCCTGAGTGAGCACTTTTTAAGGCCCTGCTAAATGTTTCATTTCAGCCACTTTTTAATATAAACATTGCCATGTGACAAATAAGCACAGTGTATATATTTCACCACTCTTAAAAGTTAACGTATGAAGCTGCAATAAAATATATTTATTTGTCGTTAATGCCTGTTGGAAGGGCCTCAATAAAGTGCTCACTCTACCGTCAATAGCCTATATAAGCTGTTCACGGTAACTTACAACTTTCCTGAAGCCCTGCTAAAGTTCTAATTCCAGGATAAGCAGGATGCAAACAAAACTTAACCAAGTTTAGAAAATTACAACGAAGGAACAACGCACCAGATTCGTGCGCACTCGATGCAATTTTATTTTGCATGAGAAATATTTTTTACTAGGCGTTACCAACACTCACCTATTTTCACCCAGTTTTTATCCACATTAATTACAGGTGAAATATTATAATTTATATATAGAATATAAGTGAAAGTTCAATTTTAACTGAAAATAAGGTGATTTTCTGAGAACACATGTATAAAACGGCTGTGGTAGATGAAACACATATAGGAAACAACCAAACACGTCAAACATAGTTTGATTCGAAAAGTGTGAAGAAACCGTGGAATTGAATACACTGTATAACTTGCTGCAGAGTCAACACGAATACAGAGGAGAAACAGCAGAATGCCGACCGCCTCTTACTTGCCAGCCAGCAGCCTAGCCGATATGGAACATTCCGCAGCATGCAGTGGTCAACCAGATACTAAGGCCCGCTGCCAGAGACTCGCGCGCACACAGCCAATCAGCGAATGGCAACTATAGTCTATTCGCGGTATCTTCACACTTTTTGAATCAAACCTTTAAAAAATCATCCCATGTATGACGTGCATAGTTATTTCCCAAATACGTAACGTGTCACAACCGTTTTATACCCCTGTTAACATAAAAGTATCTTATTTTTCGTTAAAATTAAAGTTTTGCCTATATTTTTTAATAAATTAAAATATTTCAAATATGATAAATATGAATAAAAACAGTGAGAAAACATGTGTGTTGGTAGCGCCTAGTAAGAAGTAGTTCTCACGCAAAATATTATTGCAACTGAGTGCGCACGAATTCAGTGCGTTGCCCTTTGGTGTAATTTTCTAGACTTGGTTAGGCTTAATTTTCACGAGGCGGAAGAATATCCTGGAAGTAGAACTTCAGCAGGGCTTCAGAAAAGCGTGAAGTAACCGTGAATGGACTATACCACGCCATTTCGCCTGTGTGCACTTAACTACTCTGGTACTTTACTTTCCGCCAGCCACAACACGCGGTGCGTTCAGGATCTCTCCCCTACAGCCGCGTTCGAATCCGCCATTTGCGGCCCTAAATGGATCACGCGACGAGATTACCGCTCTAAATATTCGGGGATCTAGAAAGTTAATTTATTGAACCGGAGAAACTCACTAAGCTCACATAGACCTACGCAAAAGCTTCCGCTGACGTTAACGTCATAGTTCGCGGCGCCCTCGTGCAAGTTATGCGACCTCAAACCTCAACAACAAAACTGTAAAAGTGACGAAATCACCGTAGCATTGTTCTGTTTGTTTCTCATTTTATTTGAACTGACTGATGGATAGGGGCAGTGATATTTCGCGAAAAAATTTCGAGACATGATACAGTCCAAAGCAATGTAGGGTCATCCAGCTTCTTTGATTGGCTAAACAAATGTTCTGGCCCGTGTTAACCGTTTGCGCACGAATCACGAAGGTTCAGTGTCGGAGTTACTTAGTCCTGAGTGGCTTGGTCAAAGGCGGCCAATGGAGGTATAACAACAGCTGAGGTGTGTATATAGTATTGAAGTCTACTGTGTGCTCCGATTTTTACGCGAAAAGGCACTGGCCTACTGATGGACAATAATTTCTCACACACTTCTTCCCAAACCTTCGTCTTTTCAACCCCGATGCTGCACTCTGCTGGCCGCCTTTATATTTAGAATATGAGAAGCTAGCTGCGTGTCGAACATAGCCATCTTGCCTGCAGACACACGCGCCGCTTTGTGGCTCGTGTGCCGATGTCCAGGAATGCCGATCGACACCGAGCGTGCCGTCAGCGTAAAAATCCCTTGCTACAATCACGGTGAGAAATGACACTAGACAATTCAGGGCAAAATATGGGTAGAGACGTGGAGAATTCGCGTTGCTATTTGCCATCAAGATAGACTTCACAGTAGTGTGTATACTCGAGCTGCTGTAATTTATTCGTTGGATGCTGAATCTGCGTGAAGCAGCTTTCCTTCTAACTGCAGTGCACATGATTCGCGCAGGGTTACCCAGGGCGTGCCAATTGAATATCATAAAATTAAAAAATGAAGTGCGCATGTATACTTGTTGAAAGTATAACACAACCCCCGGCCTAGCGAAATTTGCAGGTGTCTACTACGACGCTTGCTACGAAACAACATAACAGCATGAGATGGCCACCTGATTGCCGTAACGGCATAGGGAGGATTTACATCGTTAATTCATGGTTACTCCCAACTTCTCTGAAGCCCTGCTAAAGTTCTACTTCCAGGATATTCCTCTGCCTCATGCAAACAAAGCTTAACCGAACCTAGGAAATTACACCAAAGGGACAACGCATTGCATTGGTGTGCACACTGTGTAATGATATTATCTATAAGAACTATTTCTTACTAGGTATTGCCAAAACACCTGTTCCTCCCTGTTTTTATTCCTATTTATTACAAACTCAATATTATAATTTATAGGTAAAATATTGGTAAAAGTACAATTTNCTCCCTGTTTTTATTCCTATTTATTACAAACTCAATATTATAATTTATAGGTAAAATATTGGTAAAAGTACAATTGAACTAAAAATAAGAAACTTTTATGTTAACAGAAGTATAAAACGTATGTGATACATGACATATTTAGGAAATAACTAAACACGCCATACATTGGGGTAATTTTTCATCGGTTAAATACAATAAGTGTGAAGAAACCGCGAAGAGAGTATATGCACAAAGCACTTTACTTCAATAGTAATAGCGGAGATTCAAAAGTTCATTAAATAAAAAAAATTAAACAATTAAAACTATAAAAAAAATTTATTAGGCCTATCGCAATTTTATAGGAGAATACACGCCATTTTGTTGAAATACACAGCGAAGTTTACTGAACTGGACTGTTAGATGGGACAGCTAGGTAACGAATCATCNCTCCCTGTTTTTATTCCTATTTATTACAAACTCAATATTATAATTTATAGGTAAAATATTGGTAAAAGTACAATTTAACTAAAAATAAGAAACTTTTATGTTAACAGAAGTATGAAACGTATGTGATACATGACATATTTAGGAAATAACTAAACACGCCATACATTGGGGTAATTTTTCATCGGTTAAATACAATAAGTGTGAAGAAACCGCGAAGAGAGTATATGCACAAAGCACTTTACTTCAATAGTAATAGCGGAGATTCAAAAGTTCATTAAATAAAAAAAATTAAACAATTAAAACTATAAAAAAAATTTATTAGGCCTATCNCAACAATTAAAACTATAAAAAAAATTTATTAGGCCTATCGCAATTTTATAGGAGAATAAACGCCATTTTGTTGAAATACACAGCGAAGTTTACTGAACTGGACTGTTAGATGGGACAGCTAGGTAACGAATCATCNACGCCATTTTGTTGAAATACACAGCGAAGTTTACTGAACTGGACTGTTAGATGGGACAGCTAGGTAACGAATCATCACATATTAAATGGCCGTTTTTATATGTGAAAAAATTGGTTCCGTTAAATCCAGTAATGTTTTCAGCTGTTAACCTGTGTATACAACACATTAACCATTCACCGTGTCGCCATTCAGCCAAACACACGAAGAGATACTGATATATTGGCCATGTCGAGAAATTTCATTCTGAATTTCCCCCATTGCGCATTTAATACATGGAACAGTGTTGTTTTATGTAAGATAATGTATAATATATTAATACATGTACATACATGCCCAGTTCTTCAATAAATAACCACTTAAAAGGCGCTGTTTAAAAGAATAACTTTAATTTCATTTTGCACTACTGCAGTTAAACATAGTGAGTTACCAATCGTTATGGGGAGCCGCGGTGGTGTGGAGGGCAGACTACTCGCCTCCCACTTGGGAGAACCGGGTTCGACTCCCGGATTTTCAGATGTGGGAATCGCGCCGGACGATGCCGATGGTCGACGGGCTTTCTCGTTGATCTTCCCCGCCCTTGCATTCTGGCGCTGCTCCATACTCACCTCACTTCACCCTCGTCGGCTCTCAAGACCACGATGTTAAGAGTCGCACCAACCTCTCCATTCCCAATAGTAATGTTTTCTAGAGAAGAGGGGAGACAGTTGTGAGTGATGGGCCGGGGCTCTCTGACAACTGAGCATTGCCGAGGGAGTGGAGCCTCGTAACGACAGCGCACTTAGAATAACGTTAAAACACGAGTCGGCAACTCTCGGTCGGTTCTACTCACGTTAGGAACAAAACGTGATTGCTTATGGGAGAGTTTGCTATAGGAAACATTTCCGCCGCCAGGTGCACAGTGTCCCAAAAGGTAACATTTAATACAAATTTTAAGCCACGTGAATTATAAATGAGAAAGATTTTACTTAGTTACCAAGTTATTTTATATTTGATTTATGATTAATGCAATTATCCTGTTTTTTTTACATACAACATAGATAAAAATCTGGTACATATGCGACACTAGCGCTTACCTAGTGGTTAGATGATAAACTTTTAACATTGTTCTTCCCAACCTGTCGGGATCGATATAGAAACTTAAGGGACTACTATTGTAAACCATTTTAAACGCCTCAAGGTCACGTTCAGCTTTAAGGAAACATTGCTACGACGCGACGATGGAAAATAGCACTAAAAAGCTTCGCGCGTCTCTCTTTCCTCGGCATTTCAGGCGACGACTACAGTGTTTTGATACAGTAGTCTGCTTAGAAAAGGTGCAACATTGTCGCTATAGTTTGAAACGCCGTGTAACAGTAGAAAAAATACCGCAAACAGAGGGATACTTATAGCGATTTATTTTACCGAACTTGACACTTTTCAACGACTACAACTATGTTTCAATGGCCTAAGTTATAAATTGGTAACAAAATATCGACTTTCATTTCTATCCTGAAAAAAAGAACTCTTGCAATAAAATATTCCATAGTTTTTAAAAATTAGAATACACAAAATTGCTACAACGACACCTAGGGAGACCGCTAAACGATAACTGGCAGAGAAACGCACGAAAAGAACCAGGAAGCAGGAACGGGGAAGGAATCGGCCATGGCGCGTAGTAAAGAACCATTCAAGCACTCGTCTGGAGTGATGTCGGGAAATAGCGGGAAACCAAAACCACGATGGCCGGACCGGGAGTCGAACCCAGGTCCTCCAGAATGCGAGTCCGAAGGTCTACCACGGCGCCAATTAAGAGCGCGAGAAAACGAAACCAGGCTAGACAACGAAAATAAGTAACGTCATGATCGACGGAGACTTGCAAAACTTCAGAGCAGACACTCACAAGATGGGGCGAAGGCGTGTGAACCGACACGGAATCCCACCATTGTTGTTCGCATTGAATCTTCGCGTCAAAATGGCGGAGAAATGACGAAAGGTTTATGACCTANAAGTTCGCGGCGATGGCTGAAGATGGATCGATACGCCCGGCTACCAGCTAGTCCGCAGGGAGGAGCCAACAGGTGGGACCACGTCGCACTTTAGGGAGAAACTTCTTTCTCGAAACAGCCTGAATCGCTATTTAAGAGTGCCTTACGTCATCCGTTCTATACCTAAACTTTACCACCCACGTGAGCTGAGTTTAGAACACACTGTGGTTTGACAGCAAACACCTGATTTATATTTAACTACTGGCATTCCTCACAAGGAAACACATGTAATACATAAGTGCATCTTTTATATTAAAAAAGATTATTGCACAGACATAAGTATATTTATTCTTCGAGATATTCACAAGCTGTAAATGAAATACCGTTCGATAGATGAATTAGCACAGACCACCATGGTAAGGCTACAGACGATCGATTACGTTTTTAATGTTAAATTCTACGTGGTCGGGTAGGTTACTGTTTCAGTTTTTGTAAGCAAATTCACATCAAAGAAATACTTATTAACGACGTAATATTTCTGTGCTCACAGATGCGCGTCAATACATCGAAGTATTTGTGAACCTTTACCCCGCAATTTCTTCAGCAGTTCAAATGCATTTCGGCGTTCGGATTTGATAACTGTAAATGTAGACTACCAAGTAAGATTCAGAGAAGAAACGTGCGCCCATTGTATAACGATGTACATAAAAATACGTACATAAATACATCCACTAGATCCTGTGACTAAATAATATACATGGCGGATATAAACTCTGCCAACAATCTTCGGCAGGTGATTCCTCATGAAAAAGTAGGTCGGAAATAACTTATATACGTCCGTAACACCGGACATGCTGACAAGAGTGTGGAACGAGCTTGATTATCGCGTAGATGTCGTTCGGGCCGCTCATGGTAGTCACATTGAACATTTACGAATGTATGGTAAACAAACTTCACGGTTTCACGGTTCATTCGATTGGTCAATCAAGGTTGTAGGTTGTTTGGTTTTGATATTATAGACCTTCAAAGTTGGGGTATTCTTTTACACTCATCCTGTATTATCTTCTACTGCAAACAAGCGGATCAACAATACTATTAACACTGTGGCAACCAAAGTGTTTGAACATACCCAACATCATTAGTCTAGAACTTAAATCATGCACAATTCAACAAATTTCTGTTGTAAAAAACCAACTATTATTCAAATTAGTGTATCTGACATAGCAAATATATTATAAAAATAATTAATAAGGCCAGCATCATTAAGTACAAAATACTAAAGACTGTTCACGGTGAAGTGGCCCTAACTACTTTTTTCTTATCAGCCATTTTTTATACTTCCACCACTTTTTAAAAATAAATATTGTCAGTAATAAACAGAGTGTGTATATTTCACCGGACACCAAAGTTAATGTCTAAGGCTAAAATAAAATAAATTTATTGAGAGGGCTTCAAAAAAGTGCTCACTTTACCGTGAATAGCATACAAGTGATTATTTTTTTGGTTTACAGCCACTCATGTCAGATTTTTAATGGATTCTTTATAATGTCATATCAGTGAGTACAATGTTATGCAACATCAGGTTTACCTGGTGGCGGAGAGTAATGTCGTCACCTTGAGGAAGCAATACGATGCCACAGAGACGTGAAAACTGAATCCTGTGGCTCCAAACGTGGGAATACTGCAGGGAACACAGACACACATCGTTAGTATATATATATATATATAAATTTTTTTTTTCCCACATAAGCATTTTAAAATTATAGCAAGTACAAACAAGACACAACCTACGTCAAAGTTGGTATTACCAAAGCAAGTCCTCACGGCTGGATAAAAAAAAAATCGCTCAGCAGATTGCAAACTACGCTTGTTTCTCACATCGACGTACTTAAACCGCAAGATGTTGCAAACCCATTCATACCTGGGCACCGATTGACTGTGACTTGTTTAACGGAAACGTTCGGCGAGATTTCGCACCTGTTACAATATTAAATACGAAAAGGTTGGTCACGACTGGCGCACTTGCAGTTGGAACGCTTAATAATGCAGCACGATTAAGGCGCGTACGTTCACATTCACTAGCGCTTTAGAATATAATATGATCCTTACTCATTTAGAGTATGCATATTCTTAGCAGGGATTAAACGAAGACAAATGAAATTATTTTACTAACAAAACAAATAGCTAGGTGTTAATTGTTTTTAAAATTTATCATTTTACTCGTATTAGTCCAATTACTGTCTCTTTCAATAATTGTATACACCTTTAGAGCCAGGGCGTTATACATATCGCCTCACAAATGTTTTTTTTAAGATCTTACGTCAATCTTATATTACCGATTTTTAGAGCCTCAGAATTTTAGGTTACCTCACATACGTACGCACATATGAGACTGCTTATTAAATGCTGACAAATACTTAGCAATGGATACCGACAACACTTCACAAAAACCCGCATACAGACTATAATGTCACAAATGCATTGGTCTAGCGAAGTCTACGAAAAGGTAAGAGTCTTGCTAAAATAAAAGAGAAAAATTAAGTTTCCTAATTTATTTACAATAGTATAAAACATATACCAATACACGCGTAGTACCATCTCTTACTAAATACGGTACGCTCCTGAACGAAGCGGCAACGATCAGTCTCCACCATCTCGGATTTACAGAATTCTCGCAGTAACTTGCAACACAGATTTTATATTTTATTTTGGACGTCGAAAAAGCATAGGGCGTCGTTTGGTACTTGTTTTAAAACGTGTATCGATATACTACTGTAGCTAGTATCATTTCTGTAATCACCCGCAAGAAAAAATTACTTATTTCGTGCTCGCAGTCACTAGTCAAAAATTAATAAAGCCAGTGTAAATGTACTGGTTTTATAAAACTTTACAAATGATTATTTATGACATGTAGCACAGAAAAATTTCGTTAAACATTTTTTAAATGGAACTTATGGCAAAAACAGTAAAAATCCAAGATGGCGGGGACTTATCCGTCATAACCGAGTCTAGAATATTACACAAAAGGGACAAAGCACTAAATTCCTGCGCACTCAGTGTAATAATATTTTGCATAAGAATTATTTCCTACTAATTATTACCAACACACCTGTTTTCCCACTGATATTAATTTACATTAATTATAAATTAAATATAACAACTTATAGATACAATATAAATAAAAGTTCTGTTTAACCACAAATAAGGTTATTTTGTGTTAACGGTAGCATAAAACGCTTGTGACATATACCACATAGAGGAAATAATCAAACACGTCATACATACGGGGTGTGCTTTTTCAAAGGTTAGATTCAAAAAGTGTGAAGGAACCACGAATATACTATATCCAGATTATCCCACACGCACACCCAAACGTTTCTCTTGCTGTCAGTCAATGAAGCAGGGACGGTTCAACAACGTCTCCCCCGGGCTAACTGTACTCTTCCGCATGTATACTGTGTTTCATTCACGAAGGCCGTTCGATGACGGACAGAACCACCAACTTTGTAACGGTGTCAGTGCAGTGCTGTTTTCGGTGCGTTATTAATATTTCAGTATTTGCTCATGATGGCAGTGGCCCAGCTACATGTGTTTCTTTTCCTCGTGTGCAGCGATATATATATATATATATTTATTTATTTGTGATGAAAGTTTCCTGTATGAATACGCCTACAGAATGTGGGTATGTGTGTGCCCCCCTCCCCCAAACTTATTTCCACGTCAAAAAGTTTTTTTTAACTTGTTACATAAGTGACAGTTACTTGAAGCACGTCATATCACATTTTATATAACATAAATAGTCGGAATTATAATTTCAGCAGTCCCAGGTAAGATGTGCTAAAGTCATTCATAGTTAACTTATTTTTTATTTGTATTTCATTACGTGTAATTACACGAGGCCTAAGTAATTCTGTAGGCTTATCCACTTTTGTGCCTAGCGTCGTGATGCTTATTAATGCATGCTTATGTCCAGAATATTTCAGATTTTATTATTTTGTGTACAATTGCGAAGTGTTTCTGCAGCATAAACGCATGTCAGTGTGTTTGAGTTTCGGTATCTGCGATTTACAACTTTCGGTTGATGTTTAAGCTTAAATATGTTAACTGAAAAGCGTAAAAATAATGACGCCACGTATTTTTTAAAAATGTTATTCAATTATAATTTGTCAAGTTAATGTGAATTGTCACTTCTTATAGCATTAATAAGTCAAGTTATCTCTAATTGCTTTGTACTAGTAGTGTTACAGTATGTTGTACTTTCCTGTGATTTTCTGTGTACGTGATCCCGTAACTTTGTTAAATTAAATACGGACTTACGTAATACACTCTCACTCTCACTGCAGTCTGTCGCAGAAAAAAAATTAAAGATTTCTATGATGCGTACCTTATAATCAATATGTATACGGCAAAATATTGTCGTTAGAAAATAAGTGAAATTGTCTAGCAGATATGTAAAACACTGCACTAGATACATTTTACATTAGAACATTTTAATTTACTACATACATTAAAAAATAATTTCTGCGAATGCACATTTTGGAAATTGCAGTTTATGCTGCATCAGAAAATTTTCATACTTTCTGAAACAAGTTGGCTGTACATATATCGTCGAAATCCCTCGTAATGTCAACAGCATGGCTTCCACGTGTCAGAACAGCTGAGGCGGAGGGATACATTAGCAAAGCAATAACACTAGCACCACTTTTTTAGAACTGTCAACAAATGGCCTTCGTTGATGAAGATCGCCGCGCCGGCAGCAGCTGAGAGATGGAAGGGACTAGTATACTACCGGCTCGCATGGCGAGTGAAGTGTTGCGCATGGCTCCAGTTCATTCCGTAGTGCATGTTGCTTGCACATGACAGTGTCTCGTGTGGCCGTCAAGTATTACAAAAGGAAAACTGAGGCGTGAATCCCGAACACCGAGCGCACTGCATGTTAGCAGCGTGGTTTGAAAACGTTCCAACACACGGCTGAGTGCGCTTACACCAGAGACCTTCTTGCCTTTGCTAGCCCTCGCCTACCTCGTGGCGAATCTCACTCGTTGGTCCCTTGACCAGTGTGGAGACGCGATGATGCAGGGCATCGCATCGGGGGAAAAGTTGACTCCACCTGCCGACGACAATGTTGATGCCACTCTGGCATGAAAAGCGTCGAGTGTCTTTTTATCCGAGAGGCAACCAGACGCCCCCCCCCCCCTATTCCATTCAAGTATTGAGGAGCAATGATTCATCTGGTGGGCATCAGAATAGCTATTTAAATTGGCACCGAGTGAATCCAGCCTAGCAGAGAGGGCATATTGCAGCGCATTGCAGTAGTATTTAGGGCTATACGATATGATCCAACGGTGTAGAGCAGTGGTACTCAGACATTTTTTAAGAGGCCATATTAAGAAAAAACTAAGACCGCCGGGGGCTGCACTTACGACACCTGACATAATAATATTTGTGAACTAAAAGTAGGTAGGTAATTCGATAACATTTAAAATTCAGAGTGTCGTATCGTCTTGCAAGTCGTTTGTTTTCTCGTTCGATACGGTGAAGACGGGCGAAGGTGGTACATCAAAAATATGTACAGAAGTCGCCTGACTGATAAAATAATGAAAAATATCGTCCAGTTTCATTAGTGACTTTTAAATTTTAATATATTCGTATTACGTATTGCTTTTTTTTTTATCTTTGTAACAGACACCCTAAAAATAAGAATTTCGTAACTTGTATCTACTGAAGCCGGCGAGCGCGGGACACAAAGAATGGGCCCGCGGGCCGCAGTTTGAGTACCTCTGATGTAGAGCAATATCGCGAATGCAATATTAGCGACATCAACACGACCGATATCAATATAAGCGATATTGGCGATATACCGCCATACATTTTAAATACTCCGCGCACCGATAACTAGAGACTGGTATTTTTCACGAACATATTTATGGCCATGCTAGTCTTCAATATCCTACGTCCACAACAACTTCCTTTAGTTATTGGCCGCGCGTCTACGTGACAAGACATGTTCTTATTTGACTGGGCCAATCGTAATAAAGTACTCTGATACTGAACGTCCATGATTCGCGGACATACACTTGAGGCACGTGACATTCAGAATGATCCAAACACGAAAGTGCATATGAACAAAAGTGTTTTGGAGTACAACTGGCCTTGGAAGACTTTTCACGATAAAAACACCTGTCCCTACCGATAAACATATGGTCAACATACATATTTCGAAAAGATGGTGAAAAGCGGATACCGCACAGCTCTACTGGGTGACAGTTCGTGGTACCCGAGTCACGAGCGCTGCCGCGTACCTTGATGTGCCTGGAATGAGTGTTGCGTGCGTAAGCGAGAGAAGCAGCAGTGAAATGTGAGCGCATTCTCGGCACGGAACCAACGGACTGCGAGCGTGCAGAGACTGAAGGTGCTTGCTGCCTGACGAACTACACATTGCAATCATCACACTAAAATAAAAGGTTTTATCCGTGACTACAAAAAAGGTTTGGTTGATGCTTTCCAAGGTGAAATTTTGTTACTGGTAAAGAAACAGAGAGTGGTGCCCAATAACACGTAGATTTGTACAAAGGCTATTTAGTGCTAAATAACATATTTGTTTATTAACAATATATTTATTGGCTGCCACCAAAACATTTAGTTGGCAGCAACAGCATTAATGTCATCCACAGTAATAACATTTTGCTGCGACAGCATAACTATATCCATTATATTCCGCGTGTGCGTTCTGGCTGGCATAATCGACGTGGCCCCCTTCTGTCTGGCCACGACGCCATTATTGTCCGTGTTCATTTCTTTGTATCAGGTTACTAACTAATTCATGAGGGACATTCTTAATAACATCGTTTATATCATTCCTTTCTTCTGAATAAATAAATGTTACAAGTAAACCATTCCAGACAATTAACTTCCCATGAGGTGAGGTGTGCAGGCATTGTCGTGTGTGCCACATACTATAGACAACTTTATCTGCATGATCCAGAGAGGGCATCAACGTCGAGCAAGGTGGCGCAAGGTAAAACACTGAGCTCGCATGCGAGAGGTCCAGGGCTCGAGTCCCACTCCTGGCGATGTTGATTTTAGTTTCTAATTGTTGATGACCACATACATCATTTTGTAGTTGCCACTAAATACTGGAAAGACAAAAACATTTTGTTGGCGCTACAAAATATTTTGTGATGTCTATATTGACAAAATAATTTTGTGGCCACCAATAATGTCAACGACAATAATTTTTATTATCTTGGGGCCTAATTTATTCAGGAAATTAGACGTTCTTTTAATAATTAACAAAGAAGACATTCTTATACTATTGACATTATAGCCATATCCAGATCCTTCAAATAGTAAAAATTGCTCTATAGGAGAGGGTTGAATAACTAAGGACAGACAAATTTTCGCGAGTTAAATGATATGTGGGCTAGACTTCGCAGTCCTGAGTACACTAGATCCTCAGCTGTTCGTTCATTAGCCACCGTCTTGGTCAGAAATCAGCCTTATCAGTAGTAGGAAAATGAAAGAGCTGGGAAAACTGGCTGCTGGCTGGGGATGAGCTGGCGGCCATCTTGGATGACGTCACGTGGCAACCTCCTGCTGTCATTCCCCACCAGCAGCGATCATGTTGGATTTCCCTTTTTTTCCCTCCTGCTCTTGCATTCCGTTTGGGAGGTGTTCTCATATTCTTCCCGTTATCTCCCACATTATATACCTCGGGGGTTTTCTCATTTTCTTCCAGGTCATCCTCCTGTCTCTCGACCATTCTATTCCTTGAAGGTTTCCTCAGAGTCCTCCCTCTCTCTCTCTCCCACATTCTATCCTTTGGGGTTTTTCTCAGAGTCCTCCCGGTACCCTTCCTGCCTCTCGTCCGTTCTCTCTCGTCTCCCACGTTCTATCCCTTGGGTTTTTTCTCAGAGTCCTCCCGGTATCCTTCCTGCCTCTCGTCCCCCACGTTCTATCCCTTAGGGGTTTTCTCAGAGTCCACCCTATCTCCTTCCTGCCTCTCGTCCGTTCTCTCTGACACATCTCTAACGCCCCTCTCTTACTTTTCGCTGCAGGCGGCCATCTTTAATTCCAGCACCCGCCACCAGAGATTAAGATTGCGTTACGCAGTTTTCAATCTGATACACGTAATTGGGACGAAGTTTTATATCTGTTGTTTTTATGCTTCAATAATGTCATTCATTCCGCTCATAAATTAACGCTCGCTGAAGTTTTCCTTGGTCGGCGATTGCTCCATCCTTTAGTAAATGCTTGGTCATTACAAGATATTTGTTTGGAGAATACGGCAATAGGAGACCTAGTAACCATATGGAAAGAAGTGCCATGCACTTGGTAGAATACCATTAAAAATGAGTGATAAAACGAAAACGTATAAAGATGCAAGTCCAAGGTCTGGCGACTTAGTGTTAACTGAAGCTCATCACCTTAGCTCCAAAGCAGATTATTTCAGTCCTAAGTTGGCCATAAAATGGAAAGGCCAGTTAAAAATGTTCAGATTTTTAACTCCGGCCACGTTGCTAATTGCTAGCCTAAATTCTCCAAACAAAAATCAAAAGGTGCATATTGACCAGTGTAAAAAATTTCATGTACAAAAACAGTAACTTTTTATGCACTTGCACCCCTCCTTTCCCCCCATTTTTAAGGTTTGTTTTTCCAAAATATTAGGATAAAAAGTTGTAAATTATCCATATATTTGTAACGAAACTTAAAAAAAAAAAAAAGTGATAAAATTATTATGAATATATTCTTGTGAAAAGTTTTGAAAGGATGAATCCAAGGTAGGATATTATAGCTAGGTTCGCATTCCAACCTGTTTTATTTTCGTAATTGCCAAGCTAAATTTGTTGGGGCTCTGTTTATTTTATTTCGAAGGAAAAAAGGGAACAGTGAAGGGGCATGGGGCTTTAGTTTAACGTCTTTCGCGAGACAGCATTGTTTTGGATGTTCATACGAGCGTGTGGCATTTTGAGTCGCATATTGTTTTGATGGATCAGTGGAAAATTTTGCTCGTATGGAAATGACATTCGAATTATTGTAATGGCGATTAAGAAAAATTGCACGAAGAGCAGTTTTACGAAGCTGTAAAAACGGTCGATTAATACAGCATTTCACTCAAGCTACAAATGTATGGTCCATACCGTATAAGAAGGCCACTTTCTGACAGTCAGTGAGTGGCAATTGACTAATACGAAACAAACAAAGTGCCATTTAGAAAATCCTGTATCAGCTGATGCACGAACGAACAAAAGTTAATATTATGTTGGCTATTCTGAGTGCACTGCCAACGCACATCAGACAAGCAGAAAATACGCGATAAGAAAGAGTTCCAAGTTTAATTAATACATTTTATTTTATGNNNNTTGATTCCGTAGACACGCGTGAATAGTTTTTAAGCAATTCTAACGTTATTCCACGTCACATATTTCCAACTCGAATATATTAGCTATAACGTCCAAAGTGTAATAATAGATACAACAGACCGTCTCGCCAATTTTAACCCAAATTCACTATCTCGGACAAATTAAAAAAAAGTTATCAAATATCTAACATTTTATATTTTTACTTTTATAACCTACTTATATTTTTAGACAGATGTCAGTCTTAAAATATCTTAAAATTTGTTTAGCATTACAGTGCAATGAGAAGTGGATTAGCTGACCGCGTGTTGATAAAAAATACAGCCCCGACTTGACGGGCCAGCTGATGGCGGAAGGATACGTAGTCAGATGTAAACAGTGGCGCTACTTTCGCCGAGCTGTCAAAAAGTGGCCTTCTTATATGGTACAGAATATATATATAATCAACTATGCTTAAAGAAAGCAAATAAAAAATAATGAACTACCGATAAAATATTCCGACGACTCCAACAAGACACTCGTATAAACACGATGAGAATAACGCACATGCACAACAGTGTTCACCGGGCTGGAAACTGGAAACATACATGGAGCTAGCCATTGGCTGGAAACGTTTACTGTTCGTACGTGTCCACATGCTCTGTCATAATTGCTAAACGTGTTTTTAAAGTCCATTTTCTAAAAGAAAAAAATTATTTTTTTTGCTTTAACTTAAACAATAAAAATTGAAAGTATAATTAAAGTTTTAAATTACAACCTTAAGTTCTGAGTAGAGTCTGCTATTTTCTTCCAAAACCTCAAAATCGCCAACTTAACAACATGCATCCCGCAGCAATTCATCAGCTGATAACAATACTTAACAAACGAGAGCATTTACTGTTTACATAGTGTGTAGATTGGTCACATTGTCTGTCAGATTTTACCCCACTTATATGGAATGGACAATACTTTGGATTTGTTCACCACCTCCTAACGGTTTTCTCTGCTTAAAGTACAAATTAAAAAGGTTAGGTGTGTGTGTGTGTGTGTGTATGTATATGTATCTAATATATAAAATTCTCCCGTCACAGTGTTAGTCACTGAACTCCTCCGAAACGGCTGGACCGATTTNATGCTTCGGAGGCTATCCGTTGCAACGGGTAGACGTGACCTTGGGGCATAAAATTTTTATTTTAGTAGGTATTCCCCTTAAGGTTAGGCTTCACCTTTGCAAAAATTCTTCGTTTTCGTGTCATAATTTCTGTTTCAGAGGTATCATGGTTGGAAATGTTTGAATATAGAAAATTTACAATTCACTAGTTGTTTAATACATGTATATAATTTACACTGTGTGTTATTTGCTGCTTGCAAAAAGGCAGGAACTTATTGATACAAATTAAATATGTTCCTGACTTTTTACAAAAGCAGATGTTCCTGACTTTTTACAAAAAGCAGGTAACACACAATTCAAATTATGCACAAAAATATTGAACAACTCGGAAAATGGATATATTTTTTATAATCGTACATTGTCATTAATTACTATGAAACCGAAATTATAACGCGAAATTGAAGAATTTCTGCAAACGGGGTGAAACCGAACCTTAATGTGCATTCACAGAAGCTAAGGTATTAGTTTCAGATCAGATCAGATTTAAGCGAAGATGTTAGTCACTTCACATTTGAGCGGCTGTGTGTAATTCTATATTCAAAAAACTTAAACCACCGCAATCCACCCTCCTTCAGACGCACGCAACGTCTGATAACATGCGATACCTGCGCTATCTCACGTCATGTCCGCGAGATAAAACACACCCACACCCTCGTATAACGCCCGCCATCTCTCACCAGCATCAGAGGATCCTCCGGTTTATCGCCTGGCAAGTGACACCGCGTGCTTGAAACTAAACTGCAGTGCCTTCTCTGTCAGATACAACAGATCACGCATTAACGTTGACTTATTTTTATTTATTTCTGCCTTATTAAAATTTAGGAGGATTTATTGAAAAAATGCGACAGTAAAAACTTGGCTAATTACCTTATCAATCATTACTGACATAACATCCGCACTACTAATGCATATTAATCCAACAATTAACTTAATATAGCATTTTGATATATTAATTCAGTCTCACCTTCTAATCAAAATCAGAGAACACCTATTAGCAATCACGTACAAACATTTACACAGGACAACGAAATGTAATGCTTCACTAATGAAACCTTTTCAGTGATGACTCCGACTCTTCTGTTACGACACTAAAACCAACCATTTCTCTATAAGGGGTGATATGGCCTCTTAAGTACGGTATGTTTTGGATGACCAGTAGTAGGCTAGACTCCACTGCGCTATGTATTTCCGAACCTCAGCTCTCTGCTCATTGGCTGCTGCCATGGTGTATAGACAGTTTTACCTCAGACCAGGTGGCACGGGATTCGGTGCTTGTTTCCTTGCAGACTTTTTATTGGCCCAGAGTTAACGTGTGTCTAATATACTGTGATCCAATTGGAAGCATCAGAAATGTACACGTGTTTGACATCTAGCANCCAGAGTTAACGTGTGTCTAATATACTGTGATCCAATTGGAAGCATCAGAAATGTACACGTGTTTGACATCTAGCATGTCGTAAAATGAGTTCGCGAAATTTTCCAGTTCTTACCTATAAGGCCTAGGCTATGCACGGTAAAATAAGTATTTTCGAAACAACCTTCGAAAAAAAAAAAATACAGCCTGCTACTACATATAATTCAACAACATGGGTTGTTCACGGTTAATTGACCACTTCTGGNCCAGAGTTAACGTGTGTCTAATATACTGTGATCCAATTGGAAGCATCAGAAATGTACACGTGTTTGACATCTAGCTTGTCGTAAAATGAGTTCGCGAAATTTTCCAGTTCTTACCTATAAGGCCTAGGCTATGCACGGTAAAATAAGTATTTTCGAAACAACCTTCGAAAAAAAAAAAAAATACAGCCTGCTACTACATATAATTCAACAACATGGGTTGTTCACGGTTAATTGACCACTTCTGGAAACCCTGCATAAGATCTACTAAAATAAACCGCTGTAGTAGCATTTACTTAAAAGCTTGAGCTAGAAATAAGAGAACACAGTATAGCCAATGAGATAAAACTTTATTTCTCCCTTTAACTAGTTCGTTCACGTATTCATTTACGAACTCAGTTGTTAAAATCATGACATTAAGTCGTACAAAATGCCGAATACAAATTACGAAAAACAAAACTAGAAATGAATTAGAACACGGCCTCAGTAGTATTTTCTCCCCCTAAATCTTGACACAACTTGTGAACACACATGCTTCATCCATAACTCGAGCCCCGGGTCCACAAACTGCCAATAAACACCCGGGATATGCATGCCCTCTTCATATATTGTTCATAACTAACCCCATAACCCCACATAACGCAAACAGCATTTAATCACGCCTTGCTTCAATTACAGCATTTTTAGAATAGTCCACATTTGTATTAAATTCAAAAATATAATACACACACTAAAACTGCGCTTTTAGTATATTTAACACTTGTTTACAACGGTAAATTACAGTTTCCCGTCAACATCTTACACCATAATCCGACTGTTCCCTACCACATAGCTTTCGATTCACCTAAGTTCAAAATAGTATTTTTTTTTAAATGTCTAATGAAAACCCACAACTCACATGTCATGCGAAGCTCTACTGTGAACGAGCACATTGAACTATACACTTTCGTTTTCTGCATAGTCTATTCGCGATTTCTTCACACTTTTTTTAAAAATCAAACCTTTGAAAAATTACCACATGGATGACATGTTTGGTTTTGTTTCCTACATACGCCACCTATCACAAGCGTTTTATACTTCTGTCAACATAAACGCACCTCTTTTTTGTTTAAATAACTTTTACTTATATTTGGCATGATAATTATAATGTAAAATTTATAACTAACATGAATAAAAAAATCGAGAAGCAACAGGTGTGTTGGTAGACATAAGTTATTATGCAACGTTGTATTACACTGAGTGTGCACGAGTGCGGTGCGTTGTCCTTTAGTGTAGTTTTCTAGACTTGGCAAAGCTTCGTTTGTATGAGGCGGAGGAATATCCTGAAAGTAGAACTTTAGTAGGATTTCAGAGAAGTTGGAAGAAACCGTGAATGGAGTATAATAGGCGAAGCCGTGACTTAAGGCGCCCGTCTACCTGGCGCTTGAACTGCGTTGCAGAGTGTTCGAAATACACTTTTTTTCAACGAAACTATTAAGCGTGCGTCCAACGTGCTGAACTACGAAAAGAACACAAACTTCAGACGAGAGCTGTGAAGTACTTTCAAAATATCACGTACGTTAGAAACATCAATTCAGACTACTCCAAAATCGCTAAAAACGGCCTTTCCATGGCGTTGTAGCTCAACATGAACGCATCATATACATACAAAACTACTATAGGCGCCTGCATTGAACCTTCCTAAAGACTTCCCACTAATAGAATAATATGGTCACCGCTGCAAGTCCCATAGGTACACGCAGCACGACGAGAATACTGCACGCCATTTCAGAGCCTTGCGCTTAGCGGCGATGGCGTACTTGATGCGCGTGGCAGTGTCGCCCTTATCGCTCCCGCGCTTCTCGGCCTAAACGTGGGAAAAAGTTCCAGGTAGACGGCGGCCTTATATACGGCATTACGCCCCGACACAACTATTAGTTAAGTTTTAACAAAGCAGAGCAGCTGAAGAGGCGTGCATTCCTGACGTAGGCCGTCACAGCATCCTTCGGTCCATGCCCCTTCACCGCGGTGACTCACGCTTTTTTTTCCCCTGATGCTCTCGAGTTTCCGCCGATCGGTATTTGCCAGACTCGAGGCGCCAGGAAGATGGCTCCGCGCCACGTCAGTTCCGGTCTATGGTTCGTCGACAGGCGACCAAAATCTCTCAACTCGCGGTGCGGAGGTGCAAAGTAAAATAGAAACCTACGCTTTATCTCCATATGAAATGTCCGAATTAAAAAAAAAAATTAATCACTCTCATTAGTTTTCCCTCCTGTATTTCTATTAGCTATATGAACGGACAGGTGTTTGTCGCGAAAAGATTTCAAGACTAGTACTCCAAAACACTTTTGTGTTTGGATGATTCTAAATGTCACGTGCCTCAACTTTCCGTCCGCGAATCATGGACGTTCAGTATCGGAGTACTTCATTACGATTGGCCCAGTCAAATAACAACATGTCTTCTGACTTAGACACGCGGCCAATAACCAAAGGAAGTTGTGGTTGTGCACGTGGGACCATAAATATTTTCACGAAAAGCACCTTCGAAAAATGTCACTGCCCATACCTACATGTATTTTAACAGGCACACTGATTGCCTTTTTTTCAGTTAAGTTGGTAACGACAGAAGGAAAGTAGTTCCATGTCTAGGCGTTGGATTAAAAATGTTGGGTAAACATTTCCGAATACTTAAATGATTTCTACGTATGATTGTAAGGATTAGCAAATACGCAAAATATTTACTTTTCTAATAATATCACAGCTGAACTTGACTGACGCATGAATAAAGTGATCAGGCCCATGGTTACGTCAATTGTGTATGTGGCGGAAGAATACACAATGTGCATACAAGTATATCTTAAGCAGGGCTTTCAAAAGTGCTCAGTTTACCGTGAAAATTATTTATATAAATGCCTTTTCTACATGCCATAATTTAAAATATCGCCAATTCGTGTACATGGGCCCTCGTTAGGGATGCTTCGTACACAGTACGTAAACGATGAGTATGAACAGCATAAGCGACATCATCGCCGCTAGACAATACCATTACATCCACATAGCTTTATCAAATCACCGAGCGTGCGGGCATTAGGACTGTGCGATACGGCGATATATCGACCAAGAAACGATATTATTTTAAATATCGCAACTGCAATATGGTTTTAAAATGTAGAGTAATATATCGACTATCAAGATATTAGCGACCTACCTTGTTAGCGATATCCGATGTTGGCAATTTTGCTGTGTTAGCGATACTGCTGTGTTCCGGTATACAGATATTTCCAAATTTTAAAATATTGAACGACTTTGATTTTTTTTTTTTAACTACAATACAGCGATTTGGATTTCTATATTTGAAATGTCAGTACGCCAAAGAACAGTATTTACGATACCCTTATGAGCGATATTTACAATATCAGTATAGCCACGCAATATTAACAATATATCACCATCGAATTTCAATACTTTCTGAAAGCGATATATCGCACTGATAACGATGTGGCCGACATGCTTCAAAACGATATTGGAAAGTGGATATCGTGCATGCAAGATCGTCACAATGGTGCCAGTGGGAAACGAGTACATAGCGAGTCGATCTCCCGCCCCTTGGACAGATGCTACCTGTACGTTACGTCTGTATTCCTCTTCAGCTAAAGGCCAGGTTACACGGTGCTATAATGTGTAGGTACTAGCTCCTGCAAGGTATACCATGCCAGCTACTAAGACATCCATAATGACATTTGTGGCCGGATTTCATACCACGTGCTTTAACAGTTTAGCTGTAGGCTATTAACGATAAAGTAAGCTTTTTTGAAGGAAAAAAATCAACATTTTATTGTAGCCTTAGACGTTAACTTTCGAGTCCGGTGAAATATATGCACTGCGTCTGGCAATATTTACTTTAAAAAGTGGTGGGCGGGATAAAAAGAAATGGCTGATAGGAAAAAGTAACTAGGACCTCAAAAGTGGTCACTTTACCGTGAACAGCCTCAACTAGAAAATAATCGATTATCAAGAAAAAAAAAGCTGCATGTCATTTGAGAAATAAATTCAAGAAACTTTAAAATCAGATTCAAATAACATTAATTAAAACAGTTGTTATATACAGTCTGAAATTGCATTCGAGTCTTTAAAGATTAATACCAGAACATTCACCCCATCATACTTACCTATGCGGCTATGTTAGCAACGTGGTAAAGCATCTTTACAGATGCCATGAAAATGCTTTATGGGAGTGAGTCCAAAACCACCAGATTTTAAATTTTTCGGATGCAGTTCATAATTCAATCAATAAATAATTTACATTATATGAATTACTACAAAGCTCTAAACACTTGAAAATAAATTACTGTCGAGCCTTCTCACTATCATTTTGGTACGCCGAAAACATGAACACGAACGGTCACAGGCTGTTAACGGCAAAGCGAGCACTTTCGAGACCCTACATTACTTTTTTCCTATCAGCTTCCTTTTTTACCCTTCCACCACTTTTTAAAATAAATATTGCCACGAAAATAATAAATACAGTGTATATATTTCACCGGACTCGAAAGTTAACTTCTAACGCTGCAATCAAATACATTTACTATTGTTCCAAATGAGGGCTTTCAAAAGTGCTCACTTTACCTTGAATAGCCTATACAATATCGAACAGGAAACGATCCTGCAATGGGAATCTACCACTCTGGCTCGCATAGCAGCAAATAAAGTGTAGCAACGACGTAACAACACTTTGAACCTACACAGAGTAACACATCTTCCAGTGTACAAACTGAACTAGGATCAAGACGGCACCCTGGATTGAGTCCAGTCTAAACGAACACGTAAACCCGTGCTCAAATAAATGCTCTAGCTAAAATGTTAATATAATTTCCACACGCTAGCAACACCCCCC
>NQII01000161.1:457939-564426 GCA_002778355.1 Clitarchus hookeri
AGTATTCAACCACACACACACGTGTGAATTAATTTATGGGCCAGGCCAATTCTTAAACTCCACAGAATCTTTCAATTGTACTCGTAATCGAAGACTCGGAATTTGTTATATATACGTCTGCAAAAATTAATAATTAATTAAAGCATAGAGTGTGAGGTGTAGCTGGAATCGACGTCACACGTAGGAATAAACGTAGAGTTAAAACTTGTTGAATGTAAATAGGAAAGAGCAATGTTGTGGGGGGAATGCCAGCATCACAATAGACATTGTCTGCGACCTGATGTTCTGAAGGACACGCTGTCCGATTGGGCACGCCCTCATCTCTACAAGCAATTTCGCACGGAGGCTTGGAACTGTGACAAGCAGGCAGCTCACGGAGCGCTCTTTGAGTTGAAACTGAAAACCAGTTTGTTTGTTCGCCTGCGAACTCGTGTACTGACCCAAATTGGTGAGCGGGCGAAGAGAATTGGGCGACTCAGAGAGCCGACGAGGGTGATTGAGGTGAGTACGGAGCAGCGCCGGAATGAAGGGACGGGGGAAACGGGAGATTCCCGAGAAAACCCGCCGACCAGCGGCATCGTCCGGCACGATCCCCACATACGAAAATCAGGGAGTGGCTCGGCAGGGGATTGAACCCGGTTCGCCTTGGTGGGAGGCAAGCAGGCTAACCGCTCAGCCACCGCGGCTCCCACACATTAAAAAAAATACGTATGCCTACAAAGGTTTCTGCTTAGCAAAGGAAAGCATTTANCGCGAGTGGTATGAACAATGATATCACTTATATCCTAGTATTATATCTGGTGGTTAACAAACTATCCAGCATTATTCTATATTTAGATGAAACTGAAAACCAGTGGACAGGATCCCCGCATTTAAAGCGCTCTGGTCAGCCAATAAGGAACCAGATATCAGTATGGCGACTCCCCTACGCAAGGCAATTGTTAATTTTATTAAACCGAAATTTATACGACATTAACAATACATGCAATATGTTTTTATTAGTAAAAAAGACGCACAGTTAGGTTTGTGCGGGTGTCTGGAGAGAGAGACATGGTAAGTTGGCAGAGAGGGTGGGAAGGCCTAACCTTTTACTGGACGAAGAGTCTTTATTGGCGAAGCTCAAGCAGTAAGATGGTACGAAGTGTTGCTATAGTATGTTCGCGAGGCGTACAGGCGGTCGGGGGCAGCTCAAAGAATTTGTTTATCAAACTTATTCGAGAGGCGCATATGGTTACTCGTCGAGTACGCTACACCTTTGCGGGCGCGTTAGCCACAGGATGGCAGAACGGACTGTTTACATATTAACTTGTAGCAACCCTGCGATTATGAAAACCACAGACGCCTACATATACTTAATATACTAAAGGGAAATACTGTGTGTAATGCTTCTTTATTCATATCTGCATCCTTCAGTACTAGCAATAGGGATTTTTCCTGGAAATTTTTACTAAACCTTTTGTTGGTTACCTTAAAAATAATCACCGTATGTAATACTACCAGGATAAAGTATTAATCCTATGCGCATTTTGTTTTACTAAATCCAGTTCTTTTCAAGATGTGGGAGGACAAACTATGTTTTTCAAGCAACAGAGTACTTCGTAAGGACGGCGGTGGAGTTTAGTCAACATTGTACATTGTATTATTTTCTACACATTCTACTGCACGTTACACCCCATAAAAAAAAAGAAATAGTAAAATAAATGAGCACACACGAGACAGCCAAGTATAGGGCATTCACGGTAAAGTGAGCACTTTTGAAAGCCCTCTCATTTGGAATAATAGTCAATAAATATATTTTATTTTAACCTTAGATGTAAACTTCCGAGTGCGGTGGAATACATACCCTGTATTTATTACTCACACGGCAATATTTATTTAAAAAGGGGGTTAAAGAATAAAACATGGCTGAAAGGAAAAAGCAACTAGGGCTTCAAAAGTGCTCACTTTACCGTGAATATCCTGTACCTTATTTTTTTGTTAAATTGAACTTAAACTAATATTTTATCATAAATTGTAATATTATGTTTATAATTAATATAACTAAAAAACAGAGAGAAAATAAATGTGTTGGCAATGCCTGGTGCGAAATAGTTCTTAAGCAAAAATATTATCACACTGTGTGTGCACAAATAAGGCGCGATGTCCCTTCGGTGTAATTTTCTAGACTAAGTTGCACGAGGCGGAGGAATATCGTGGAAGTAGAACTTTAGCAGGGCTTCAGAAAAGTTGGAAGTAACGGCGAAAGAAGCTTACCAACATGAGTGGAATAAACCATATTTGTAGGGTGACCAAACGTCCTGCTTTTCGCAATACAGTCCTGCGAAACGTCCTGCTTTTTACACACAGACCACTGAAAATTTATATTATTTACATGCGTAGTGAGATTTCACAAAATAACAATTTTTTGCACGCCATTCACTCCAGCGAAAAAATACGTTCCAAATAAATAAAAAATGTCAAACTGTTCTACCAGTGTTTAACTTACAATTAAATTGTAATGATGAGATTGATTTAACATCTACATATTATTTGGGTGTGCTCTTTCCAATTTTTTTTCTATCACAGAGCTTGTCACGCCTGGAAGTTATCCACATATTGTATGGCAGGTGTCCTGCTCCATATATATAATAACCTGGCCACGCTAGTTACGTGAGGACACGGCGCCACGGGCCGACAGTCGGTAGGGCGCAGAGCGGGCCTCTGCCCTTGTTCGCAGAAACGCGGCGGGCTATTTATACCGGAGTGAAGAGCGCACCAGTCTGGGCTCCTCCACGCAACACGCCCGCGCCGCACCTACACGCGTCCTATAGGCCATTCACGGCGAAGTTAGCACTTCCTTGAAGCCCTCACAATAGTCATTCAATACATTTCATTTTACCCGTAGACGTTAACTTCCGAGTGAGGGTGGAATATACGCACTGTGTTTATTACCTACGTGGCAATATTTATTTAAAAAGGTGGTTAAAGGATACAAAATGGCTGAAAGGAAAACGTAACTAGGGGTTCAAGAGTGCTCACTTTACCATGAACAGCATATAGGAACACTGGTATATTAGTCCACCTTTTATCTAGTAAAGACATAGGGAACATCTTAACAGTTATTTCGAAATCCAAATTATTTTTCTTACGTAATCGAAATATTACCTAATTATTTAATAATGTCAATTACACATTGGAAAATATAGGTATATAGCTTTGATGTTTTATGTCTGGTGATACATTTTCATTACGAAGAATTGTCAGAAAAATCGAAGGCGGAAGCCTATTCGTAATACATTCTCACTTTTTGAATCAAACCTTTGAAAAATCATGCCATTCATGACGTGTTTGGTTGTTGAATAAATATGTCGCGTATTACAAGTGTTTTATACTTGTGTTAACATAAAAGTATTTTTTGTTGGTTCAATTTAATGTTTACTTATATTTTATATATAAGTTATATTTCATAATTAATACGAATAAAAACAGAGAAAATAGGTGTGTTGGTAATATCTAGTAGTCATAGTTCTCGTTAATGTTTTAGGCTAAAATAAAATGTATTTATTGACTATTATTCCAAATGAGAGGGTTTTCAAAAGTGCTCACTTTACTTTACTTTTGTAATAATTCCACAGATTCACTTGCCCGGCGTACGAATAAAGTGATGAGGTCCACGGGAATGTGAAATTTACATACGGTAGAAAAACACACAATGCGCATAGAAGTAGATCTTAAGCAGGGATTTCAAAAGTGCTCACTTTACTTTACTTTTGTAATAATTCCACAGATTCACTTGCTCGGCGTACGAATAAAGTGATGAGGTCCACGGGAATGTGAAATTTACATACGGTAGAATAACACACAAAGCGCATAGAAGTAGATCTTAAGGAGGGATTTCAAAAGTGCTCACTTTACTTTACTTTTGTAATAATTCCACAGATTCACTTGCTCGGCGTACGAATAAAGTGATGAGGTCCACGGGAATGTGAAATTTACATACGGTAGAATAACACACAAAGCGCATAGAAGTAGATCTTAAGGAGGGATTTCAAAAGTGCTCACTTTACTTTACTTTTGTAATAATTCCACAGATTCACTTGCTCGGCGTACGAATAAAGTGATGAGGTCCACGGGAATGTGAAATTTACATACGGTAGAATAACACACAAAGCGCATAGAAGTAGATCTTAAGCAGGGATTTCAAAAGTGCTCACTTTACTTTACTTTTGTAATAATTCCACAGATTCACTTGCTCGGCGTACGAATAAAGTGATGAGGTCCACGGGAATGTGAAATTTACATACGGTAGAATAACACACAAAGCGCATAGAAGTAGATCTTAAGGAGGGATTTCAAAAGTGCTCACTTTACTTTACTTTTGTAATAATTCCACAGATTCACTTGCTCGGCGTACGAATAAAGTGATGAGGTCCACGGGAATGTGAAATTTACATACGGTAGAATAACACACAAAGCGCATAGAAGTAGATCTTAAGCAGGGATTTCAAAAGTGCTCACTTTACTTTACTTTTGTAATAATTCCACAGATTCACTTGCTCGGCGTACGAATAAAGTGATGAGGTCCACGGGAATGTGAAATTTACATACGGTAGAATAACACACAAAGCGCATAGAAGTACATCTTAAGCAAGGCTTTCAAAAGTGCTCAGTTTACCGTGAACAGCCTATGGTTAGTTAGGCAGGTTACAGACGGAGCAGATTGGTCAGGAAAGCCTGGGCGGAGACGGAATCTACCACGGTATGTAGAAAGGAACCTTCCCAATATTCGCCTGCAGTGATTTGGGGAAGATGGCCGGACCGGGATTCGAACCCAGGTCTTCCCAAATGCGAGCCGAAGGTTTACCACCGCGCCACTTCGCTCGGTACCATTCCACAGTAATTCAAACTTTCTTCTTACGAATAACAACATAATCTAAGCTTAGCAACTAACATATGCTCCGTCTCCCAGATCGTTAATTCCGCGAAGGAGGGGGAGGGAGATAGAGGGAGAGAGATAGAGGGAGAGAGAGAGAGAGAGAGAGAGAGAGAGATGGGGTGGACGGAAACAGAGGCCCTTTTCCCCCGGCTATCTCAGTGGACCACGTGCTCCAGCACGAAAACAGACGTTTGAAAACCTCTCAAACGTCAAACGGCCCACTAGCCTACAAAACGCATACCTTCAGTACAGGGCTGGTACAGAATATCAACGTTCACCCCCCTAGACTTTGCCCTGCCCACACGAAACCGTAGACATTTCTAACCATTCTAACATTCCTTTTAAAAAAATTTAACGGAAAGAGCATTTCTTTTATAAAACTGATAATTAAAAATGAAGAACTTACTTTTCCTGAAAACAGCCTACAGCATTAAGTACAATTCTCTACTTGCTACTTGCACAATTTTTTTTGTGCACAATAGTTTAATAACGAATTTATTGGGATCTGTTACTTAAAAGCTTAATGCAGGTTTTAAATCCCAGGATCAGTCACCGATTTCCCTGACTTTTCCAGGTTATTGTTTTCCAGACGTGTATCAATTTCACAAAACTTAATTTGCTATAAAAAAAATAATAACACTGCATTTATCATGCTCGTGACGTGACGATTAAACCGACACCCAACATGACCCAACATACCGCAACTCTGTCCACTGGCATTACACTAAATGAAATGCACACTTCTCAGAAGAACCTAACACACGATGCCCTTTACACTTACCAACTCACATTCTATTTCCGCCCGACCTCCAGCAAGACACGTCTGCCCATTTCCGCGGTCGTCTATCGAAATAATGTGTCGCAGCACGGACGGACGCGAAATTTCAATCTGCAGTATACTTGCAAATACAGTTGCTATAGCCAAATCGCCTTTGTGATTTTTCTTAGGTTGGCATGGCTTGTTTACAAATAAATGGCGGGAAGAAGCGATACTGGTGACGTATACGTGATATAAACAGCTGAGTGGCGGAAAAAAAAACAATGTGAAACACGTGAACAAGGAATTGCTCGTGCTCTTGGCCGAAAGGGGTTAATTCGAGATTGCATTCCACCTTTCAGTTTGGATACGAACCACGACAGACACCATTTCGAAGGTCTTAGGATGGGGTAAAAAACTGTTAAGGCACTTGGCAGATGAACTAGAAATCAGGGGCAGATTTAGGCTGAGCAACTCTGTTTAACAGCAAGATCCCAAGTTGGTTCTCCTCCATCTTCGGTCGGTTGCCATAAATGCTAAACTATGGCTGGCGGCTCCCAGTGGCTGCGCATGCGCTGTGGGGCGAATACGCAACTCCCAGCTGGCTCCTGTCATCTGGACGATTACAGCAGCCCACGCTCATAAGTCCACTGCGGGATGACATCACGCCCGACCAAGCCCGAACCGAGTGCGTTTCGTCACGAGATGATCGGAGCGTGTCTCGTCTGATTATTACTGACCAGCAGTGAAATCATTTATGGTTCGTGTTTCATAGCAGCAAGAGCGCAGACAAGATAATCAGCGAATGTTTATACTTGTTGGGGATTTGGCATAATTTTGGAACACTTGATACTGATGGTAATTAAAATAAAAGGCAATCTCGAGTATGAAATTCATTCGTAAATTAGTTTTCACAATTAAAAAAAGTTACGTTAAAACAATCGGATTCCATTAACTGACCTAAATTAAATTTTACGGTTATTTACACTTATTTTTAATAACTACCACAAGGACTATTTTACATTTTATTCTACCATTCTTCCGGGCCCCGGTGATGTAGTGGTTAGACTACTAGCCTCCCACCTGGGCCAACCGGGTTCGATTCCAGGCGGGGTCGCCCCCCGGATTTTCGCATGTGGGAATCGTGCCGGACAATGCCGCTGGTCGGCGGGTTTCCTCGGGGATCTCCCGTTTCCCCCGTTCTTTCATTTCGACGCTGCTCCATACTCACCTCGCTTCACCCTCATCGGCTCTCAAGACCTCGATGTTAAGAGCCACCCAAAACTGTTCACTCACTCTACAATTATTTGAATGTCTATAAAAAAATCTTGCAGATAAGAAAATCTTAAAAACCACAGTCAACGTCTGATTTCACTGGAGTCGCACTACATCCGCAAAAGCCAGTCGATTAGGATATTGTCTGCAATTCCAACCTAGTACAGGGCGCTCGCTATCCGCAAGGTCACGGAAACGACCATCAGTTCTCGTCGGCAGTGTCGGGATGATCGTAGCTTACGTTACTGCGATTACGGATCAGTGGAACGTGTATCGGAAGGCGGCATCAACGTGCTACTCCACCCTTACGCTTACAAGGGAAGGAAAAACATGCAAGGAGACGTGCATCGCGGCAAAGAGGGATTGGGTTTCCCATGGCCGAATTTGGCCATGAAAAACCTCCCTAATGTACTTATAGTTAAACTATATCTAGAAGAGAAAGGGAAAAACCGGCACAGACACCGTAAAAACCCTTTCGACAGGAAAGAATTAAAAATTGTTACATGCATGATGAGAAAATGCCGGAGGAGAAAGATAGGGGGAACCATGCTCTTTATTAATGGGAGAGGAGAAACTAGTAGAGAGGTGGGTGGGTAAGAGAGGTGGCTGGACTCCACGTGGTTTCACAATATGTTGTGTAGACGAGCGAGTGGCCCGACACCGGCGTCCCCTCCATGTCTCAGAGTTACGCCAACTCAAGGACAATATCGCTGGTCTTATCCAACCACCATCGCACCTTACCACGTACCTGGCGCGGCAGCTCTGCTCACAGAGCTCTTACTGTCCGCCAGGCCGGGCGCACTTCAACGAGCGTAAATATGCACTCACAACCTCCAAATAGCGCACGTGCCTACGTACAAGTTGAACACCATACATTTCCATGTATCCATTCTCTTTCACACTTAGTGTACGTACGTAGAAAAAAAAGAGGGAGAGTTGCTCAACTTTCAACTTCTACGTAAGCACGGCTGAACTCTCAACCGATCAGAATGTCAGATTTAATAATACATGTATTATTTGGTTAACATCGCTACACTACGTCGTCACAGAAAACCAAGACATGAAACAAACATTATTTATTGGTGAGATACTAGTACTAACACCAGTTTTTTAAATGGCACCATGTATCTATTGGTCAAAAGTTCAATGAAGCTCGTCAAGAATTATTTAAACATGTAGCACAATGTACACTTTCATAAAATGAACACTAAATACGACACAAAAAGTGGGATCTCCACTGCATGTTTGTGGTACGGTGCCGTTTTTAGGCACTCGATTATTTTTAACTATGTTCTTTTAACTTTGCATTCCCTTTCTGGGAATATTTATTTGGTTTTCTTGGCAAAACCCGGTTGTGTTATTTTCCACACCTAGCTTTAATTTTCATTTTTACGTTAAAGCAAGGTTAGATAATGTTTTTGTCACCGTTACTTTTTTATTTTTAAATTTATAAGTGACCAATTACTCTGACCTGGTTAAGCTATGGTGTCAATCGATTGAAATAACTTTATTCAAAAACGAATCGTGAATTTCGTAATGAAATATCCTGTATTTGGTTTGTGAATTTCACATTTAAATTTTTTTTGTCAATATAATTTTGTAAAGTATTTATGGCATTAATGTAAAATACCGCATTACGAAACAGGATAGTATCACTGGTTTTGTGCAGCGACTTGATACCTGTGCTAGTGACTGGCATTTTCCGAACACACCCTACTTCCTTCCTCTTGCTTTCAACTCGTCATGGCGTCACTGAATTTTTAATTAGCTCTGGTTATTTTCCTACTAATGGTGTAATCATTTGAGTTTTACCGCTTTTGGTAAGTGTTTCTATTTCTGTTTGTTATTTTTCGCCTCAATAATGTATAATTATAACCTTGCCTCTTTGTTTTGTGTGTATATTTTGTATTTACAGCGCGAGCGGTCGACCTGCTGGGTCGGAAAATGCTGTATTGAGGCCATTTCTCTACCTTGCTGCCGAGGCGTGGCAGACTTTCTTCGAGGTCGCCTTGCGTCTTCTTGATACTTGATGCCGTTTTAAAGAAGAAGCAACACCCATGCCGGAGTGGGCAAGGGAGACGCCCCGAAGATGGGCCGGGCCACATCCCAGGAAAGTCCCGCCCCATTCCACCGCCAACTCTTTTAATTTCGGCATGTGCATGAAATACAGCGATCAAGTCGCCATGTTATTTTGGACTCAATCTTTTATAAAAATAAATTATGTAAGCTTTAAAGTTTTGTATGACTCGACAACATTTTGTAATTCTGTCCGTGTCAATCTCATTTTGAACACTATCTATCATTTAAATAAGAAAAGAACGTTACCTCCGAAAGGTTTACTATGGCTGCCATATTTTGTTGTTTTGAATTCTAATTTTATTATTGTGGTATCCCAACAAAATTAACAATAATTTCTTTCATAAAAACAAAACTTATGTTATAACAGTTTTTTGTACCAAAGAAATTACACACACACACATATATTTATCTCACGGACTACTGAACTTGAGGCGATTGTCTACGTGGAGCTACTTAAACGTACGAGACCGAGAAGCGCGGGAGCAATACGGGCGACACTGCCACGCGCATCAAGTGCGCCGTCGCCGCTACGCGCAAGGCTTTGGACTGGCTTGCAGTGTTCTCGTCGTGGCGCGTGTACCTATGTGACTTTAATCTGTAGCGAAGTTCAATACAGTCTTCTTTTGGAACTTCCCTCTTGCACGGGCTGCGTGTTTCAAGAGGCAGCAGTCGAGAAAAAGGAATCTTCGATTATCGCGGAAGGTTCCAAAATAATATTTATGGCTTGTGCGACACCTTGATAGTACCATGCCGTCCTCGTCGGGGATATGTTTTCCTTTAGTGGGTTAACACACTGGGGATACATTTAATAATTTCCTCAAAAATAAACCTATTTCAAACGTGCTGCATAGAGTTCACGTGCCAGGTAGGCAACGCAACCTCATAGATTTAGCGCTTAAAAAAAATGAAGCCCCGTATTTGCACGCCAGTTCAGTGCCTTAAAGGGATTACACAACAAAAAACTTGTAGGCGGTTCACGGTAAAGTGAGCACTTTTGAGGCCCTTTTAGTTACTTTTTCCTGTTAGCCATTTTTTATTATCCTTTAAAATAAATATTGAGATGTAAGTAGTAAACACTGTGTATATAGTCCACCGCACTCGAAAGTTAACGTCCAAGGCTAAAATAAAACATACTTATTGGCTATTATTCCAAATGAGAGGGATTTCAAGTGCTCACTTACCGTGATTGGCCTATAGTACGGAGTTGCTACTGCTTACTGCAGTGGAAACATTTGAAATCGTTGTTTGCGCGTGCACGCGTGTCTCGGTAACTAAACGATCTGGGAATACGAATCTTTGCCGGGAAAGCTAAAAACCAATAACTTAATGCGGCATGGTTTTGCTTTCATCATAGCTAAAGAGAAAAATTCTCGAAATTGTCAGAAAATCGCATTCTTGGAGTTTACCAACGCAGTTTCCTTCAGAGATAGAAGTAAAGAACAGCTACAGGTCTGTAATTAAATCTGCGGGATTTCATTGCGTGTGATGAAGTCCCAGTGTTGCAGATCTACTTTGCATAGTACAACGCGACGGAAACGCTGCAAGCGAGTTCCAGCGACTGGCGTAGGGGCGCTGGTAGCGCGTATTAGCGTCGCCCGTATCGCTCTCTCGTTTATGCGTGTCGAGATAAAGCGAAACAGCTTCAGGTACATAGCATCAGTGTTCTCGTCGTGCTGCGTGTACTTATGGGACTAAGCGGGGATCCTGTAATTTTATTGGTGGAAAGTCTGTAGCAGGGTACAATGCATGCCCCTCCATTACTTCGGTGTGTATATAACGCGTATAATTTGATATAAAGCACTTTGTTAAAGCCGTTTTTAGCTATGTTTGAGTGCTCGGAAATGGTGTTTCTTCTAATGTGCGTGACATCTTGGAAGTAACCGACACGCATAGTCTGAAGAATGCGTTCTTTTCGTAGGCTAGCACGTTGGACGCACGCTTAATAGTTCCGTAAAACAAAACTTGGATTTCGAACACACTGCAACGCAGTTCGAGCTCCAGGCAGACTCCATGTTATCCAGCGGACGGCGTCGACAACGTGCGTCACTCGGAGAGACGTCCGGAAGCCGGAGTGTCCCGCGGCGGAGGCAGCTGCGGCCAGGTAGGTCAGTGGCCGGCTGCGAGGAGAAAGTGGGCTCCGCGCTCCAGGCGAGGGCCTCCTCGCATCGCCCCACTTCCCTCGCGAGCCCGTCCTCGGACTACCTCGCGGGCCGGCGCCACACGGCGACTCTGTCCATTCCGAGGTGACAGCTTGTATCAGTCCGCCCGTCAGCGCGCATTGAAGGTATTGGTTGTGTAGCCACTCACCACCGCGTCCACCGTCTTGCACAACACGAGTCACTTGGTGCGTTTTTGCCCCGAACGAAACTACGAATAGAAAAAAAAATATTTCCTGACTTCAAGGATTTTACACAAGCATGATCATATAGTATTGCAACATTATAGAGCATTACAGAAAGCAAATAACTTTTAATTAATGCGGTCGACCTTTACTAAAATTGCAAAATACCATCGGAACTATTTTCTGCCGTAATCGTGCGCTGGCTAGCTGGCCAATGGCTTTGAGTTGGTCATTGACAATGTTGATCTCTGCTGCCAGCTTAGAATGGATAGATTACTCCACTCTGCCTCGCTCAGTCTTCTGCGCAGCGTAGAACGCGAAAGGGGCCGCGGTGGTTGAGCGATTAGCCTGCTCGCCTCCCACCAAGGCACGTGGGAATCGGGCCGGACGATGCAGCTTCTCACGGGGATCTCCTGTTTCCTCCGCGCTAGTGTTCTGGCGCTGCTCCGCTCCATTCTCAAGTATTTACGGAGTGCAGAAAATAAAGCGTACGAAGAAAACAAAGAAACCCAAAACCAGGCAAATCCCAGATAATGAACAGCAAATAACTGGGAACTACAGTAGGCCCTAGTTCTTTGCTTGTTCAATTATTTGGGATTTGCTTAGTTTTAGGTTTCTTTTTCTCTCGCCAATTGATACTCCATTTAATGGCCACAGCAATCCGCAATACCATTGAACTTGAGACACACAAGTTTTCTTGTACAATTCTGTGAGTGTAAACGTGCATGCGACTCACACTGAGCTATTCATTACACATAACATTTTGTGCAACTTCTGGGAAATGAACATACGTGTTGGAAAATAAACGAGTCACCAGTAGCTTCTTATTTTTTTTGTCTTCCGCGCGAGTCACCAGACATGATTATTAATAGGAAGAGGAAATTGGCTGTAAGAGCGAACGCAGAGAAAAAGAAAAACCGTGAGCCACTATCAGTGCATGAAAGACCAGCATTTCTGCGATAAGTAAACTTATCGCTCAAAAGGTGGACAATGTGCAGCAGAAAATCAGTACTCGATGCACTTCACAGGCTCTCGAGGATTTATCTGCTGCTGGATACCCTAAACGCTTGCATTTTGAAGCCGACAGGACAAAGAGCACCGATAAGCACGCTTCCTTAAATGTATATTGTATGGTTTTTCTTTGTGTTATTACCTCTGTAGTAATTTGCATAAATTAATATATTATTTTCTTCTCGGCCGTTAACCCTGTTACAAAGTAACGGATAAACCGAACCTGCAAAAAGTTTAGAAAATTTGGAAAAATAATTATCTGTACTGCGTCGCGCCAAAATTTTTGATACATCTGAAACCCCCCCCCCCCTTAAAACAATATCCATTAAGTCGAGGATGTGCGAGTGCCCACTCACTATAATAAGCTTAACGGTAACTTCTATTTCACAATACCTCTCATTATAGACAATTTTTTTCTTATCGGCGACACTAAATTCAACAATCTGTTAACTATTGCCTTCAGATATTCACTAAGCGCTATTTGCCCCTGTAGAAATGAAGTGAAGAGATTTGGGCGACTTTTAACAGCGAGGTCTTGAGAGCCGATGAGGGTTATTGAGGTATGGAGCTGCGCCGGAATGAAAGAGCTGGGGATACGGGAGATCCCTGAGAAAACCCGCGACCAGCGGCATCGTCCGGTACGATCCTCACGTGCGAAAATCCGGGAGTGGCCCGGCCGGGAATTGAACCAGGTTCGCCTTGGGAGGCGAGTAGACTAACCGCTCAGCCACCGCGGCCCCCGTAGAAATGAAAAGTAGCTCCAAGTACGAGCGCAACATATTACCCAACAGCAGCGTGTTTTACGTCGGGCGGTGCACGATTGTACCGCGCTGAGAAGAAATGGCGTGACGGTTACTTCGATGTGGGCATACTGTTCTCAGAATTTCTGCGCGAGGCTCTGAGAATGGGCCTTGCATATAATTGGTAATTGCATGCTGCGAAAGGTACCATATTGGCTGGGCTGCAGGCGCTGATTGCCGAACGGCGTTCCTACATGTTGCTGGCGAGTGCGGCTGCAGCTCACAGTACACGCGGCTGGTTCACCTGTTTTCTTAAGGGTGTCGGCACCAAAAAATTAATTATTTTATATTTCTACCAAACACTGTTCGACTTGTACGCAATATATGCAATGGCATTTTTATCGAATAAAAAAATTTCACACATATAAATTTTAAATAATTTGTTGATAAATCTAAATATTATTTTTGCTACAGCCATAATAACAAAATATTAGTCACCAAAAAATGAACCCCATGACAAAAAAGTTAAATGTAAAGACATTTTTGCATATTTTTAACAATAAAAACAAATATGAACTGTTATTTGGTGATTACATATGTCAAGCGGTAACCCAGAGTATTAGTTGACGTTTAAATTTTTTTCATGAGTATATATTTGTTATTATGTTTTTATGGCTGTAGCAAAACAGAAAAAATTTGGGACTTTACGTCAAATTATTAAAAAAATATACAGTGTAAAAATTCTTTATTGGAGGAAAATGCCATCACATACAACGCTTACAAGTTGAACAATGTTTGGTACAATTATAAAATAATTAATTTGTTGGTCTCCACAACCTTAAGAGCTCCTGGCCGGGGATACTCGGGGCATGCCGCTGGAGGAATAGAACCACTGGCCATCGATCCAGCGTCCCTCACACGCTCGGAGGCTACAAAGTCTTGTAAGGGCTTTACTCCCGTATCACAATATTCCGGTGGAGGCCGCGGACTCGCCTCCAACCCATAGACCAAAGACTAGGTAGAGAGATCTCGCTGGCTGCGCACAACCAGTCTCCGTCTAACTCTTCTGCCAACACGTCTAGCGGAAACTGCACGGATTGGATTTGAGGCTAGAACACTGTTCTAGTAAACAAGAGCTTTGAGATGTACGCATTCTTCTTCTGACNCAAAACTGAACTGCTCTTCTGCCAACACGTCTAGCGGAAACTGCACGGATTGGATTTGAGGCTAGAACACTGTTCTAGTAAACAAGAGCTTTGAGATGTACGCATTCTTCTTCTGACCAATTTGTAATGTAGTTTGATTAAATTAAAATTGGTAAAATTACTTTATTCATTTGAAAGTGCTCGTCATTTGAAAATAGAGATATAAACAAATGTGTTCATGGCTGTTGAATATGTGACTTTGACATGCGTTATTTTGGGGCAGGTCAATGTTTGGTATATGCGCAGTAAACGAATAAGCGGTGGTGTTTTTTTTTTGGTGTTAGTGTTTGTGCAGTGTCGTGTATAGGACTGTTTATCAAGGTAGGATGAGGAGGAGTTATGCCCGCGTGAAGCGCTACTAACTCTAATTATTCTAATTTTATTATTAAATCGCTAGTGCTGGGAGACTATTAGTCACAGCTTAAACTCTCGTTTATTTTGCAGAGTCCCCTTCATGCTATTGGGGATCTCTGGGGGTCTACCTCTCTGTTAGTGTAGGCTGCCACCAAGGCTAACAGGGTTCGATTCCCGACGTATTCACGTAAACAAACCACAATTGGGAGAAGGGGACCTGCGCACACGGCGAGCGTGAGAACTCCGCTTGCCTGACTGCGCATGCGCAGTTGGCGGGCAGCCAGCTGGCGGCGGACCGCACTGCGTGGGCGGGCTCGTTAGTTACTGCCGCGCCAACACCTCTGCGCTTACGTCCAGCACTACGCACCACCCTGCATTGTTGCCAAATATCTGGAGAAAAAGTCTTGCAATCAACATACAAATATCTTCAGAAAATCACCATATTGTAACCATCGTTAATGTGATTACATACATACACACACATACACACACACACTGAAGAGCCAAAACAACTGGTACACCTACTAATATCGTGTAGGGCCCCCCGAGCCCGTAGAAGTGCCGCAAGACGACGTGGCATGGACTCGACTAATGTCTGAAGGTACGCAGGAGTCAATTCGCACCATGAATCCTGCAGGGCAGTCCACAAATCCAATCTGCACCAATTTGAGAAAGGGTTGCACGTCTGTCACGTTTAATGATTCTCGTCAGTCGTCGTTTGTCCCGTTCTTTCGCGATCTTTTTCCGGCCGCAGCGATGTCGAAGATGTGAGTCGAAGATGTGATGTTAGTAACCGATCTAGCTGCCGACCGCATCGCGTTACTCTGATTGGTTCCATACCTCTGTTATTTGCATACGCACGCATATACCATTTTTTTTTTAGCTCTTCAGTGTGTGTCTATATATATACACACACACATAATGGTTCTCATAAACGTTCTCAAAACATTCTTCAGGGAAGATGGATGGTGCTGGCATGGAATAATAGAGCATGAATGTCAGGGTAACCCCCTCACTCCCAAAAGAAGAGTCATTAGCCACATTGTGGAGTCATTGGCGGAAATTCTGCAAGAGTCAGTCGCATTGTGCAAAACGCATTTTTTGAGGGGGAGGGGGGGGGGCAGCGTGACATAAGCAAGAGACTGGTAGGGGTAATTTTATCTGAAATGAGATGTATTAATGGAATAAATTAGTGCTTCATTTCATATAATTATCAACAAAAAAATCCAATGTTCATGAATGAAAGAAAAAAGCTTGTTTTTCCTCTCGTGACTTTACTGCCTTTCGGTCATATTTTCTTTCCAGAGTTGGCCTAAGTGTAATTCCATACTACATAATCAGCTAATATTTTATTTGGAGAGAGGTTAAAGTATGTAGTAGTATGAAGAATAAACCAGTCATAAATGTCCTTGTAACAGAGATGTGACATCCATTATAAAAATCATGTAAAGTTTCACAACTTAAAATTTTTTTTTTTCAGCCGTAAACTTAGTTTAGTCAAAGCGGAGCGATATTGCAACTGGTAACTGATGTCACACCCGTTAGAAATGTTTTATCACCATTGCTTCGTGAAAACTGTGCCTAAACTCAATTTATTAGTTTAATTTTTACAGGAGGCCAAAACCATTACAGTCAGTGGGCCTAATTAAGATAAAGAAAATTTTTTTCATCTGTTTTTATTGCCACTTGTTCATATTAAATTTAATGCAAATGTCACACCCAATACAATAGAATTACCTTTAGTAACAATTAAAAAAAATAATAAGAGAATGGGAAACACGAGAGCTGATGCGAAACTGTCCGTTCCGATACGCCGCGCTCCACACAATGGACCACGCTTGCGCAACATCCTCCACCAGCATCGCGAGAGAGCGCAGTTTCATTTCAGAAGTTGCCGACTTGTCTGGAAATCACTATCTCACAAGGTCGTAATCTTGTTCTGGTTCCCAAAAATATTTAAATTTAAATTACTAACTACTGCCCTCGACATTCGCCTTCTCCATGTATATTCCTATGACTGTCACAACACGTAATTAAAAAAAAATTAAAAGGAAAGTGCTTTATTATGAATAATTTAATAATGAATCCTATAGACACGAAACATGTAACCTGCGGTACAATCCCAACCCACCCATCCACCCAACCAATTATCAACCTCAGATTTTACTAGCATCACAACGAAACAAGACTCATCTATTAAATTAATAGTTTTCTTAAATTCTGCAAAGTTATTTTTGGAGTTTCCCATTTATATTCAACGCTTTAAGACTGCACAACGGCAGTAATAATTTAAAAAATTACAAAATATGACACCAAAATTTTACAAATAAGTAAATAACCTGTTGCAAATATGGAATCTGGCCACCACACACGGCGTCTATCTTCAGACACGGTGACGAACCCACGTCGATTACTCCGACCTCAGTCTCTCGCAAGTGGGAATCGCGCCGGACGACGTCGCTGGTCGGCGGGTTTTCCCGTTTGTCTCCCGCCCTTGCATCCCGGCACATCATTTCACCCTCATCGGCTCTCAAGACCTCGTTGTTAAGAGCCGTCCAAATCTCTCCACTCCACTCAGTTCGTCTCCACGCAGTGTGTTCTGCAGTGATAGTGTCTTGTGGGCCGCCATGAGTCATGACTGCGCCTATGCTTTTCTGATGTATGTAAAAAAAAAACGCTTGTTTGTGCACATGGTTCTCAACATAAGCCACAAAAAAAAAAGAGGGTAAAATTTAAGAGCATGTTATTTTTTCAGCACAGCTTCATGGTTGTTTGTAATTCATGAGATGGTGCACAATTACAAAACAGCCTGCCTCATCCTTAATCTACGGGGTCGAGCTACGAACATCGTTCGCAAACTCAGTTAAAGTTTGCGCATGAGCAATTTCAATCGAGTGCATGTTCTTTTTCTCACTTGCCCAGAGGAGCTGGAACAATATATATATATACACATATATATTTAGAGAGAGAGAAAGAGAGAGGGGAGAGAAAGAGAGAGAGGGTGGGAGAAACAGTTTAAGACACAAGTCAAAGAATCTACAGACCATAATTTCAAAAGACTGCTGGAAATTGGCGGGGGAAGTGTATTCTGAAACATTTGGTTAAGGGTGCACCCATTCTCTATTTTCATATAGCTTACTGCTTACTGCTACTTGGAAAATGCGAAAGTAAATATTTTACAAAAAACATATTTTCACTGCAGTCTATGTCTGTTGCCAAACGTAATGCTGCAAATCAACGACTTTAAAGTGCTTCGTTTGTCTGAATAAAAACAATAAATACATTTCTAACGATCATGAACTAATTTAGCTACAGCAAATTAATTTTCTTTAGTGCATTTCGTTTAGCTCTTTTGAAAAATAATTTTTAACGCCAGATATTTAGGTTCCAGTTTCTAAAAAAGAAAGGCAATTACAAGGTGCGTAAGAAGGTTCAGGCCAGGAGAGATGAAGACAGCACTGCATCAGAGCGAGTATGGTTTACTCTGGTTTACCCATTTTAAAGAAACATTGGATAAAAAAAGTAGGTGGTTAAATTTAGCTGGAATCAAAAGAGTGCACCACATGCTAGGAAACACTGTGATGCAGTCGCAAGCACAGCAATCACCTGGAAAATTCCAAAGGTCAGTGCCCGGAATCCAATACAAAAAAATACTAGATGAATAAATGCTTTAGCAGTTTTAATGAACTTAGGATACTACGTGAATCCAATTACTTTCTTGACCAAACGTTAACATACCGAACACATTTTTAAAGCCCACAAACGCTCGAGCAATAACCACGGCGTCTGTCACGGCAGCTCGTTCTGCAGACAAACCAATATTTTCCAGCTGCTACTTACACCAGCTTTATGCAGACTGGCTAATCGACGGTGTTGTAAGGAACTAATTTTTCCCTATCGAATAATCAATTCTATCTATGTACCTAAATCGACTGACAAATATAACTCTGTTATAGGATAATTTAATTATTGCTTGGCTATGTAGAAAGCACTTTCGAGAACCATAATAATATGCACCTTTCTACCAATTTGTATCCTTCCGCCGCATGTATGAACATTGCTACGTGATTTTCTTCCCAGTCAAAATGCTCACATTTTACGCTCCTTCCCTTCTCTGACTCGGCAGCGAAAATGGCTACAGTTAGTCAACCTGAAGTTACTGTAGCCTATTCGCAGCATCTTCACACTTTCTGGATCCATCCTTAAAAAATCACCCCATGCACGACGTGTTCGGTTGTTTAATGTCATGTATCACTACTGTTTTATTCTCTTATTAAAATAAAAGTATCTTATTTTCGGTTTAGTTAAACTTTTACTTATATTTGATATATGAATTATATTTTATTTGTAATTAACATGAATGAAAACAGGGGTGTTGTTAATGCCTATTAAGAAATAGTTCTCACACAAAAATATTAATGAACAAGTGCGCACGAATGCGGTGCGCTGTCGCTTTGGAGTAATTTTCTAGTCACAGCTGTAGTAGGTAGGCCTACCTTCTACTACTTATTTGTTTTATAACTTATCTAACAGAACTGGCTAATTTTTTAATATGAAACTTAGTAAATAATTATGTAACCTTATGAAAATAAATATTTTGATGGTGCTTAATTTTCTTATACAATGATAAAATTAATTTGTTTGNAATTATGTAACCTTATGAAAATAAATATTTTGATGGTGCTTAATTTTCTTATACAATGATAAAATTAATTTGTTTGAAAAGTTCATGTTCATACTATTAATTTAGATTTTATGTATTAAAAAAATTAGGACTGCTTTTGGTCCAACCTTTATAAACTGTTAGTGTTGTTNAGTTCATGTTCATACTATTAATTTAGATTTTATGTATTAAAAAAATGAGGACTGCTTTTGGTCCAACCTTTATAAACTGTTAGTGTTGTTTCTAATATCTGAAGTGGCTGCTAATATTGTTATTGGGGATTGTATTTGAAGGAAAAAAAATAGAGAAAGAGAGAGGAAGAGAGAGAAAGAGGTATAAAGAGAAAAAGAGTGTTAGTTGGCCAAAGTGAATTTACATTACGTGCTTTCAGCTATGCCACATTTTTGCCTATGGCTGATGCTGTCATGATAGTTTGCAACGTTATGGATGACCAATTTTGTTTTGTGTGTTTGGTGCATTTATATCCATATGCTTTTTCTAGGTGCATCATGAAGACCAACACACTGACTGTTTCAAAGACTGGCAAAAATAGTATATTGAATAGCAGCAAATGTGTAGTCTTCCCCTTAAACTAAGCGAAAAATCTAGAGTTAATTAATTTGTTAAACACTTGCGACAAACAAGTTTATAAACAATGTTGTATCTAGTGTGAAGTGTACCGAGAGGAATAGGTAATTCTTTTGCACCGTGAAATTAAGTTTCCGCATGTCCATTCAACTTTCTATCTTCCTTTCACTGAAATTACTTGGTGCATTTTTTATATCAATTATGCAAAAGGAACTAATATTGATATCACAACAAATAATACTTCCAGCACATTTGTTAACGTTGTAGGACAGTGTTTCCATAGACATACAGACATGAGACACATCATGAACATACTGTAATGGTACACAGCCACAATACTACTAACCTTTGGGATGGCAGTATCAACCAACTGTTGCTGCCAACTTGCATTGGCAAGCATTTGTTGTGCACCAGGCACTCTTAACTATTTCAAGTCATCGCGAAGTTGTACGAACTCATCTTGCATGGCAACATCTATAATTGTTCATGTTCTACTCCTGACATGAAAAGCTGGCACAATATAATTTCTCTGGGGTAATATGTGGTTACACTTAATGGCAACCAAACAGGACTTGAAAATAATAACAAAGTATGGGAAAAAACAAACGCGGAGAAAGTAAATATGTATGAGTTTTCACTATTCACTACCAGTCAATTCATATAAAACAGCCATAATATATCATCTCATTAATACTATTCATGCTTGCGAGATTGCACTGTATTTTATTATACATTACCTATATAAATAAAAACCAAGATATCTACGAAAAACAATGAAATAAAATCTAACATTAGTTTTTCACATTGGATATTAAGGCCCGCTTTCCTTTTATTAGGTAATATGTTATTCGTTTGGAATTTTCTCCATTTTAGCAGTTTTATGAGAAGAAATGAGTAGGTCAGTGATATTCAAGGGCAGGCACTCCTTAGCGACATGTCTGCAATCAATGAGTGTAGCACCTATTGTATTCAGATTTCACATAGTACAGTAAAATCTCAATACAAAACTGAAAGGACCATAATCACGCCACTCTGCAATAACGAGGTTTGTATAAAACAAACCAAAGCAAAAAATGGTGAAAAAATTAACTTGCTGGCAGATTAATAGAACTTGCTACATGTATTTCACTATTTACCCAGCACAGTACCTGAAATTCCACTAGTTTGTAAAAAAAACTATGTAGTGATTAACATTTACTTAGCAACAAATTTTTTATAGGTACATACTTAAAAATTATAAGCAGCCAAGTTGGCATTTTGCTAGATTACGAGAGTTTTTGTATCAAAGGTCAAGAAATAGGCATGCCTGAAGCATCCGTAAAATAACACGAGTGAGTGTTCACATGACGGAAACATCTGTAAAGTAACGGAAATTGATGTTTAAGTAGATGACGGCAATATCCGTGAAGTAACCAACATGTATTTTAAAATAACGGATGCTTATAATTACATTTTCCCTGACTTTTTCCCGTTGATAGAAAGTTTTTCACTGGTGATATTGGCAGTGGGAGTTAAGCAGTTGGCTATGTTTCTCATAAAAAATTTGCATGCAGACTTTTCTTACACAACATTGATTAGGGCCTAGTCCATCCATAGTTACTTCCAACTTATCTGAAAACCTGTGTAAGTTCTACTTTCTGGATGTTCTCCCAACATATGCAAACAAAGTTTTAGTCTACAAAATTACACCCAAGGGACAACACATGCCACATTTGTAAGTGCACTCTGGATAATATTTTGCACAACTATTTCTTACTAGATATTACCAATGCATCTATTAATTTTATTTTTACTTATTTTAAATAAAATATTATAATCCATGGATAAAATATAAGTAAACGTTCAATTTAAACAAAACTCATTTATGTTAAGAAAAGCATAAAACGCTTGCGAAACATGACATTTAGGAAACAACAAAATCCATTGTACATAGGATGACTTTTCAAAAGCTTGAAGATACTGCAAATAGGCTAGCTATTAAGTGACACGAGCCTAAGAACTGCACGTGCANTATAATCCATGGGTAAAATATAAGTAAACGTTCAATTTAAACAAAACTCATTTATGTTAAGAAAAGCATAAAACGCTTGTGAAACATGACATTTAGGAAACAACAAAATCCATCGTACATAGGATGACTTTTCAAAAGCTTGAAGATACTGCAAATAGGCTAGTTATTAAGTGACACGAGCCTAAGAACTGCACGTGCAGGAATTGCTCCATATATCCGGGGAGCATCTTGTCAAACAGCTTACTTGCTGGCTGGCGGACAACTCGTATAGGACACCCATTTACAATTCTCGCGGAAACCATCCAGACGACGTTCGCGTACCAAGAGTTTTGTCACTGTTAACATTTTAATTTAATTAAAAATAAATTTACACAGTTTTGTGGTAACTTACTTCATGTTTGTAAATTTCATTTTTTGTTTTCCTTAGGGCCCCCACTAGTTTCAAAAACCTTCCAGTAATATTTGAGCATAAAAAATAATTAAAATCTTAGGTACTAAAAATTTTATAAATTTGGTAGAAATGATCCACATGTGAGTATATTTTAAGTCTGCATGTTCTTGTCCTGTGTATACTGAAACATCCTTTTTGTATTGTGAGCATATGTTTGTGTTACGTACATGTACATTTAAATGTGTACATGTATGTATAGACAGTTCGGAAACTCTGTGCTTAAACTCCAAGACACTGTTTCTTCGGACAAACAGTAACACAAAAACCCCAATACACTTATATCCGGAAACGTATTCTTATATCAAAGTTGCAGTGTACAACGCCTGGAGAACTACGCGGTGCGATCACAGCACACGTTCTGATACACGCTTGATACACTTGAAATTAGGATTTTTAAAAAATTTGGAACCAGGTGTGTGTGCGCGCGCATGCACGCGTGCTATGAATGGACTACTATATTTTGCGCTGCATCAGTCTTATGGGTGTCAATAACTGCACATCAGTGAGATATAACTCCTATAATTCATACAGTTTACAATTGTCAGAAAATGTATATCTAGAACTTCAGGGTTTGTGGGCTCATGGTGATGTTATCACACAAACACCTGCAGAAGTAGAAATACCTTGTTTCGGAATGTAACTGACAACTGTTAACAATAACAGTTTTTACAACTTGGGCCAAAACATAGTACCACTTACACAAACCATCATTATTGATTATGTTTTACAAATACTTAGGCCAATAAGCAACGAGATTTAAATACCAAAAGAAAATTTAACTCACTTTAACTTAGTCTATATTACATTCAAACCTATATATATATTCTTATAGCAATAAATTACATAACTTGCTACAGCATGCCTGGTAATAGTTATAAAAATTACACTAATTATGGAAGTGTTCCATGCATTAATTTTTAATATTGAACAGATTGTTACTTCTTTTCATTATTAAGGAATTTCACAACGAAAACTGAGACACTTCAACATGAACAACATAAGTATTGGTAACACCATTTCTTTGGTTGTTTTTTTATGATGGCAAAGACATAGTTGGCAAAAAACTAAACTGAGACATACTGTAATTTTTTTTGTCCACTACAGCTAATCTCTGTGCAGCGCAGTCATCAAGCAGTGTACTTGCTGTTCAGAAAACATTAGTTCTGAATTATCTCGCGCATAGCACACACCTTTTTAATACACAGATGTTATGATTTTATTATACTGCATATTTATTTTGTGACAATAACTATACTGCTTGTTCATTTATTCAATATATGTAGTGAAAACAGAAAAAATTCTACACTTGAGATTGAATAAATGAGATTTAAGTAGAGATAACTGTACAAAAACAAAGATAGAAATACAGTAAATTCATATATAATGTATGCAAACGTTATAAGCATACCTTAAAAGTTATAATTCATTTTGGTTTAAAAATTCATGAGTATTTGATAAAATTGTGACACATTAAGAACTGTGTGCTAAATTATGCCATAGCCTATGGGCCTAATGCAGGTGACAAAAAAAATGATGAAAACACTAGGTAACTTGCGTTTCTGTCATTTTCAAATTAAAAAAAAAATATCCACATTATTCAGTTACTCTTCAACACATTTTTCAATGCAGACACTTGATTATCCAGTAAAATGTAAAATATAAATGCAGGAATAATTTATACTGTCAGTACATCGCTGCTACAACTGAGTTGTCACCACTTTCAGATATCACATTCTTCAGCAGTAGTTTCATCCCTGCCATTACTCAGACGGATGCAGGATGTACAATGAGATTCCATTTTGGAATTCCCCAAATTTTTCCTGTTTTCCAGGCTGAATCTTACCATTGTCCTCAACCTATTTTCACAACAGAAACCTTCCAATACAGAATTTTTCCACTGCCGACAGAACAAAAATGCTATCAGTGAAGTTGAATTAAATTACNACAGAAACCTTCCAATACAGAATTTTTCCACTGCCGACAGAACAAAAATGCTATCAGTGAAGTTGAATTAAATTACACTGCAACAAACCAAGCAAGCTGGGTCAACAATTAATTCAACCCATCAACATTTCTTGCGATACATGCCCTTGAATTCACACGAGTGCCCGTTATTAACACACAAATACTTTACTTCATATGTATAGGCCCTATGTCACTTGGCAAAGATGTATTATTGCTAGTTCACCAACTTAATAACTTAAATTTTAAAACACACATTGCTTATAATTACACCATTCTGTATTTCACACAACTAAACACTTTCACATAGCAGCAATTATTTACATGTTCCATGACTCAGGAGTAAATTCCCTGGATTATGAACTTTTCTGATATATCCTCCATTATCTATAGTCCTTCGATCCTGCTACATGCCGATAGTAATACTTTCAGTCGGTACTTGTAACTGGAATGCAAAACCTCACGGTTTGCAGCTGTAATGCTTCATTATGACCTGTCAGGAGAAAGTTGTATGATGCGCTGATCGTGCAATGCAGGCAGATATTTTTCCATAATTGCAAAATATCGAGGTCATTATTTTTATTTGTGTTATCTCTTTAAAGTTGCAGAAGAGTAATTCAGAACAATGTTTACATTGAAATAATGCAGGATATGCAATGGGCTAAAAGCAGAAACTACACAAAGTCCCCCTCCCCGAAAAAGCGCTCACTTTACCATGAATATCCTATATGTAATATAGTGATTTTATAAAAATAAATATGATTACCTTNCCGAAAAAGCGCTCACTTTACCATGAATATCCTATATGTAATATAGTGATTTTATAAAAATAAATATGATTACCTTTTTTTGTCTGCAGTAATTTTTGCTGCGTTTCGCTTCTGTGCTTTTGTATCCCTGAAATCTATATCTGACTTACACCTGCGTATCACGCAGATCTTTCTGTTACTTTTGCAAGAGATGCAAGCAGGCGTCTGTTTGCTGCTTCTGCATAGCACCACTCAGTTATTCTCTCCCCGCGATGTAAAACTTTATTCCATCTGGAACGTCCAACGCCAGGCTCCATTGCTTGATGCGCATAGTGGCTTCAGTGCATGTGCAGTTACTCCCCCGGCCTCACTGTAACTTCCTTCACGGGGTCACAGTGGTGTAGTGGTTAGACTACTCACCTCCCACCTAGGCGAACCAAGTTCGATTCCTGGCAGGGCCGCTTACGGATTTTCACATGTGGGGAAAGTGCCAGACAATATTGCTGGTCCGCGGGTTTTCTCAGGGATTTCCAGTTTCCCTCGCCCTTTCATTCCAGCGCAGCTCCATTCTCACCTGGCTTCACCCTCATCTGCTCTCAGGACCTCTGAAATATTTATTTATTTAATAATTGGTTAAAATTAGACTATACAATAAAAACAATTTGGAACAAAATAACTAGAGTGATTTTACAACAATACTGGCTCCCATTTGGGTTTAAAAAATTAATTCTCGCACAAGCTGTAGAAATGGGAGATCATGAATGGCCTTACGAGCTGCCCAATTCTCTTCACTCACTCACGACTTCGCCGCTTCGACACATTTTCACCTGCCTAGACTTGGCGCATGGACAGTAGATCTCACTCTCAAGTCCCCGAGATTTTCCAAAAAAAATTAGTCCGATTTTTGTACAAAAATGTGACTTGTTAGGGACACGATGGATCTTGATACGTCTGCCAACACAAGCCGCGTTTTCGGAAATTCATTAATGGCTTCGAAGCATTTTTAGAACATCATGTTTTTCAGCGGTATTTTTGTCTACTTTCAGATACAAATAAAGGTTATCCAGTTTAAGGGCTTTTCTGTAACTCCCCCCCCCCGAAAAGTGGTATATTTACACTCTACTAATTACACAGAACACAAATATACTAGGATCATTAACGTATGACTAATTTCGTAATATGTGCCCACCTAACCTAACAGAAACTAACCCCACTATGAGTGAATCACTATTTTACATTTTGGTACTAAGCTAGGATTATAGGGTTTTAATCTAACCTAGGATCGTAGGGTGTTAATCCGAGGTTAGTTTAAAAAGGTAAAATAGTGATTCATTCATCATGGGGTTAAGTTCTGTAGGCACATATTACGAAATTAGTCATATGTTAATGACCCTAGCATGGCGTCAAGAAGTGTGCAGACCCATTAATGCTAATTTTGTAGAAAAGCCCCTAAACTGGATAATTACCATATGTATACCACTGACACAATTAAAAAACTGCAAGTCGGCACATTGTTATAGGGAACTATTATTATCCGGTTATGCTCCGGAAATGTCCGAACGTAAATTTTTTAACGGAACGATAATTTCCCGTAGTTCCAATTCCACAGCGGTCGTGAAAATCGCTATCCTATCAGGAAATACTGCCGGCCTACTAAAACTAGTATCTCGCATCGGTCTTGAACCTTCCGTCTAAAACTCTCACTTTCGAAATTAAAACAACGTTAACCACAACACTAACATTACAAACTGTCAAAAGCATGTTTTATTTCGGTCCCGGTAATGCAGTACGGTAATAAAAAGAAATTAATATTTTATTATCACTACTTCGTAAATACTGTAGATCGAAAAGCTACTAACACACATTTCTACCACGGAGCAAAAAAAGTAAAAACAATAACAAAATTAATTTAGATATACTACAGCCTACACTTCCGTGCATGCCCGACGTATTCTATTGCTCAAATGCAGAGGAATTGTCGCAACACCACACAAAACTAATGTTGAATGTAGTCTACATGTAGGTTCTGAACCGGTTGACCTTGAAATTCGGCAAACACAAAAATCGCCGCACAGAAAATCACACACAATACAGCAAAACGTCAAATTTTTTTAATGGAAGGCTAAGGGCTTTTCATCGTTCCAGAAACGTCTCGTCTGCTACTGCATGGCAGTATTCCACGAACATAAAATTGACCAAAATGTTTGCCGGATGCTATCGACAAACGAATCTGCTTAATTGTTATTTCGTATTACAACCTTATTCACTATTGTTAACGTATCGGATTACGCGTCAAAAATTAGAAAGGCATAAATTAAACAACTCGTACCCAAATTTTTGCGAACTACACTACATACAAGTTCAAAATAAATCTACGGTTCCGAAGCTGTTAGATGATATCGACTGAATCAAAAAACAGTTGCAATGTCACTCCTTGTTTTGACGAGTAACGAATGCAATCGGCACACACACGTGGTTGGCTGTCGCTTCTTACCGCCAAAACGGCTGCACAACAAAACGCAAATTCCTCGATGATTTTAAACACTCCAATGCCATTAAAACATCTCTAATGTTGCGTTACGTTCCGAACTAACACCCCTAACGATTTCTTACAATTTACGAGCCGCAGAGAAAGAAACGAAGTTATTGACATGCACGTAAACAAACACCGAAAATGATACAAAACATTCAATTATCAACACACTACCATTAGGATAATACACAAAAATACTTACCGGTCTGTTGCTTTTAGTCTGCTACAGTTTCACACAAGTTTTACCAAAAACACCGTAATTTAAACACAACACATTCAAGACACCTCAGGCAATCCGCAAACATCCAAGATGGCTACACAGACACACGAAACCGCGTAAAAACCAAGAACCTTGAGATGAAACGGCAAATTTCACACACATACTCTAAGCTGGTAACTTTTCGTTCTATAAATATAACTGTAATAAATATTACGCTGCTAACACATTATATTTAAATTAACGCGCCCTTTCGAAGTTCTATTTTGAATTGTAATGAACTACTTTCTTTACGTGACAAGTACACAGCGCTGACATCTATGAGAACTTAACAGAACCAGAGTAGGAATTTAAAAATCGCTTTACGATTACGATTCAGTTAACTTCTTTTTATTTATAAGAGCAAGGCAACCTGAAATACACATCTTAATTATTTTAATACTTAATTAACCCACAACCGGATACCCCTACACAAGTTCATGAAACGGCCAAGTTTAAAAACTTACTATACCGGTTACTCAACAGATGGCATTGTAGTCGTAACGAAACTGTTTACTTTCTGATTATAGCCTATGGAGTGTAGGCCTCCCACCAAAAAATTTTAATGGCGGGTTTTCAAATTAGTGATGGGCAAAATCGAATTATTCTCGAAATCGATTTTTATTCGAATAGTCTCGTCTGAAATCGAATCAATCATTCGGATTCCGAATATTCGGTTTTCTTAGGAATGAATGTTAATGCTGCCACAATTTAACAGTTCGAAAGTACTTTTTTTGAAGCAATTTAATTAATGGCCTATTTGGCTGAAGTTATAACACTTGTATTCATAAGAAGTTAATATTTATTTGTATTTTAAAAACGGTAACAATTTAAGTTCTCAATTATTTTTCGTCCTAACGTGTATTCTGGAGCTGTTGTAATGGCAAAAAGTTAAATTGCTGACAACCTTAAAAAATTACTTAAATATTGTACATTGTAATGCACCTAGTGCAATCTGTTGTCGCAAAGGAAAACTTCAAACCCAATGATTCATTCGAATACCACAGACAAAAAATTCAATTATACTGCAACAATTGAATATTCAAATTGTTTTCATTCTATTTTGCCCATCACTATTTCAAATATGACGCAATATCTGTGTCATTCAAATATTTTTTGATGGCACTGACTTACCGTAGACATTATCTACCTGTCGATGGGGAAAAAAAACCATGCAATACACCTGCAAAAATATGTTTTTCAACTTCACAGTTACTGTTTAAGATTTTCTTTCTGGTCGCCAGTAATAATTAATAAAATTTTTACTATTTAGCCAATTTATGCAATTTAATAATGGGGTTTTCAGACATGATAGGGTAAGTTGGGTAGGTAATGGACATGGATTGAAATAACAGCAGTACGCCTACATAATATTTCCAAACATTTATTTACACTTTGAACCATTAAATAATTATCGGCGGTCAGTTTTGCCAATCCCACGCTTCCCAGAAAACAAATGCTTTGGCATTTTAGTTCCTATAAATCTGTCTGCTTCACCCTTCAGCCCTTTCTTAACCACCTTCTTCTTGATAGCTTTTACTGCTATTTTTTGTAGCTTGGTCTTCATCTGAAATATTAAGAAAACATACACTCAAATAAGTTACTGTCTAGTTCTCAAGTAAATTATTTCAGTCTACAATTTTTAGCATTACTAAATGTTTCCTAAGAAAATGGTACCATTGACAGGAGCTCCAAACTAAGTCTGTACAACACTGCAACATTAAAGACTGTAAAGAATTTTGACATAAAATTAAGCATTATGTAAAGTACATGACTGATGGTAGGAACACAATTTCATGGTTTCATTTTTATTAATTTTCGTTTTTAAAAATTTAATATCTGTGTTTTTTTGTTTGTAATTTTTGTAAACGTTCTGAATAGTTATCGAAGTGCATNAGTAAACGTTCTGAATAGTTATCGAAGTGCATCTTTAGACACGTATCCATGCAAAATTTGAAATACAAAGCCTTAAAAGTAATATATAATCAAGTGTTTGAGCATTTTATATAAAATAAAACAAGAAANACAATTTCATGGTTTCATTTTTATTAATTTTCGTTTTTAAAAATTTAATATCTGTGTTTTTTTGTTTGTAATTTTTGTAAACGTTCTGAATAGTTATCGAAGTGCATCTTTAGACACGTATCCATGTAAAATTTGAAATACAAAGCCTTAAAAGTAATATATAATCAAGTGTTTGAGCATTTTATATAAAATAAAACAAGAAANAAAATTTGAAATACAAAGCCTTAAAAGTAATATATAATCAAGTGTTTGAGCATTTTATATAAAATAAAACAAGAAAGATATCTAGTAAACACTTTTTAGGTAGTCAACAATGTTTTGGTACAAACAAAGTTCCAAGACGTGTATTGCCATTGGTCTGTATATTTGGAATATAGTTCGTTTGAAGAAATAATTAAAGTTTTACTAATAAAACAGAACGTCTTTGTTAATTTAGTTTTACTTAATTCCCTAAATACAATTTTGGTGTTACACTGAATATTAACATGCAGTTTATGTTTTACCCCGCTATTCACCATACAATCTTGTCTCTATTTATGGGGCAACGTTGGACAGTGGCAGATTTAAGGAATGTGGAGGGGGCAAACGCCCCTCCCTAAGAGTACGAGAAAAATGTGTTTACACAGTATTTCCTAGGATTAAAATGTATATTAGTAAAAATATTACACAGTTGCAAATAAATATTTGGAAGCTAATCAATATGTGCATTTATGTAAGCACACACAAAAACATATATTATATACACAGAAGCACTCACTTAGTCCCATAATTTTTATCACGTCGCCATTCTGTCCGCTAAGACTTTTGAATGACAGTACTAAGGTGCTAAGTATAACCATCGAATAGTGACGATATAATTAGGTAAGTCACCAAAAAAGCATGTACACGTGATTCTGCATGAATGTTTCTACAACAGTTTTAACACCACAATGTAACAGAATATTGCTGCATTCATCCTCTCGAATGAGGTAGCCACTACTCACTTGAGGATANTTTTAACACCACAATGTAACAGAATATTGCTGCATTCATCCTCTCGAATGAGGTAGCCACTACTCACTTGAGGATAGGTCTTTCTCACCATGACGTATTTTTTTATGCTTATTGATTTAAGCTTTTAAGAATTTACTTTTAGAAAAAGCCTCTTGAGTCAGAGCATGTAGCGCATCTCAGTTATTAACAACTTTAATAATATAAATATTACTTTCTTGAAGAAAACTCCTTAGCATGCTACAGAAGGGCACATGAAAAGTGCCGCTTCCTCCCCAAACTTTTATACTTTTAATTTTTTCTTAATTTATTATTTTACAATCTACATCAACAAGAAATAGTGTCTCATCATGATTTAAATTACCACATTAATACGTTATAAATAAATTACTGAATTAAAAGAATGAAAAAGTACTGTACTAGTTAAAAACAAGGTAAAAGTTAAGTTATTGAATTAACATGTTACAAAACTCCATTATTTACAACTGTAAGCTGAAATTTTTATTTGTAGGCATTTATTTTCGTCATTCTTTTCACAAATTCATTGATGTTGCATGCAGTATCACTCACCGAGGCACTCTCACACAAACTCAAATAAGCACCGCGAAGGTTAACGACCCTGTTCAGAGTAAACCAAAGTCGAGCGATGACANCGAGTCACTCACACACTCTCACACAAACTCAAATAAGCACCGCGAAGGTTAACGACCCTGTTCAGAGTAAACCAAAGTCGAGCGATGACATGCAGAAACCGGCGGGAAACACTGTGGCCAAGGAAAACAGGGAGGTCACAAGCCCCTGCAAATTAAGTGAGGCCCCAGAAGTGGCGGTGTTACAAGAAGGGGGGAAAACCGAAAAACGCTGCGTATCACAGTCAAGATTGACGGCTGCGAATTACTAGCTACGCTAGACACCACGACGAACGCAAATTTCATTCGCCAGTCAGCTTTACCAAAAGCTACCCAAGATACGAAACTCAGGGACACCATCACAGCTGTGAATATGGCCCAAGGGGGAACACTTCTGTCTATTGAAGGTGCGATCAGGCTGTTCATCCAGGTGGGAGGAGATATTATCATCACCGAATTTTACGTAGCCCGCAGGTTAAGGGAAACCCTCATTCTAGGGTAAACCTGGCTAGCCAAGCAATAGGCAATCATTGACTGTCAGCAAGGCAAAGTATATTTAGGAACTGAGAAGCGGAGGATGATCAGCTGGAAGGAGCCAGAAGTAAATAAGTAAATGAAACACGACAGGGCATTACGGGCGAAGAAGTGAACCACAAACTAGATGGACCAGCAGTAGCATATCTGGTAGCTATTTTGAACATGCACTACAAGGTGTTCGAGCACCAAGGCACCCTATGGCAAACCAGCAGCATCATGCACAAAGTTCACCTTTGCCACTCTGACATAATACAAAACAAGCCAGGCAACCCATCACCCTACCGGAAGCAGCTCATTGAGAAACAAATTGAGAAGTTGAAGCAACTAGAAATGATTGAACCCATCAATTCAGCCTACAATGCTAGGGTGGTACTAGTGCCGAAAAAGGACGGAAAACTGAGGTTCTGTGTGAACTATCACGACCTCAATCAAATTACGCAACCAATAGCCGCACCCTTTACTAATGTGGGTTGCACACTAAGGCTCTGGGCAAAGCTAAAATATTTTGTGTGCTTGATTTGCGCTGCGGGTATTGGCAGATCCCCGTACAAGAATAATCCAGAAAATACACCGCATGTACCACCCCTGATGGGGAAGTGTAACAATTTAACGTAATGGCATTTGGGATGAAAAACAACCCTGCCAAATTCCAACGATTCATGCCGGCATCTGTCCTGAGGGGTTATATAAGAGATTTTTGTCACGCATCTTTGGATGACGTGATAATTCTCTCAGATTCCTGGGAAGACCACACGAGACACCTGCAACTGGTACTTGAGAGATTCGAACTACATGGCCTGACATACCGGCTACGCAAATGCCACTTTGGTGAACACGAGGTCGAATTCTGGGGGCACCATGATACACCAGAGGGAAATTTCCAGCAAAACAAAAAAATCACAGCGATTAGCGAAGCTAATGCCCCCCGAAACCGAAAGCAGCTACACCAGTTTTTGGACATATGCAACATGCAACTGGCTGAGGGATTTCGTCCCAAACGTAGCCAACTTAATGGGACTCCTTAATTAACTGCTACAAAAAGACCAGGTGTGGAAATGGACACCTGAACTCGACCAAGCATTTAACGCATTAAAAACCCAGTTCGCCGAGCCCGCGATGTTGCATAGACCGATGGCCAGTATGCCCTAATTCTACTGACTGACGCAAGTGGGGTTGGACTGGAAGCTGCACTGTATCCAGAAGACAGACTGGGGGCAACAAACGCATGATTGCTTATGCCAGCACTCTGATGTCCAACACGCAGCAACGGTACCACAGCAATAAGCAAGAATGCGTAACTATCATCTGAGCCATTAAAAAGTTCAACTATTACCAGGAGGACGCCCGATTCATTTTACGCACAGACAACAGGGCATTAACGTGGCTACATACCGCAAGTGCCACAAAATCGAAGTTAGGCCGATGGGCGTTGCTCCTGCAGGAGCTAACTTTTGAAATTCAGCACTGCTCAGGCCAACTTAATGAACTCCCCGACGCTCTATCCCAGGCACCAGAAGGCGAGGCTTACTGAAAAAAATACCTTTTCTATTTTAATTAATGTATTTTGCCTGCTTACCTGTCTCTTTTGCCAGCTGCATTTGTAAATAATAATTTCATTGTTTCTCAGAAAGTTTTTCTGGCCATAAACCAAATTAAGCACCTTGCCTAGTGTAACTATGTGTTGTAATTAACCAGTTAACATTTCACTTAAGTCTTATGAGCCACACTTTACCATAACCTTTGCTATTATTACCTTTGTGCTTAATGAAGTTAACAGTGTTTTCATGGCCTATGGGCCTCAGACCCATGTTATTCAATATATATTTCTTTCCATGTGATGTGTTTTGCATCATGTAAATTATGTTTTTCGGCCCGTGAGCCACCCTTAATAACCAATTTTCATTGGAGAAAGACCATTTCTCTGAGCCTATCACGACGACGACTCTTTACCAGAAATAGGATCAAACGTAACTTTGAAAGTGTCTTGTGTTTTTTTTTTTCATAGGCGACTCCGACCGATGTTGCGTGCCCATTAACTACCCTTTAATGCCAAGTTTAGGTGGGTAATATGCTCAGTAGTCTCTTTCTCTTAGCTATCTAATTGTGTTCTAGGTGTGGAATGTGAAGTATGAGTTTGTCGTCTTCCCACTGTAGTAACCAGCCTTCGGGCACGTTGTTGCACCATTTCGTTAAGTAGGTTGCGCGCTTTGGAATTAAAATTGACTTACCTGCATTTCCTTGTTGAAGTTTTGCAGTCACCTTAGTTCACCCTTAAGGCTAGTTAATTACTTTATGGTTTTTGTAGTTTTGCTTACAAACTGTGAATAAGGCCAACAAGTGTAACAAAGTTACGTATCCGAGAGCAGGGATTTGCATTAGCCAAGTGGCTAACCGAGTTCAGAACTCCAACCTATCTGAAGTCTGACAACTTCCACCGTACTTTGTTTGCAAGTTGCAATGTTGGTTTTTCACACAGTTATGAGACAATCATTACCACGCTGTGGTTTACCCAAAAGAACGTGGCTGGAAGCGTGAGGCGTAGAATCTTCAACGTCTGCTTCAAGATCCCAAGCTGCAATCTCATCACGACTTCAGAATGGACGGAGTGCAATGGAAAGGTTTTTAGGGGCTTTTAACAGTGAGGTCTTGAGGATAAAATAAGGCGAAAATGAAAGCCACAATGGAATCCAAGGGCGGGGGAAATGGGAGATTCCCGAGAAAATCTGCTGACCAGTGACATTATCCGGCATGATTCCCACATGCAAAAATTTGGGAGCAACCCCACTGGNCCCGAGAAAATCTGCTGACCAGTGACATTATCCGGCATGATTCCCACATGCAAAAATTTGGGAGCAACCCCACTGGGAATCAAACCCGGTTTACCTTGGTGGTAGGCGAGCACCCTAGCAGTTACACTGCTGCGGCTACAGCAATATAGACATGCAACACAGTGCATGTGCAAGTTTCTATTTCAGTTTCAACTTTGACAAAAGATTTTTACTAGGGGTGGATGGGTTCCCAAAACTGGGGATAAGTTTCAGGAAAAAAATACATTCCTTTAACTTTGAGTAAGTGAAATGAGTGAAGACATTTGGCCGGTTCTTAACAGGGAGGTTATGAGAGCCGATGAGGGTGATTGAGGTGTGCATGAATCAGTGTTGGAATGACAGGGCGGGGAAAACGGGAGATCCCTGATAAAACCCGCCAACCAGCGGCATCGTCCAGTACGATTCCTACATGCGAAAATTCTGGAGTGACCCGGCCGGGGATTGAACCTGGTTTGCATGGTGGAAGGCGAGCAGACTAACCACTCATCCGTGGCCCCACACTAACTTGAGAAAACTGAACTTGCTCCACTGGAAAATCATTCGAAAAATTAATTAATTTAGAATGTATCATAATTAAGGACACCTGTTTTTCGTAAGGCACAAAATCGCAAAATTATCCCCAAATTATTTTAGTATTTTAAATTGCAAAATAAGGAAATACTTTGCAAATCCACAAATTAATTGTGTTATGACAGGTGAAGCAGTGAATACATAGTTGGTTTTGAGTGATTGTTTGCAATAGTTTGTGCTGAATTGATTTTTGGAATGATTGCATTATTGATAGCCGGTCGGAACAACATCCAATAGTACTGAATGAGACGTTAAAAGCTTAAAATAGAATTATCTTAGGTTAACATAAGGAAACACGTTAATAAAACTCAGGAAACACGTTAATAAAACTGAATAAGTTACTATGGGTAAATTTTACATTTTTCATGACGTTAATGTTGCAGTGTGTAAGAAATACAATAAAATATAATTGATAATACGNTGGGTAAATTTTACATTTTTCATGACGTTAATGTTGCAGTGTGTAAGAAATACAATAAAATATAATTGATAATACCTGTACCATACACATACAAACAGTAACAGCACCGCATATAAACAAGAATAATACAGTGGAACCTCTATGTATTGAATTTGGATGGATTGAAATCCCACATCCATGGAACATATTCTTTGGTCCCATTTTTAATTATCTGCATTTCAAGACCACATCTATTGAAAGTCCACATGTATTCAAATANGTGTACCATACACATACAAACAGTAACAGCACCGCATATAAACAAGAATAATACAGTGGAACCTCTATGTATTGAATTTGGATGGATTGAAATCCCACATCCATGTAACATATTCTTTGGTCCCATTTTTAATTATCTGCATTTCAAGACCACATCTATTGAAAGTCCACATGTATTCAAATATTTTGTCAGTCCCCTGAGAAATGATGGACAGAGAATCCACTGTATTGGTACGGCAAAAGATTCCTCAATAGCATAGGTGGAGAAAACCCAAATCTAAAAATATGAATAAGTTATTTCAACCAAAGCGTTTTTTATAGTGGGAAATATGACTAAATACTATCAAAGTTGTTTAGTGGAATCTTTCTCTATGTTCTTAAAACCTAGAAATTATGTAAACGAAGCTACAAAAATCAATTTAGCCAGTTTCTTTAAGTTACACTGTCTAAGTTTTTGCAGCTAAATTGTTGGGCTAATGTAAAATGTGGCATTCTACCAATTTGTTTTACATTATCTTTTGCAGAATATTTTTTTATTGTTGCATTTTTCCCCTAGTATTTTGCTATTTTGACATTGCTTATATTTATACATTTTATCAACTTTGCAAATATATGTACTGTAGAAATAGACTGATATGTACGTCTTTCAATTAAAATGATAAATTTCTGCCATAAAAAATATTATATTTATATAAAATGGAGCACTTCAATTTAATATTTTGCAGAAGGCAAATTAATTGTACACATGCTGTGCTAAATCCATCGAGGTGCGAAAATATTTGCCTCATTCTTGTTCACAGGATTTAGTTACTTACAACCTACCATAATTATAAGAAGATCATAACCGTAGAAGTGTGTATAACTGCAATGTTGCTCATGTTTTCAGCAGTGTCTCGTCCAATAAAGTCAATATTGCTACACTCATTTCGGAAATAATGCATGCTACTTCTAAATAAAACAAATTACATTGGCATACGAATTGTGAATGTAAATTTACAAAACTTCTTACCAAGTTGTTATTTTTGATCCTAATCTCGAAAGTTGTAACCCTTTCCCGCCCGGATCCCACCCTAATGGTAAAGTAATTCTTGTCTATCTCTCTAATTTTTACACTCGGTGACTGTTTCCTTTACAACAAGTAATNCTCTAATTTTTACACTCGGTGACTGTTTCCTTTACAACAAGTAATAGCAACATGATGTTGATATTACTTAATTAGCATAAATCAACTGTCTGCGATTCTGCAAAAAGAAAATTGTGCTCAACTTGGGATATAAAAGAGAGAAAGACCACGGAAACTTGGTGATTCCCAAATATAACTACGCTAACTTAACACAAAGACTCACTAGATAGTACAGTTTCACAAAATNGGAAACTTGGTGATTCCCAAATATAACTACGCTAACTTAACACAAAGACTCACTAGATAGTACAGTTTCACAAAATTAACAGACCACCAACTGATATTATTAACAAGTACCACAAATAAACTCCAAATAACCTTGGTAAATATCAAAGCATTACTGGACTCACCTCAGCATTCTTGATGCCCATCTCATTCCTGGGAGGGCGGGACATACTGCGAGAATGTCCCACAGAGTCAACCCTCATGCGCTTGAGCGGCGGCTTGGACAGCGAGCGGGATCGTGACCTTGCACGCGTGAAGTGGGCCTACAAACACACAGCTTGCATGAAGCTACACAGCGTCTCTATCCGTCATCCTTACTACAGGAAAAATTATCAACTCATTGTCCCTCTACCATATTACTTCAAGGTATTCAAAACCACTTACATAGGGCTGGGTGAAAACATATATATTTTTCCNTTGTCCCTCTACCATATTACTTCAAGGTATTCAAAACCACTTACATAGGGCTGGGTGAAAACATATATATTTTTCTCCCTACAAAACAAAAATAAAAAAATATTTAATGTGATTAAATGAAAGTAAAAAATAATTCCACGATAGCTTGGCCCGAATAAAGGTCCAACAAAAGTCTTAACATTTTAGAATAATTTTTTTAATTACCTACATAGTGAAACTTTTCTAAGACAAAACCACAAGGGGACTGAATTTTTGTAATTTTTAAATGAAATTTGTATTAACCAGTGTTCGCAATAATTACAAAAAAATCTCCAAAAAATTAGATTTTGAGTCTGTGATCAGCATATCGGAAAATAAGGCACTCTTATCACCAGTGGACTTCGCGTTGCATTGTAATAAAAATTAACAAATGTATTTTACTAGGCATTAAACTCTCTCACACCACAGAGAAAGAAGACAACTGAGGGCTTTATTTACAAAGTTTCACCATTATCAAACACAGCAAAACACAATATTAAGTACGAAAATGAATCCTGCAAAGTACCATCAATATTTGTGGAGTATTACAATACAGCAAACCCATCTTAAGAAATTACCTTTTATAAAGTTTTCCTGTTTAAAATGTTTACATAACTTTACACATGTTCTATTAACCCATAAATAATTTGACCTCTTAAGAAGTCTTCCTGGTTAATAAACTTAAACTTTTCTGTCCANCATGTTCTATTAACCCATAAATAATTTGACCTCTTAAGAAGTCTTCCTGGTTAATAAACTTAAACTTTTCTGTCCATTCTGAATCATATTAAAAGAGTTTCACTATGTACTCCAAAAATGTTTTGTGAGCGCATACCTGAAAAGTAAGTGACGTAAATGGACTGCATTAACAGAAAAATGAAAGCTCTAATAAAATCCTTGAATACCTAGAGAAATAAACATTACCATATGTAGAATTTAATAAATAAAAAAATTCTACAACTGTAACAACATATATTAATAGGAAATGCTACAGAAGAAAGATGGGTATAGACCATGTTCATTATTAATGGGTGGTGAAAGGCTAGTAAAGAATTCCTTTAATTTATTTGCTGCTGGTGTAACGAGAGTGATGCATATAACACACAATGGTAAGGGAAGTGGCACAATTCGACCTCTCCCCTACAAATCTCCAGTAGATTCTTGAAAACTTAAAAGAAAATAAAGTTAGCATGTCAGTTAGGCAAGTGACAAAACTGGCAGGCAATTTAAATTCTTAAGTGATAACTAGATGCCTCACTAACTGTGAAATGTACAGTGACTGTAGACATGGGTTGGAACAGTGTATTTTCCCACTTATAATGATGTGGATACGTAATCCTTCGCAGGGTGTCGCTCTGTAAGTAGCGCTACTCTGCTGAGGTTAGGTAGAAGTGGCAGCATACTTCGCAGTGTCATTGTGTGTGTGCACATTGCATAACTGACTCCTCCAGGGACGAATTACAGCACTCCTGGGACATCGCTTTGATCCACGTCTCGTCGGTAATGCTAAGTGGCACCCTCAGGTGAGAGACACAAACAGACCTAGGGCCGAATTTAAATTTAAGGTGGTTTATTTAACGTATGTTATTTAATTTTTATATCTCAATTAAGTTTGATTTGTCCTGGAATGATTAACAGCCTCGCTGGACCAATCACCATGTTCCAGGGCTCATCAGGCTGCTCTCGGGTCGGACACAGAAATATGACCTGGTGCCAACAAGCAAGTATATTCTAAAATAAATATATTTCTGTTCCACTCTGGGACGATTAGCAGCCCCGCTGGACCAGCTGCTTTATTCCAGAGCTAACTGAGATGACAGCTTCAAGCCGCTTATATAAAGTTTGATCAGAGGTGAGCAAGGGGTTGTTGGGCATAGAGGAAGAGGAGCCAACCACCCCTGTGTGTGGTAAGGCTGTGCGCTTGCAACCTACAGCATGGCGAGAGGGACAGAGAGATGCACTTCCAATTTGGGCTGCTACTGAGAATGTTTGACCATACAGATAATAATACATTACATTATATAATTGTATTGCAGGCGTGAATTTTCAGGATGTCACCAGTTTCTCAGACTTCCATTTTGCCTAACCATTTCAAATTCACTGACTTTTCCAGGTGTTCTAGTCCTGTAGAAACCCTGTTGGCGCAATAAACATACCCTATGGTCTTTTAAATGAGAACCGAGGCAACAAGCTGGATGAAGGGTGTGTTTGGCGCTCAACGCAGGGTGTACCACTTAGACCTGCTCACCTTTTCGGTGCCGGACATGTCAACACCCAGGTCCTCCATCTCAGAGCGCAGACGGGACACGCTTCGCTCACGCTTGCGGGCTGGGGTGGTGCGTGCCACGGTCGGCTTCGTGCTGTGCTTGTTGACGGCAGCCTCCTGCCGCATGATGGACTTCTTGTCGCGGATCTGCTGGGCAAGTTGGCGGATTTCCCGCAACGTCTCGTCCATTTCTATCTTGGGAACGACGTAGTAGCCTGCTGCCACACGCTTCTCCTCCTCTCGCTCCAGTTCCTCCAGTTTCTGCAAGCAACACATCACACACACTTCACAGCATGCACGCACACACAGTGTATAAACGAAATCTCAATAAACAAAGTACACATAGGGACATTCCACTTTGTTCTTAATACTGAAATGTACTTTAAACTGAACAAGTACATATGCCAGGGATTTGAAAGATGTACTTTAAAACGAAAATTACTCTTAAGTGAAGATAGGATGAGAAACCAGAAGTTCAATGAAAGTTTAAAAAAAATACTGGACAACTTTCTCCTAAAATATCCATAACAAAATTAACAAATAAAAAAATTACGAAAATTTTGTAAAAAGAATAAGACTTAATGAGAGATGAATATGGTATGGATTGANATTAACAAATAAAAAAATTACGAAAATTTTGTAAAAAGAATAAGACTTAATGAGAGATGAATATGGTATGGATTGACGCCAGTTATGCCAGCGTGGAATGAAGGTGCACTGTCCCAGTATCCCTTCAGAGACTAAGGAAATGGCGAGGATTTTAAGTGGGCCATATGGACAGACGCGTCTGAACCCTGGGGGCGTCTGACCCTGGCTCACCAGAGAATGTAGCTGGGTACTGAGGGTTATGCTATCCCTTTTATGGCCCACCTGGTGATTGAGCATTTAGGAATAGCTGCAAGTACACAGATATGCACAGTCAGTGATGTTACGTTAATCACAGAGGATAAAAACAAAAGCAGAATTAAGGATCACGATTTTAGAGGATTTAGTGGGTGTCCTGTGGGCGCAGGCACGACCATGGATATGGATTGAAATTATGTAGCAGCGCAGGGGAGGGCAGGAAGGGATCTAATCTTCCTNTTAACAAATAAAAAAATTACGAAAATTTTGTAAAAAGAATAAGACTTAATGAGAGATGAATATGGTATGGATTGATGCCAATTATGCCAGCATGGAATGAAGGTGCACTGTCCCAGTATCCCTTCAGAGACTAAGGAAATGGAGTCTCCTTGAGGATTTTAAGTGGGCCATATGGACAGACGCGTCTGAACCCTGGGGGCGTCTGACCCTGGCTCACCAGAGAACGTAGCTGGGTACTGAGGGTTATGCTATCCCTTTTATGGCCCACCTGGTGATTGAACATTTAGGAATAGCTGCAAGTACACAGATATGCACAGTCAGTGATGTTACGTTAATCACAGAGGATAAAAACAAAAGCAGAATTAAGAATCACGATTTTAGAGGATTTAGTGGGTGTCCTGTGAGCGCAGGCACGACCATGGATATGGATTGAAATTATGTAGCAGCGCAGGGGAGGGCAGGAAGGGATCTAATCTTCCTNCATTTAGGAATAGCTGCAAGTACACAGATATGCACAGTCAGTGATGTTACGTTAATCACAGAGGATAAAAACAAAAGCAGAATTAAGGATCACGATTTTAGAGGATTTAGTGGGTGTCCTGTGGGCGCAGGCACGACCATGGATATGGATTGAAATTATGTAGCAGCGCAGGGGAGGGCAGGAAGGGATCTAATCTTCCTGGGCTGGTACCTGGAGGTTTGGCTCCTGCCAGAGTACTATTGATGGATCGGCGCCGCAATGTGCACTTCACGACGGACCGTGCTTGGGCCAATAGCGACTTGGCGAGAGGGCCCCCTGATCCCTTCTGTGAGAAGTAGAGTGAGTGGAATGACTAGCTACAGACCTCAACTGCCCCTCTGGGTTCACAGCGTTCCCCACGTAAGGACTCTACGGCTCTCAGTAGGCGGAGTGACCAGATTGTAGCCTGAGAGTCGAAGTGACCTAATGTGTTTGTTCCCCTCAAGCCTCAGGAGCTTCAGAGACAGATTCTCTCCCCCCTTGCCCTAGTGGCGCTAGAGGGCGGTGTGACCAGTTATCACTAGACACCAAACATTGACAAGAGGTGGGAACACCTTTCAGTGGGGACTTGGTTCGATTCTCTATCGTGGATATTGTGCATGCACCTGGAAGTACTTCAGTGGATATGCACACAGAAGGCAAAGCGGGTAAGGAAGGCAAAATCAAAAGAGAATGATTGAACCAAAAAGAGGTTATCTGATAGAGTTTTATTCCATCTGAAGGAGTTTACAAAACATATATCTCCGACCTGTGCCCGCTAACGTCTGATGGACGAGGGACCAAGTTTGCCAACCTTTTTACCGCAGGGCGGCAACGAGATACAAAGTGAACTGCCCTGTGTGGAGGGCGTGCAAAGGAATAAATACCCTCAAGACGTGGCGAGCGAGGGGTGGCTGGAGCAGACAGCATGGAGGTGGAAACCTCCCTGATACACGTCGAGCATGGGCTTATGGTGCCTGCCTTCCAGGGCAAGGCAAGCGAGGGGGTGGGTCCACCCACTCAGACTGGAGCGCGGCATCATTCCGATTGCTTGCCTCTCAGGCGACAAGGGGTTAACTTGCTTGTAGATAGAAACGGTACAGAGGTGAAGTGAGCGGCGGTGTTCGGCGCTACGGTAAACTAGAGGGAGCACCAGAGGCTGAGGCTAAGTTATGTACACAAAAGCGCTCGTGGGGCGACAGGATTTGGCACCATGTCGAAAACCAGACACTCATAAACATGCCTCCCTTGTCCGGCTATGTCAACTTTTTTCAGGAATGGAAAGGGATAACCACAGAATGAGGGATTTAAAGATAAAAGATGAGGCACTATTTAAATGTGTTTTCCAGTTTCTGTACTGTCTCTATTAAACAGTTTTTACAGGCTGTTACAGAAGCCACTACTTGAGGACGCTGCCTACTTGAAGGGTTTTTATCGCGTTTGAGGTAGGGAAGTGTGGGAGCGTAAGCGGTGACTCTATCAATTTATCAGTGGNTAAAAGATGAGGCACTATTTAAATGTGTTTTCCAGTTTCTGTACTGTCTCTATTAAACAGTTTTTACAGGCTGTTACAGAAGCCACTACTTGAGGACGCTGCCTACTTGAAGGGTTTTTATCGCGTTTGAGGTAGGGAAGTGTGGGAGCGTAAGCGGTGACTCTATCAATTTATCAGTGGAAAGTCTGTAGCAAAGTTCAATGCAGATACATAACAGTTTTGCACGTTTCCAAACAGTATACAGGTTTAATGGTTTGGTAAATAAACACGGATTTGAAAGACACTGCAACACAATTCAAGCGACAGGTAGGCAGCGCCCTTAAGAAAGAAAGTTACGTGAATAGTTTAACTATATAGTAATATGGGAAGTGTGAATGAGAGTTGTAAACATGTAACCTCGCAACTGGCAGAGTACCTGGTAAATATCAGGGTCGATGTAGTCTGCGAGGTTGTGGCCCTCCCACATCTCAGGCATGATGTCGTACTTCTGGTCCTCCGGCAGGTCGTAGTTCTTCTTGAGGTCCAGCACGTAGTCGTCTCCCTCCTCCACCTCTATGTCTCGCTCCAACTTCCGCTTCAACCCCTGGCTCACAGCGGCCTGCTGCTTCTTCTTCAGCACTGCATCTGCAACACGTCACACCTACAGCAACACTCTACAACTCTCTCAAAATTCGTGTAAAATTTTTGAAAATATATCTTGATCAGAAAACAATCCTCGCCTGAATAAAATGAATCCAGGGTTCTGTATCGAGGCAACATGTGTTTGATGACAATCCTTTATGACTGCGGCAAAACATGCCAAAAATGTTGGAACACGTTCTAGATTCACATTTCCAGGTTTTCCATGGCTACTTTTCAATTTTCTGACGTTTTAGTGAATGAGGTTTCTCAAACCTGTAGCAACACAATAAAGCAATGAGCTGATGGAAGAGAGAAACACAATTCCTTATGAGCCAACCAGCAGTATAAGAAAATAAATACCACACACCACGGACACCGTACCTGGAATGCACGGTGGCCTTTCCTTGCCATCCCTTGGTGTCGGCATCGCAACATGCAACCTGTTCAACACGCCATCCACCTTCTTTGTCTTCATCTTCATATCCACGCGGTACGACAGCAGCTGCTCGCAGGCCTGCCAACACCACAGCAGTCACTACCTCCTGTTCCTACAACTCAGTTCCTCCCAACCTAATCAACTGATGCTGGAACAATTTCTAACTTCACTTATAAGAGGAAGCTAATTAAGATACTATATTGTGAGTAAACACTTTCACATTATCACACTATTCAGCAATGAATTGGAGTACAAACCACACTGTTATCAGACTTCAGGTTCATATTCAAAATATTATTCAGTCTACTTTCTTTCACCAAAAAACGAAGATCAGAATTCAAATTTTACACTTGTACTACTATCGAAATCTGCAAAAACATGATATCAAAGCAGAAATAATATTAAAAAAACTTTTGTTGTTAGAACAATGAACTATACACACTTAACCAATTTCAAATATGCCTGCCACTACTACTTTATACCATCTGTTTGTTTGTAACTTATTTCTACCAACAGTAGCCTTAATGAGAGGTTACACTAATGACAATAACAATGAAGTCTACAATATTGTGATCAGCGAGAAACAGTAACCACCTACCTCGTTCTTAACCTCTATAACACCTTCATCAGTGATGGTGCTCATCTCCATCATGGGAACATTTTCTTCCATCGACGAAAGCACTGCCCTTTTTTCTGGAGTAATGTCGCCAAGCCTGACCACGTCAGACTTATTCAGCACTGCTATGAGGGGCTGTAAACACACCACAGCTAGAGGAAAACACGTCTACCACACAAAACAAAAACATTTTTATCCATTTATAACACCCACATTTTGGTACAAGATTAAAATTTTTCTCTAAAACTTGGTTGGATGTTATTAATGAGATAAATGACTTGACCTACATGCACGAACTTGGTGTTTGATCTAGTAATCATTTTCTCCCATAAATATATATCTGAACTGTGAAAAACTATTTTNCATGCACGAACTTGGTGTTTGATCTAGTAATCATTTTCTCCCATAAATATATATCTGAACTGTGAAAAACTATTTTAAAAAATGAAATCACCACAAACAATGAAAATACTTAGGTTCATAAAAATAGATGCACGAATGAAGTATGTAATCATCAATGGTACCTTGGTTATATTATTAAAAACAATGTAGACAATAAAAACCCCAACACTTCTACCACCACCATCATCACTGTCTCTGAATGTACACTGAACTCTTGTGAGTCATGCGGCGATGGTAATCTTCTNCTTCTACCACCACCATCATCACTGTCTCTGAATGTACACTGAACTCTTGTGAGTCATGCGGCGATGGTAATCTTCTGTGTCATATAGTTCACACGATATCCCCATACTTTCTCTACATACTGTATTTGCTGGCACGTAGGATAACGATTTTTACATAATTTTCAGTTTTCAAAATTATTTTTTGTCTTGCACGGCTCTGTAAAAATTCTGGTGACCTCAACTCACACAAAAGTTGCAAACGTATACACTACCAGAACCTGTCCTCCCCCCCCCCCNATCATAATACTCAATTTTTACCAGGCAGGCCATAAAAGGGATAGCATTACCCTCAGTGCCCAGCTACGCGCTCTGGTGAGCCAGGGCCAGATGCCCCAAGGGTTCAACCACGTTGGCTCAGGTGACCCCTTAATAATCATTGTTAAGGAGACTCCCATTTCCCTGGTCTCTAGAGGGATACTGGGACAGTACACCATTTTTCCACGTTGAGAGTATTGGCATCAACTTGCTGCACTGTTTATATAAATGACAATCTCCTCTAATTTTAAAATTTAATAATATAAAAAAAATAAGAGATTTTTGTAATAACAAGTATTACTGTATTATACAATTATTACATCTATAGTAAAATTAAAAATACTGAGATAATATACAAAGTGCTTAACACAAAAATAATACAAACCCAATTGATTTTTTAAAACTATTTTTTTANAATACTGAGATAATATACAAAGTGCTTAACACAAAAATAATACAAACCCAATTGATTTTTTAAAACTATTTTTTTTATCTCTTAGCAAGTAATTATTAGGGAAAAAAATTTCTGTAGCGAGATTTGAAAATTAATATTGGCAATAAATGTCAACTTACTGAGATTGACTGATGTACTCTTTAATGATGGAAATCTGTTCCAGTAAGGTATGAATATGGTCCATACAACCCCATTTACAATTTAGCATGTTACTGTTTTGTACAGCCTACTAAATATGTACCATAAAGTTTTATTTAATAGCTGAGTATTATTGTTATGCATTACCATGTAAACCATATTCAGTTACGAATGCTGACACGTGGCAGCCTACTTGTTACCACAATATGCACTACAAACTCACCTTGTTGGCAAACAGAGGCTTGATGCTCTCGTACAGTTTCACCTGCAACACAAAGTGTAGCTCCTGTAAGCACAACTGTCACTGCATAGGTTCAACCACTTCCATCTTCCATTTGTCATTGCTCCAAGCCAGATAGATGACAAGCAAGATCACACTNACTGCATAGGTTCAACCACTTCCATCTTCCATTTGTCATTGCTCCAAGCCAGATAGATGACAAGCAAGATCACACTTACACGTGCTACAGTTAGTTTCAGCGCTTTCAGAACTCAACATTTCCACAGATCTTACCCTATAATTGCATATATTCCATGGTACACGCTCAATGGCAGACTGACACTAAAAATGGCATGGATGAGACAGCTTATGATATTCTTCTAGGCTACCAAAATTCTCAGAAAAGGCAGATCCACAAGTACTCATAGACCTGTAACAGAGAGTGAGGGGGAGAGAATGAGGGAGTCAGGGTGAAGATGGAGGAGGATGAAGGGGGCAGAGTAAGGATTACAGGAGGTGGGGGGAAATTTGAGTTGAGAAATTTAGTTTAGACATCTNAAGAGAAGAGGTAGGGGTGGGGAGTACACGGAGGAGATTGTAGAGGGGAAGGGTATAAGAGGAAAGGTGGGAGTGGAGAAGAAGAGGGAGGAGGATATTGGTGAGGGGTTGGGTATAAGAGAAGGGGAGAGGGTATTGGTATAAGAGGAGGTAAGAGGGGGAAATGATAGAGAAAAGGGTACAGGGCAGTAAGGAGTGGGCAACAAAAGGAGTGGTTGGCGGAGGGGGGAGAAGATATAGGTGAAGGGGGAGAAGAGGGAGGTGGGTAGAAGAGTGAGGAGGGGAGAAGAAGAGGGAAGAGATGGGTATAAGGGAGAGATGATAGGAATGTGATGGGGAAAGAAGAGGGGGAGGAGATGAGTAAAGGAGGATGGGAGGGGAGGAGAATGAGGAGCAAGGGGGAGAGAACATGGTGCAGAGTGTGAGGGGGGCAAAGTGAGTGAAGTTATTTGGGCAGCTCTTAACATCGAGGTCTTGAGAGCCAATCGGGGTGAAGCAAGGTGAGTATGGAATAGCGCTGGAATGCAAGGGTGGCAGAAAAGGGAGGTCCCTAAGAAAATCCACCGAACATTGGCATTGTCTGGTATGATTCCACATGAGAAAATCCGGGTGCAGCCCCACCGAGAATAGAGGCAGGCCCCGGAGGCGGGAAGAGTGGGGAGTGAGGGGGATAGTGTGAGATCCACAAATACAACTCTGCTTCCAATTGTAGGCAAGGAAATCAAACTGTACATTTATTCCATATTTCTTGACGTTAATGATGAAAACAACAGTATATGTGATACATATACTACACTGAATGTACATAGTAAATTTATCAAGCATCAGACAGAAAAATTTAAAAGCATTTATGATTTACAAACCTTGTGTATGATTGTTTTCTTAAAAACTGCTAAGTATGTTATGTTTGGGAAACTTTACATTCAATGCTGAAATTATTTAAGTACTTACTGAGTAAGAACACAATTGAAACAATAAAGTACAGGCAATTCATAAGATACAATGATAAATACTTAAACTTAAAAATAAAATCATTTAAAATGTTAAAAGAAATTAGCTCAATTTCTAGCTGGTTGGTAATGACGGACAAGATACACAAAAACAGTGGGATGGCACATTTGCATTTGGTGATTTTACTCCCAAACATTATCGGCTAGTAGCGCTGAAGGTTGTGCACAAAATCAAATGTTGAAATGTAGTGACCTGGACGTTTCTTTATGTTTACTTTCCCAAAAGACTTGTGCTTCTTTTAAAAATAAGTTATTTAAGGTAAACTGAATGTATCCCCAGATGCTTTAACACTTCTTGAAAGGAAGAGTACTAAAATTATGAATTAATGTAAACACTGTGCGTCTTAGTCCACAGCAAATAGTTTTTACAGTCAAAGGTAAAAAACCGTTTAACGTTGGAACTCGTATGTGGTTTACTCGACAGCTTTAATGCTCTCTATACCCCACATTCTCTGGTGGTTTTCTCAAATTGTGGTCCGTGGCTAGTTCCTGTGGTCCGTGGCTAGTTCCTAGGTGGTTTCAGAAACCTTCTACATCTGCCATCAGTTTTAATTTATTTCAAACGCCTAGTTACAAATACTGGTAATGTGGTTTGTTTTTTTATATTTAATGCTGCTGTGTTGAGTGAGTGACCCTGTCCTTTTCTGTTTTGAAATATATTGCAATACAGTAGTTACTTATTTTTTATTTTTTAGTGTCGAGACAGGTGGTCCGTCACAGGTTCACACAGTCTTACTCTAAGTGGCTTGTGGTAAAGTGTGAGAACCACTGCTTTATGGTATAGTTTTATTTAACATCTATACACGTTCCACTTCCCTGTTTCAAACATAAAAGAGAATAGATTGGAATGCAGGCAACATATATTGTTATGCCATCCTATCAATTTGAATTGTGTTTTTACTAGCAATCTCCTCTCCAATAAACTGATTCATTTATCAATGACTAAATACATTCAACTGGCAGTTTCAAACACAAAAAAGAACAAAGGGATGCAGGTAACACATATTGTTACGTAGTGCCATGAATTTGGATTGTGCTTTTACATTACCAATCTCCTCTCTAAGAAAATGTTTCATTTACTAATGACTAAACACTTTCCAATAATTTTTACAGATGTAGACTAAGAGAAAAGAGAGTTTAATGTGGGAACTCATAAGTACNGACTAAACACTTTCCAATAATTTTTACAGATGTAGACTAAGAGAAAAGAGAGTTTAATGTGGGAACTCATAAGTAGTTAACTGGGCAGTTTTCACGTGCTCTCTACCCCCATACCTCCTGTATGGTACGAGACACCCACCTGCTGGTCNGTAGTTAACTGGGCAGTTTTCACGTGCTCTCTACCCCCATACCTCCTGTATGGTACGAGACACCCACCTGCTGGTCGAGGGAATGGCCACACTGCTCGGACAGGTCCATGACGTAGAGCACTGCGGCACGGAGGTGAGCCAGCGCGGTGACCGCCTGCATCTCTATGACATTGCGGTCCTCCAGCGGGTGGTCGAGGATCCCTGGCGTGTCCAACACCTGCCACCGCAGGTACTTGTAGTCCATGTGCCCCACGTACAGCGACTTGGTCGTGAACGCGTATGGCTGCACCTCCACGTCTGCCCGTGTGATCTGTTCATACACAAGCTTCATTAAAATCACCTCATCCTTCTCAACATTTAAACACATCCTAATATACAAAATTTGCAAAATTATACTACAGTAGATAGGTAGGGTTTAGCGTTGACACGCCACGTGCAACATCACAGTTTACTCTAACCTCCGCCACAGCAGCGGCCCTCTCTAAGAGACGTTAAATTCAAGCTTATAATGTTATTTGTTTATTTTGGCGAGTGCTGTTGTGGCATATTATATTTTCCTTATTTACAGATCAACAGATCACAGGGTTGTCTACAACTTAGCTATTATCCCTTTGTTATGTTTCTATTGAGCAGTCTTCTTTTCTTTTGAATTTTCGTCTGCTCATATATTAGTACCTAAAATGTTAAGTTGTTTTTACGGTTTAGCAAAAATGAAACAATGATACAACTGATAGCACTGACCTTGTTGATGAAGCTGGACTTGCCCACATTAGGAAAGCCACATATGATGATGGTCCGAGTGTACGGGTCTATGGACGGCAGACGAGCAAGATGTTGTCGGACCTGCTCCAAGTACTGCAAGTTGGGGCCTTGACGCTTCATTATGGTGGCCATCCTAGAAAGNCAAGATGTTGTCGGACCTGCTCCAAGTACTGCAAGTTGGGGCCTTGACGCTTCATTATGGTGGCCATCCTAGAAAATAGCAGAGTATCCACATCATCAATTATGCAAACATTTTAAACCGAGCAGTAAAACCCTGTTAAGACCCTTATGATGGGACTGAAAAAATAATGCTTATCAACCAGGAAAACTTATTGAAATGGTTATACACGTGTATATAGACGAGGTGTANGGGACTGAAAAAATAATGCTTATCAACCAGGAAAACTTATTGAAATGGTTATACACGTGTATATAGACGAGGTGTAGAGTTGATTAACTTATAGTGAAAAAAACTTCTTAAGAGGGTTTTTTTCACTGATTTCACAAAACCTATTACTGTGCTGTGCTGTATCACCCAATGCAACAAGACACAACTTCGAAGGACTATGCCTGTGTTTAAATGTTGCAGATAACACTTGTCTACAGCGATTGATCACATGCAAGATGAAGGTGTATAATTTTTGGCCCTAATGTGTATTTATTTCAAATTACACTATTTTAAGTAAAAAGGTAAACAATTATTACACAACTGGTTTCAAGATATAAATTTCTGGTCAACCAATTTAAGCTTTTAAATACTGAGTATGTACATCCTGAAACAATTGTACTGGTAAGGATGTATTTGTTAAATTATATCCGAATTCTGGACAAAGGTCAGTCCAAACTCCAGTGGTGATTAGGTCAATCCCAGAATGGAAATGTTCTAGTATGATGACACAACTTGTTTCTTGTTTGGAATTTGGTACTGCAGCGGAAACCTGTTATAACATTTCTCGAGTGTCATAACAAATGTCAGCCTTACAGACGGGGNGCAAGATGTTGTCGGACCTGCTCCAAGTACTGCAAGTTGGGGCCTTGACGCTTCATTATGGTGGCCATCCTAGAAAGTAGCAGAGTATCCACATCATCAATTATGCAAACATTTTAAACCGAGCAGTAAAACCCTGTTAAGACCCTTATGAAGGGACTGAAAAAATAATGCTTATCAACCAGGAAAACTTATTGAAATGGTTATACACGTGTATATAGACGAGGTGTAGAGTTGATTAACTTATAGTGAAAAAAACTTCTTAAGAGGGTTTTTTTCACTGATTTCACAAAACCTATTACTGTGCTGTGCTGTATCACCCAATGCAACAAGACACAACTTCGAAGGACTATGCCTGTGTTTAAATGTTGCAGATAACACTTGTCTACAGCGATTGATCACATGCAAGATGAAGGTGTATAATTTTTGGCCCTAATGTGTATTTATTTCAAATTACACTATTTTAAGTAAAAAGGTAAACAATTATTACACAACTGGTTTCAAGATATAAATTTCTGGTCAACCAATTTAAGCTTTTAAATACTGAGTATGTACATCCTGAAACAATTGTACTGGTAAGGATGTATTTGTTAAATTATATCCGAATTCTGGACAAAGGTCAGTCCAAACTCCAGTGGTGATTAGGTCAATCCCAGAATGGAAATGTTCTAGTATGATGACACAACTTGTTTCTTGTTTGGAATTTGGTACTGCAGCGGAAACCTGTTATAACATTTCTCGAGTGTCATAACAAATGTCAGCCTTACAGACGGGGAAGACTTTATAAGAGATAAATTTTGTATTGAAAGACATGTTTGTGAACCAAGAGAAGGCAGTTTATTAAGCAGGAAAATGTNTTTATAAGAGATAAATTTTGTATTGAAAGACATGTTTGTGAACCAAGAGAAGGCAGTTTATTAAGCAGGAAAATGTTATAACAGGGTTCCACTGTATACATTTCACTGGCGGGCTATAAAGCAAGCACAAATGTGCATAAGTACACACATACAACGTAAGTGCTCTTACATCTGAACTCTGAATGTTTGCTAATATTTCAAAATTAATATCCACATACCTTCCCAAAGCAGCTCTTTTCAACTGTTTACATCGGTACAGCGAGTCTCCAAACTTCAAAAGCCTCAGATAGTCTTTTCCAACACTGTAAAACATGCAAGACACTTAACAGGTCCATGTACATAACACAGTTACAGCTAAAAATATATAGTTTTTGGGAATACAACAAAGGCAACACTAAAATCACTAACAAACGTCAAGAAAATGAATCAAACAAACTTTTGTGTTTATCTCCCCACTCAAAATCTCTGAGAGAATAATACACTCGCACCAAGTTCTGATGACAAGTTAACACCCTAAATAGCCAAAGTACAGCATTTAAGACGTAATTGTGCTAAGTGCTCATACATACAAGGCAAACAACTAAAATTATGTGAAACTGCAATATTAGGCAAGACTGAAATATATATCAGTACACATCACCAACATACAAATATGGATGTAAACCAGTACATCAGTTCCCAAAATGGTAATTCATAAACATTTACATATACTGCCAAACTGAGAGAAAGAAAGAAAGAAAGAAAGAAAGAAAGANAAAAAAACCACACAAACACACACGTCCAATCAAAATATTCACTTTACATTGTCAAGTAACTAAACATTTTGCATCCCCGAGATTTTGGCACTCATAATTCAGTTTACAAATATTTTAAAATTACATATAGTATGTTATACTTTAAATAATACATCAAGACCAATTGTACAGAACATCTACTGTAATGGATATAAAGATATATAATGGATATTTGTATTGAAAGTTGTATTACTAGCTATAATAAACTGTAAAAAAATTGGGGTGTGGCTGTATTGGCGATATTGTTGTGGGTTTTACGTGAATATGTAAGCATTACCCGGTGATAGGGATATGGGAATGTAATGAAAGTAACAAAATGGATACTTGGCTTTTATGGCTTAAATAAACAGACGAGATCTTTTGTCTTGGTTTGGCATCATAATCAGCATTTTAACATTTCAAAAGTTGGGAGATAAACTGCCCGGAAATTTTTGCACGTGCCCAGTTATACCATGGGCCTCGCCTACATGCAACGGCAATTCAAGGTCATGATCGCATCATAATTGTACACCCAATTGAAGGAGACTGCATTTATTTTGTGCTTGGTCACAAAGTTATTGTGTCGGAATAATCACCCTGCAAACGTTGCATCTCACATTCTGTCCTTGTAGTAGCCCACATATCTGTCTGATCTTAAAGACGTATTCATGTCAAAAAATGTATAACCATGATTCGATTGCGCCCAACTAGGCAAAAAAAATGGGATTATATTTTTTTAACATGAATTTTAAGATCTTACCAGTATGTGACATTACATATTTATTACTATACAAAGTTAACGATTTGACATATGAGGGTCTCTTCATTTACACGTATAAACCCATGTCGCCTGCCATTCCATGCACTCTAGTGTATTTTACTATTTAACATACACAAAACCATAAAATTATTATTAAATTATGAGCAGTACTTTAGCCTCGCTTACACCTCAGCANGAGTCGAAATATACCACTTTCTGGAGTTTTTTTTCTTATTTTCAGAAAAGCCCCTAATCTAGAAAATTACCGGATATATAGATATATAATGGATATTTGTATTGAAAGTTGTATTACTAGCTATAATAAACTGTAAAAAAATTGGGGTGTGGCTGTATTGGCGATATTGTTGTGGGTTTTACGTGAATATGTAAGCATTACCCGGTGATAGGGATATGGGAATGTAATGAAAGTAACAAAATGGATACTTGGCTTTTATGGCTTAAATAAACAGACGAGATCTTTTGTCTTGGTTTGGCATCATAATCAGCATTTTAACATTTCAAAAGTTGGGAGATAAACTGCCCGGAAATTTTTGCACGTGCCCAGTTATACCATGGGCCTCGCCTACATGCAGCGGCAATTCAAAGTCATGATCGCATCATAATTGTACACCCAATTGAAGGAGACTGCATTTATTTTGTGCTTGGTCACAAAGTTATTGTGTCGGAATAATCACCCTGCAAACGTTGCATCTCACATTCTGTCCTGGTAGTAGCCCACATATCTGTCTGATCTTAAAGACGTATTCATGTCAAAAAATGTATAACCATGATTCGATTGCGCCCAACTAGGCAAAAAAAATGGGATTATATTTTTTTAACATGAATTTCAAGATCTTACCAGTATGTGACATTACATATTTATTACTATACAAAGTTAACGATTTGACATATGAGGGTCTCTTCATTTACACGTATAAACCCATGTCGCCTGCCATTCCATGCACTCTAGTGTATTTGACTATTTAACATACACAAAACCATAAAATTATTATTAAATTATGAGCAGTACTTTAGCCTCGCTTACACCTCAGCAACAGAGAAAAAGTACCTCAACGAGATAAACGAAAACCCATTATTTTATGCAAGAACAGTATTTGTCGCTAAAGTCTATGGAAGTGAAAAACCGAATATAAAATCAAAATATTGTAACATGACAGCCTTTAAATTGTACATAGATTATGCTGTTTTCTTGTTTTATTCAAATTGATTTTCATACCATAGATAATAACAGAACTGAGAAGTACAAGGTTTCGAATTTACTGTCTCCATGGAGAAGTAGGTTGTTAAAACTAATAAACGCAAGACTGTGGCAACAAATGATTGCATTAAGAAAAATTACAAAAATCTGCAAACTATGCAGTTACTGTGGTGGGTGTTTTAATTTTAAAAATGCTGACTAACAACTCATATATACATATTATAAAAATCAACGTCTCTCTGTCTGTCAGTGTGCTTATCACTCAAGAACCACTTATCCAAATTACGTTTTCTTTTAAATTCATAGCTGTGTTTTCTGGCCAGGTTTTAGTATATATTTTGTTACGTAAAGTAACACAAGGAATAAGCAGTGACGATAATAGTGAATCAANTTTTAGTATATATTTTGTTACGTAAAGTAACACAAGGAATAAGCAGTGACGATAATAGTGAATCAAGTCGGAAAATAGTTTGCAGCCAGCGCGCTCTCTTGCAATACGCTGTCTAAACTATTAAAGATGGAACAATATCATGAAGTAAAGAATTGTGTTGAATAAAAATACCTAAAAACACTCCACTGTAGCATTTATCTATCTATATNCAATATCATGAAGTAAAGAATTGTGTTGAATAAAAATACCTAAAAACACTCCACTGTAGCATTTATCTATCTATATCAGAGAAATACTAAACAATAATTCTGTAGTCCACGCGAGCGGAGCCGCGGGCGCCGCTAGTTTTCCATAATTAACATTCCTTTACGTACTCCTGCCAGTATTTACAGTGAAAATACATGCAGAATTAGANCAATATCATGAAGGAAAGAATTGTGTTGAATAAAAATACCTAAAAACACTCCACTGTAGCATTTATCTATCTATAACAGAGAAATACTAAACAATAATTCTGTAGTCCACGCGAGCGGAGCCGCGGGCACCGCTAGTTTTCCATAATTAACATTCCTTTACGTACTCCTGCCAGTATTTACAGTGAAAATACATGCAGAATTAGANCCGCTAGTTTTCCATAATTAACATTCCTTTACGTACTCCTGCCAGTATTTACAGTGAAAATACATGCAGAATTAGACAAGAGTTTCTATTTATCTACGAACTAAATATGAACAGATGGTCCTGGGATGTTTGGCAAGGGAGCTACTGTAACGAACACTCACTTGTCGACAAGATGCCTGGCCGTGTTCAGCTGTCCCAGCGCCAGCTTGTAATGGTCCTTGTCGTACAGCACATTCATCAGGTCTGCGTAGAATGGGTGGATGTCCTGCCAAATATCAAACGTCCACAGTCCCAACAGTTCCAAAACTTCCTCAATACAACTGTAAAGATTTATTTAATTTATATATGCTGGAAATAGGTTACTAGCTNCAACAGTTCCAAAACTTCCTCAATACAACTGTAAAGATTTATTTAATTTATATATGCTGGAAATAGGTTACTAGCTTGGTAATTACATTATTAAAAGTATATAAAAAACAATTTCAGGACGGTACTCATGGATGCGCACACACACACAAATTCGAGTAAACACATTTTATGCACTGATGTTTGGACGCAAAGTTTTGCTGGCTGGTGCAGCTTCNCAACAGTTCCAAAACTTCCTCAATACAACTGTAAAGATTTATTTAATTTATATATGCTGGAAATAGGTTACTAGCCTGGTAATTACATTATTAAAAGTATATAAAAAACAATTTCAGGGCGGTACTCACGGATGCGCGCACACACACAAATTCGAGTAAACACATTTTATGCACTGATGTTTGGACGCAAAGTTTTGCTGGCTGGTGCAGCTTCTCCAGGCAGCGAGTGATGTAACACTGCAGTCCGTAGAGCAATGGTTGACAAATCAGTAAACGTAACAGCTGGGAGGCAAGCTAGGGTGCGGCAGGAAAATTGGAAAATGGCAGAGGGGTTATCTATCTTATGTTTAAGCCAAGTGGCTATCTGGATTTGGTGATGTATTTGTGGGCCAGTTCTCAGCATTGCAGTTTGTTCTGTACTATCATTTGAAGAGGTTAGAGCCTCGGCACTCTTCAGTGTGCCATCACGCCACCTGTAAAACATTACAGCCGTGCATCCGTGTGGAAAATGTGTTAATTTGACTTTGTGTATGTGTCTATCTGCGAGTACCACCCTTAACGTACTTGTGTTTTCTGTCTCCTTTTAAATAATTTATTTTATTTAGCTATGGTTAGTCCCATTGACAGCAAGGCCTATTGAGATTTATGCAGTGGTCAGCCAGACATACGTAGGAAAAGGAATCAATCAGCCAATACCTGTAGCAAGGTTACATCCTCACATTCAGCTGCAGTGATTCTGGAAATGGGAAACTGAGATCAGGACGGCCAGACTCATATCCCACAAAATGAGAGACCAGTGTTATCACTGCATCGTCTAGCTCAGTCTGCAATACACTCAACTTTTTTATCAAATGAGAAATGGAACCCCCGTTTCTGTACAGTATTGCTAACGTCTTCTTGTTCCTGTTTTCAAACAACCAACATTACATATGTGTTATAATGACAAACAATATTTTGAATAAAATGCAAAAAAAAATTCCGCAAACAATTTCTTTTTGCTTTAACATAAAGCATTTGAAGCTTTATTTGAAAATTTGTTCTTAAAATATTTTTACACAGAAGGACACAGATTGTGAAATACAATTCTTTGTATTTTGAATTGTCTGCAACACTGAGCAATGGGTTTAGAAATGTCTTCGTGAATAACTTTTAACTCCGAAAAAGTTTGATAATGTAACTTCCAGGCTGGAGTGAAGATAACTGTAACAGCCAATAATTTTGCTGAACAACGACACTGCAACCCCAGCTATATTGTCCTAACAAAGGGACCAGTAGGTCTGAGCTGCACGACAGATGAACACTGGGAAATATTTTTGTAGCCTTCCTGTTAAAATCAAGAAGCACATATGTGTAGTGGTACCAGGGTTTTGGACACATTTTCGCAGTGAACTCGACTACCTCGGAATCTAAATTCCTAAATGATTAAAAATTACTTACGTCTAGTTTGGGGAAGTCCTGTATAATCTGCGAGAGCCTGTCGTGGAAGTTCTGCTGCGTGTACCGCACTTTGCGCATGTAGAACTGCCGTATCCTGGATATCTTGTAGTGCTTGTGTACGACGGTCGGGGTCTTGCGCTGGGTCTTTGACAATATGATGTCGATGAAGTCCTGCAAACAGAAAGGAACAAAGCATTTTTATTAACTGATTAAAACTGCATTTCAATGCATTCCATATTCAAATTGAAATGCAACTTCACTCATATTTTAATTCTAAAGTATAAATTTGGGGATTTGTGGTTTATATGGCTGACAGGTCTTGGTGCAAGGTGCCAATCAAATATTTATATCTTGAGGCGCAACATAAATTTGCAAACACACATCTCTATTGCGGGATTAAATTCACATTAAACTCCACCTGAGATGGGTGCAAAGAGGACTGCAGTTTTCCCTGTTCTGCACTGCATCTGTGCACACATCAGGTAGTCATATTTAACTAAACTGACTGGGAAACAAGGTGAACACTGATCATTGCTAATCGACAGTCTTCTTTTTTGGAAAAGTAGTGACTTTTCATAAAAGCAATTATGATAGAATTATTNTGATCATTGCTAATCGACAGTCTTCTTTTTTGGAAAAGTAGTGACTTTTCATAAAAGCAATTATGATAGAATTATATTATTTACACTGTATTTTTAGTTTCTGCATAACTTCCTGAGTTATTCCCATAGAGAGACATTTTAAAATTCTTCTNATTATTTACACTGTATTTTTAGTTTCTGCATAACTTCCTGAGTTATTCCCATAGAGAGACATTTTAAAATTCTTCTTGATTGCGCAACTACATCGCAGTGCACGAAATGCATTTTGACACTAGTTTAAAACGTTACATTGTTATGCCTTTTAAAGACATATTATTATATTTAGTTTATTAACAAGTGTAAGAATTTAATTTTATGTATTGTAAATAATTACAACTTCAAACATTATTTTACACAGCTGTGAATACTACGGGATGAACAGAAAATAAACATAACCTAGACACGTTTATGAGGCAATTTTCTAATTCTCACAATTGTTGGGATAACATACCTTTGCTGGTGGAACCACCATTATTTTCTTAAAATTATACATAGCCATTTTTGCCTGAAATATCAGTTGTTAACAATATATTTAAATTCCTTCACACAAACACGTGAGATTACACTGCTCAATACAATTCCCCCCGCCTAAGAAAAAGAAATATAGAGAATACACAAATGAATGACAATTGCTGTAGTAAAACCATAGACAATAAATGAAGTACCCAACATTGACCTACCCCAATGGAACACAATTGTCAAAGTTATAAAGTCAGCAGTAAATAAAGTGTTAGTTTATATCGTAATTTTCAAAATACAATCACTTTTATGTGAATAAAATGCTTTCACCAAATTTAATTTTTTATCTGACTGCTTTCCAAATTGGTTAGAGGAAGTGGACGCCGCAGGAGGGTGAAAGGTTGTGTCGCTTCACATTAAATACACTTTTTACATGTCATTAGTTGCTGGTAGTAAGTTTAAATATACATTGAGTTGTCTGTAGTATTTAATTAGTTAGCGTAGTGACATAGGTGTTAAGATGCCATAAGGATAGAGTAGAGCTCTTTGTCTATTGGGTGCATGTGGCCGGTGTCCTCATAGTTGAAAGTGCTTTTGATATTTTGGAAGTTATACTAGTACATAAGTGAGTATATATAAGTTTTTTATAAGTGAGGTTAGCTTATAAGTTAGATAAAACATTTGTATAATACCAGTAACAGAAAAAAATGGTAGGGAGGTCCAAGTGCAGGGGATGTGGGAAAGTGTGTTGGAGGTATGATAGCGGGGTACAGTGTGACCAGTGCGGCGGATGTTATCATGCCGACTGTGAAGGGATCGGAGATGGGGAACTGGGCTCACCGCAACATGAGTGAAGGTGTGAGGAATGTTTCGGGGGACAGGAAATAGTGGTGGTGGCAGGAAACAANTGGGCTCACCGCAACATGAGTGAAGGTGTGAGGAATGTTTCGGGGGACAGGAAATAGTGGTGGTGGCAGGAAACAAACTAACAGTAGAAAAGGAAACTTAAATAGGTGAGGAATGTGATACATGGATTTGGGAAATGTTGATGGGGAATCTTGTGAGAGTGTGCCAGTGACAAGGATGGAAGTACCTAAGGAATAGTGGTGGGAAGTGGTGATGGTAGAATTTATGAACAGGAAAGAGAGGGAAATGATGCACATGATTGAGAGGGTGGAGGAAAAGATCAGGAATGAGATGGACATGTGTAGTCTTGCAACAAGGGTAGAGAAGCCAGAGGAGTTGGAAGGCNTGGGCTCACCGCAACATGAGTGAAGGTGTGAGGAATGTTTCGGGGGACAGGAAATAGTGGTGGTGGCAGGAAACAGTGGTGGTGGCAGGAAACAAACTAACAGTAGAAAAGGAAACTTAAATAGGTGAGGAATGTGATACATGGATTTGGGAAATGTTGATGGGGAAGCTTGTGAGAGTGTGCCAGTGACAAGGATGGAAGTACCTAAGGAATAGTGATGGGAAGTAGTGATGGTAGAATTTATGAACAGGAAAGAGAGGGAAATGATGCACATGATTGAGAGGGCGGAGGAAAAGATCAGGAATGAGATGGACATGTGTAGTCTTGCAACAAGGGTAGAGAAGCCAGAGGAGTTGGAAGGCNGGAGGAAAAGATCAGGAATGAGATGGACATGTGTAGTCTTGCAACAAGGGTAGAGAAGCCAGAGGAGTTGGAAGGCAGCCTGTATTTTGTAAGGTTATTTTGGAAGTATGGATGACTGTCTAGTGTTCATACTTGTCTCTAACAATAATACATCCTCACCAGTACAGTTGTTTAAGAATGTACATACTACAGTCTTTAAAAGCTTAAATTGGTTGACCAGAAATTATTTCCTTGAAATTAGTTCTGTAATAATTGTTTACCTTTGACTTAAAATAGTGCAATTTGAAGTAACAAACACATGTCAGGGCCAAAAATTATACACCTGCATCTTGCATATGCTCAATCGCTGTAGACAAGTATTATCTGCAACATTTAAACACAGACGTAATACCTCGAAGTTGTGTATTATTCCATTGGGTGATACAGCACAGTTATAGGCAGTATAACCTTGGTCGTGTTATGTTAAAATGAATAATGTCATATAGTAACTGTCAAACTCACAGGTTTACCTTACACAAAATAAAACACTGATATAAATACACTTTACACATTTGACGTCTATATAACGGCGTTACATGATGTTTGGCATCTGAGAGCACAAAGTGCTAAAAATGATTAATTAACTTTGCATTAATTTGGTGAGCTTGATTACGTAGCAACATTTACCTAGCCACTAGGTTATTAACACTTTATGCAACTTGTTAACCTATTCACTGAACTCGGGCGGCAGACTGGTGAAACATTGTGATACTACGACAGGCGGAGTGGCAGTCAACGAAACGAACGGTCGCAGAAAGATGTAACCATTTCTGGGTCTAACGTGTGACACATCACACAGAAGATGTGGTTTAGTGTATGCGCTCGCAGTTATTTCATAATTAGTAGGTCTTAAATGTTCAATTGTAAACGTCTCCAAATATCTACTGAATGTTCAAAATTCAATTTGTTGTACTAAGATAAGAATGAATGACAGCATTTATTTAGGGGTAGCCGGGCAAGGTAGCCTCGAACAGTTGTACTTCATAGTGAATTCATTTAAGCCTTTTTATTAAATTTTGAACTCGATTTGCGGACATAAAAAATATTATGAACTTGCTCTGAATTTGTTGTAGGCTAGAGTAATATTCCTTGTATTTGCGATTTTGTTTTATGTTTGCGATCGCTCCACATGGTTTTGGTTGTATTCGNTTTTATGTTTGCGATCGCTCCACATGGTTTTGGTTGTATTCGCGCATTCTTCTAAGATTCTTATATTCTCTTTGGCAGACGAAAATTCGTCTACTCTCTCTGGCTACTTGTTTAGACGATGAGAGTTTATTTATTTATGATAGAATTGTGTTGATAACAGTGTTTTTTTAGTGTGTGGGTTTTTAGTTAATGTTTGTAAGAGATGAGTGACATTTACTGTAATTCTTCTCCCAATAATAACGTTAAACAGAAGCCTGGCAATGTCCAAGATGATGAAGCGGAAAAGGCGCATTTTCATAAAATAATAGGAGCTTTCAAGCAATATAGGTGAAGTATACTTTTATTATTTTGTTCCTATAATTTTGGTAGTTTTGAGGCTCATTAATTTATAAACAGCTACTTTTAGCTCTTTTCTGTGCCTTTCTTATTAGGATTATGCATTCAGTTAGTGACAAAATATGCTTTAAATGTAATATAAAATTCTTCTTATTGTGTGGGTAGTGTGTTACAATTTTGTATTAATATCCAAAACAACAAATCCAGTTTTTATATCCCACGAGTATTTTGTTTCTGAAGATTACATTTGTGAGTCAGGTAAGTTACATATACATCACACAGTTGATGCATTGTTGTAGTTGATTGCTGTTGACATTTACTTATATAGTTTTCTGAGGAATTTGTATCTACCATATGGAGAAGGTCAAATAAAATGCTTTTTTTAATTTATTTATTAAATCTTAATTTTTGCCTGTAATGAAGAAAAGCAAAAATCAAGAAAATGTCTATATATGAAAAATTTACCGTAAATCAGGGTTACTTTGCACCTGCTGGGGTTACTTTGCAACACTCAAAATGTTTACTTTTCAGACATTTGGTTCCGGGTTAGCAAACATTACCTGTCTAGATAAAATTAAAAATTTAAAATTCTTATGTACAGTGGCACCAAAACAGAAATTTTGAGTGGTGCAAAGTTAACCTAGCAGTTGCAAAGTAACCCTGGTTACGGTATGCTTAAATGGTCAAAAACTACAAATTTTAAAATGCCACTTATCCTCAAAATATTATAGTGTAATTTAGGTTTAGTTTAAAAATTGTGCTTCACCTGCAAATCTAAAATTGTGATTCACCTGCAAATGAGTGAAGAGGATACGTTTGGTTATAATACTGTAATATCTCAGTTTGTACATAAGGTGTATGACTGGCCAGATGTTTTCATAATTATATCAAAAACATCACATTTGTGTGATGGTCTAAATAGCAAGTAAATTAAACATTGTGCTACCTCAACAATACAGCCGAGACTGGAATATTCCGAGACAAACTTTTAAAGTTGCTATAGTTAAACCCCTTTGTAAAAAGTGTAGTAGAACTTTCATTTTATGAGGATATAAGAGAAAAAACAATTTTATCTGTTTGTTTACATTTTGATCTGACATTTATACTGGTAAATATTATGATTCCATTGAAATGTTTACATCTAACGATATGATATTTTTTGTTTGTTTCCATTTAAAATGATGGTAGAAATTTTATCACAGTTTTATTTTGATGAACCGTTCTAAATTTCTGTAATGTTAATTATTTGAACATTTTAATGTCACATATTGTGTAAATTCTGTTGTTTATTTTTTTTTTTCTTCTTGTCAAACTAGGGAAATGATGGTAGAAATTTTATCACAGTTTTATTTTGATGAACAGTTCTAAATTTCTGAAATGTTAATTATTTGAACATTTTAATGTCACATATTGTGTAAATTCTGTTGTTTTTTTTTGTTTTTTTCTTCTTGTCAAACTAGGGCTTCTCATAATGTTAATTTGTAGGCCTAGGAGATGATTAATTTTAAACAGTTTATAGATAAGTTCCCCTTATCAGGAAATTATTAATTCTTTGATTTGTTAAGGAAGAAGGAGGCCGACCTTAAGCAAGTCCAGGGACTCTCTCTTCAGACATGACAGCGGTCAGACTTTTAGATTTTGTCTTATTTCAAATTTGATTTAATTTTGACTTGGACCGCCCTTCATAATGGTAGGGCGATGGAAGAGAGCTATCGCAAGTACGTTAAATGTGCGCAGGCTGTAGAAGTAGCCAAAAGCGCTAGATTATTAATTTTAGTGTCTGCAGGAAAGATGTCCAAGAAATGCGGACATTATCACGATCGTAAGACTTCTCTAGAGTAAAACTGTATGTGTGGTATGTGCAAACCTTCCTCTTTTAGTTTAGTTTGCTTTTGGAAATTTTCAAATGATTTCTTTAATTTTAATTTTCAATTTTTCATAGACCCGGTGGTCTGAGAATCGAGTCTCTTGATCTCAAAGCTAGCCAAAAGAAAACTTTATCAAATCAATTTATTCTAAAAAGAGTAATGAAGTGTTGCATAAAGTTTTGCTGCAAGACTAACTTGTGTTATCAGAACTTTGGAATTTATTTCACTAAAACTCATCTCGTAGTTCGTCATTCTGAGAGAAAAAGAGGGATAAATTATTTTTTATTGCTCTGAGAAAAATTTCACCACATGCATCCCATTTACAAGCATTATAAAATATATCGGAAATCAATTAGTAATTGTTAGTATAGGTATTATTTTCTCAGCATGATAATAAATATCNGGGGGGGAGTATATGTCTTGCTGTCTATCCTTATGCTTTGTCACAGCCTATCTTCGCCGGACAATCCAAAGAAAGGTAAATGTGTAAGTACTACCTGTGATAGAGTATTGCAAATTTTGATTGATTTCTGTTTATTCTCATGTATGTACTCCATATTGATAATTTGTTAATGAGTCTTTCAACACACGTAATTTTGAATGACATTGCTATACTCAAACAGATAGCTAAGAACACAGTATGACGAGGTTTCCATACTCAACACGTACTTATTTTGAAAAAAAAATAAAACACAAACTAGACGTACACATTATTTCCCAAAGAGTGGCGAGCCAACGTGGTGGCCTAAAGCCGCGTTTACACTATTTAACAAATTATATAACTTTGTGTGATATATCCGTGTTATTCAACTTGTGAAAAGTGTAAAGAAAAAAGTTACATGTAACACTTGTTATATAGCTAGATTTTTGTGTTATATAACCAGTTACAGCTTTCCCATCCCGAGTCGGTAAAGATCAAAGAACATGTGTAACTTCTACTTATATGTAACTTGTTAAGAAAATGTTACACGCATGTTTAACAACTTAAATAACATGCGCCCAGACACAAGTGACTCAGCACGAACAGAGCCAGCGTACTGACCAGACACGTTTCCCTTCACCTTGTCATGGTCCGTGTTGAGTTATGGCAAAGTGGCGACAAGTAGACGTGTTTAAATTGATATATTTGTATAAGGAGAGAAGGCTCCTCTGGCACCCGTCAGAGGAGGACTATAAAAGTAGAAGCAAGAAACACTAGTCGTGGCGTGAACTTGACGAGAAATTTGGCGTGGGAGCGGGCGAGTGCGAGAAAAAAATGAGAAAAGGTAGTGGGGCAGTTCCAAAGACATTGTAAGAAAGTGATGGCAACGGGAAAGGCAGCAAACGATAAAGGAAAGTGTGCTTATTTTAAAAGTTTGATGTTTTTGAAGGACAAAAATAATTGTACAATATTATACTGGTATCGAAGAAATATATGTGGTATGTATCAACAAAATAGTACACATGAAATGCGTATTCATATGAAAAATACCAGTTTCAAGTAATTTGGATTGGAAAACACATTTGTACTGTACTTTAAAAAGATATAACATCCATATTTTATGTATTATTCAAATACCAAAGTTTAGCTGTCTGTAAATAATTGTTTCCAGTACAGTATTGTATTTCAACAATTAAAACGAAAAATATTGATACCACCGTCCCAATACTGAATAAGGTTATTACTGTAGGTACGAAAGGCAAATTAAAGTGCTATTTTTTAATCAGTAATGTATTTGTCCTTGATATGCATACATCTGTTTGGTTATCAACTAAAAGGTCCAGGTTTAGTTTTGTGTATTACAAGGACGAGTGATACATTGCAATCTACACAAACAAAACCATACAATATATGTTATAAGGCACAACTGCTCTGTTCAGTAACGGTTCTGCCACGAAACCTTTCCAGTGTTACTCGTAAAGTAAGAAGTGAATTCCTCTTCAATTGATTGCACTGGAGTGCTTGGCTTTCGTGGTACCTTCTTCAACTTGTGTAGTGTTCCTGAGGGAAGCCCCTCTACTCTCCACGACCCAGGCATCACTTCGCCAAACTGTCCACAATTGTCGCAAGTTCCAGGGGGTGGGGGGCTGTACCGGTCTGTAGAATCATCTTTCTGCAAAAAGTTACGTAGGTACGTGCATGTGAGCACCACCTTCGATGCCTTTTTTGGTTCAAGAAGCATTGGCTTTCTGAATACTCTGAAAGCAACTCTCAAAATCCCAAACACGTTCTCCACTACAATTCCAGCTCTGCTAAACCTTCCATTGTAGATGCGCTCAGGTGAACCATTATCATGAATACCAGGATATGGTTTCATGATATCTGGTAATAATGGGAACGCATCGTCGGCTACAAACACACAGGGTGTTAAACTGTTTCTCCCTGGTAAATCTCGAGCTGCAGGCAAATTCAGCTGTGATGAGTCAAGCATTTTCTTGAATTGGCAGTTAGCAAATACACCACCATCTGACAGCCTGCCTTGGCATCCAGCATTGACGTACGTGAAACAATAATTTGCATCAACTACTGCCATAAGTACAATGCTAAAATACGCTTTGTAATTACTATATTGGCTGCCACTTGCAGAAAGGTAACATGTTTCCCATACACACTACCAACACAGTTTGGGAAATGCCATTTCTTTTCAAAATATTCTGCAACCGTAAGCCATCCTTACGGATTACATGTGACCTGTAAAAAAACAAAACCAGTGTATTATTTTAATTTTAATGTGTTTATTTCATAAATTAAGTATTAAACCCGCGGCAGACCACTGTAAAAGTTAAAAAGACGTGTCCACGGATAGTTCAAAGTTACTTATTTATGCTAGCGAAGGGGAATGTATTTATTTGTTTGGCCTACATTAATTAAGGGTGGCATACACAACATCTTAGCCAAGCCCCTTGTGTGTACTAATTGTTTCAAGGTCAAACCCTATGTTTCTTGCACTATAAGTATCAGACATAATTAATATGCTACGACAGTTGTAACAATACTAAAAACTGGTTTTCGGGCCAGTCTTTATCAAGATATAGAAACAGAAGGAGGAAAGGATGAAGCCGCTGCAACAGGGAAGGATGCTGGTGCTACATTGTCTAAATCTGCAAAGCCATCGTGTCAAGAAGTTAAAACTAAATCTGCAAGAGCTTGTAAGAAAAAATGAAGCCCAATGGCGAATGAAGCGTACGCATAATGAAAGGGTTGCTCAGTGAAAACGATGAATTTGATATTTACGGTGAAAACGTCGCTGTCTCTATGAAAAATCTGTACAAAAGAGCTGCTATCCATGCTAAATTTCAAATAAGTAAAATATTATTCAATGCCAATTTAGCATGTTATGATTTACCATGACATCAGGACCAAGTACACCATTTGGCTATTTTTCTGGGCAAGAATCGTACGTATCAAGTAATTACAACTATCAATCGAACAACAGTGGAACGCAAAGTAGCCCCCAGGTTGGCAACAGCCGAAGTACTCATCTCGTTCTGCAATTAAATAAGTGGATCTGATTCCACTACAAGGCGTACTTCAGCACAATTGCTTGCCCAAACATCAACTCAATTGGACCAACAGCAACGTGGGACAAGAACAACCACTTTTCCATTGCAAGTGGATATCGCTACAGAGCAACAGACGCCCAAGAAATACCTAGTTTAAATTAAAACCTAATGTTCATAGATCTGTTTTTTTTATTATTTTAATACATTTTTCATTAATAAGACACATGTTTGGTCAATAACACACCCTTTTTTCAATAACAATTATGTTACATGTCTATATGCTGGTTTTTACTTACTCGTACATAGCATAGCACGGCATCAATCGATGCATTACACACTTAGGTACGATAAGACTGATGGTTAATTGTGACATTTTGAAAAGCATTGCCAAACTTGCAAACGAGTCTCCAGTAGCAAAAAATCTCAGTGTTACCTTTAATCTTTCTATAGTTGTGACAGCATCTCTGAAATGAGTAGTTTTCTTTTCAATTACCAGGCCAATCACTTGAAGTAAGTATTCAAAGTCTTAGCCCGTCATCCTAAGGAAATTTTTGAAACTGCCATCAGTTCTTAGTTCCCCCCGCTAAAAGGTCGTGATCATCACGTTGGAAATCTTCCAACAAGTCACTTTCTCTGTACTTTTTCCTCGCCTCCAATGTTGGCCGAACCCAAAACCGCCTTTTCTTCCGCCTATTTTATTCTTCGCACAACATTACGCAACAAGCAGCAGCAATCAACACATCTTCTCGGTTTTGAAGTACAGTGACTACTAAATAAAATGGTAAACATTATACTTATATAACACCAATTTAGAGTCAAACTAAAAAGTTATACGTAACAAAAGTTGGTTAGCATGTTATATAACAGAACATTATATATAACATATTGATTAACAAATGTTACATTAACAAGTTACATAGTGTAACGGTGCCTTAACAGGTCCTGAAAATAAATTTGTCAGAAATGAGTAACGTGCCAGATAGGCAACCATATCTTTGAGAAGCTCCTTGTGCGAGGCTAGTGATGCGAGCTCTCAAGACTACATGGCGGAGGATAATTCTGATACAGATAATGTGCCTAATACCCCCTCGTGTATATATATATATATATATATATGTATGAAACTATTACAAAAGAAACTGAAAATACTTTTGCAACTGAAATTTTTGCTAGTAATCAAATTTCAGAAATTGCCTCAGAAAATGTCATTAATCCTGCAATTCCACATACCGTACCAGTTACACATACAAAAATCAGTAATCCTTTAACGGTAGCATTCATCATGCAATGCTTGCAATCTTTAAGTGAATAAATAAAGCAGGACTATGAAAAACAGAGTCATAAAATTGATTCACTATACAAGCGGTTGGAAAACCAGGAAACCGATACACGTAATTTCAAATCTGAGTTACGTGAGCAGATTGAGCAGAACAACACACGAACACGTAATTTACAGCAGGACTCACGGGAACAAAGACAGAAGTTTGAAACTGCTACTAGTAATTTAGAAGCTCAATTAAATGAAATGAAAGTTGAATTACGTGCCGACATGCTAGCAATACACGCAAATTTGGTATCCACACAGAACACTGAGTTAAGTTAATTTATCAATGTATTCCCTCATGACCCAGCTGGAATATGCACATCAGGTGGGAAAACAGATTCAGAGAGAAGGTATCTGCAATGTAGAAGGATTTTGGATAGCGCTCTGACATCTTTCTGAAAGACGTTCTACCTAGACTTGATGTGTGTCTAACATCTGAAGTCCCGGAGAAGATACGCCAGGAGGTAGAAAATTTAGGGTGTAAACGCCTGTTTCCTGTTGCTGAGAGCTGCAAGAAACACTACAGAACTAGTTAATTGTACTATTTTGAGCTAAATGACTTAGTTCTAAGAAGAACAAATCCGGTCAGTTAGGTTTTGAAGGTCCATCCGTGTTACAGGTGTAACACAAAATAATTGTTACGAGTTATCTACTCTTGAAGGAACTTCAGTGGGTAGATATAACATTACACAATTGAAATCCTATTGAAAGCCCTGTATTAAAGTATAATTTCCCCCGTAGAAGTTGAATATAAAGTCAACGGGTGACTAGTCTATGGTACTTGTCGATAGCTTGTCCAGGAGATGTATCAAGCTTATCAAGAATCTGCGAGATGCTTATTGAGCTGTAGAAATGTCCTATGATGTGAGAAGTCGTGAGCTATTATTCTTAATACTGTCTAGGGTTATTATTATGTTGTTTATTAAAGTGTCTTATGTCTATATGTAATGTTTGAAGGTCTTATGTATTTGTCAAGTTGTGGTTATTACTTATTTGCCAAGACATTGTTTACTCACTTGTTTATCCACGAACCTACAAGCTGCACCGCACTTTGATATACACTCCGACAGCTAAAGCTGAGTTGAAATGGAGCTATTTACCGACGGCAGTATTTCGTAACTTCTGTGTGACATATTGGTAATGCTAAAGGGGGCTAGAAATTAATAATGGGCACTGAAGATGTTGTGTATTATATTACGCCTACACGGGAGAGAAAGTAGGTATTCTTGCCTAACAAGCTTGTACATAACTAAGTTTGGCTGATAAGGTAACATTAAAATTACGCTCACAACATCAAAACACTATGACACCCTATCACACTGCTCAAGCACACTAGTTGTAGTTTGGTACTTACAGTTTGAAGATTGTTGAAAATTGTTTTATATATATATATATATAAAAAATAAGTATCTTATTAGAATTCTTATCCGAAGACATATTGTTGCACACACGTTACGTCACTTCATTTCTTTCACACGTATTTTACTCTCAGGGATATTGTTGAGATTTGTGGATTAGTTGTAAATAAGTGTAAATGTAATGATAAAAGATGTGTTGTACATAAATTTTGTTGCTTTAGGGAAGGAATATTTTGTTAATTACCAGAGAACCTTTTCTACATTTAATGAAATGAATTGCTTGATTAGAGACGTTAGGGAAATCGAGCTGTTGCTCTCGTAACCAATTACCTCACTTAACGACTGCTAGGGTTTTCTGATTTTCAACTCTAGTGAGAAGTTAGAGAGACCCAGATGTGTACCATATTTCTCTCACACCTCTCTTTGAGTTGGCAAATGCAGGGACAGTCTATTGAGGGTAAATTTTCCTATGAACTCTAACCAAGTGAAACAAATAAAAGTAGTGAACTTCAAGACCGTGCTTTTAAAATAAACTAAGATTAACACTGTTTAGGAAAGAAATGTAATTGTGGTAAAGATGCTATGCAAACAGTATCGTGTGCCAACACCCTAGTACCCAAAGATGATTTTACAATGGAGTCTGTAGATCAGACATGCAGTTTGTGATAAAGATGTAGTTCATGTATCAATATATATTGCACTGCTACACAAAAATCATGATAAATGGAAATTGTTTTCAAAGTGTTTGCCTTATGAAAATTTGTTTCTATCTAGATGTCGTGTGTTACATAAGAATTATAGCAAAACTCGGCAACAGCAATTGTATAAAAAGGGAAATGTTCAAAAACATGTTTAGGTGGTTATTTTTAATGTGTAATTTTTTTTTAAAACTACGATTTTTTTTTTTCTTACGAAAATGTTATATCAGTCAAATGCTACTTCTTAGTTCTGGTAATGCCGATAGCTGTGTGGACTGCAGGTGTAGCAAGCCGAAGGATATCAGGTGGAAAGCAAATAGCAATCATTAAGATGTGCGCCTGTATATGGACGTGTAAACAAAAGTTAACATTTATATGATCATACACAAATGGCTTGTAATAAAATATGTAATTTATCCTCCTCTACAGTGTGACGTAAGTGCCTTTTTGTTTGTATGTTTAATATTTAACTGTAAGAGGTCGGCTAAATGGGTGTTGGATCATTGTAAAATATAATTTAAAACTTGTAACAGCTAAAGTGGACTCATAACCCACTCTTACAGGACAATCCCGAGGCAGAATGTGGGACAATGCGTCAATGTCTAGCATCTAACTGGGTCCGCAGTGGTGTAGTGGTTAGACTACTCTCCTCCCACTTAGGCGAACTGGGTTCGATTCCTGGCGGGGTCGCTCCCCGGATTTTCGCACGTGCGAATTGTGCCAGACAATGTCGCTGGTCGGCGGATTTTCTCAGGGATCTCCTGTTTCCCCCTCCCTTTCATTCCGGCACCGCTCCACGCTCGCCTCGCTTAACCCTCATCGGCTCTCAAGACCTTGCTGTTAAGAGCCACCCAAATCTCTTCACTCACTCGCACTAGCAGCTAACGGCCCACAGTGCTAATGTTGCCTGTGTGTGGGGTACATGTGCAGGAACCACTCTCTGCAGCGGGTGAGCCGGACGGAGCAGTACTTCCTGTCGCTGCCCCCGCACCACCAGAACCTGCTGAAGACGTTCCAGATCAACTTGCACAACATCCGCGAGTGCATCGAGAGGAACAGCGAGATCATAAAGCTCATCATCAAGGACGCAGCCAACATGTTCGAGAACGTGCCACTGCAGGCCAATCAGGTGCGGGGAGCCCTTGTTGTGCCTGTGTGTTGCTCTCCATGACTCGTACACATGCAGAGGGAGGAGATACCAGGGGGCAGTCCCCCCTGCTGACTGTGGTTGAATGGAACGTGATACTATTATAAACGTTGACGCAACATCCAATATTGTGTTGGGTGATATTAATTAACATTTTTCTGCTGTTTGTCTATGTTTTGCAATTTAAACTGTAGGGATAATATTTGCAGTTCTAATTTTTAAAAAATTCCTGTTTGGTAGAGAAACACCATGCCCTTTCTCTTATCATTCTGTTCAAGGGGCCGCAGTTGGAGTAGCAGATAGAGTGCTTGCCTCTTACCAAGGAGAACAGGGTTTGGTTCCCGGTGGTGTCACTTCTATGTGGGAATCATGCCGAACGATGCCACTGGTCGGTGGGTTTTCTTGGGGGTCTCCTGTTTGCCTCGCTCTCACATTTCCGGCGCTGCTTCATATCCACTTTGCTTCACCCTCGTTGGATCTCAAGATGCCTGTGTTAAGAACCACCCAAATGTCTCGCTCCACGGTTCTATTCAAGTCCTGCTTGTCCTTCTGTGGCCACCAAGCCCATGGCCTGTGTATACACAGAAAACTTGCCTTATAGTTTTTAGTATTCTATACACCCTTATTCCTTCATTTGTTTCTCCCATCATCTATTTCCTTCTTTCCCTTTCTTTTTCAGTATGGCTTTGTGATTCCTTCATTCCTTTCTAATTATCTGAGATAGTGTAAACTCAGTGGCTTCCTGGGCAACTGTCATGCAGTTCATATTAATTTCTCTCTCTCAACTTTTTATCTTTTTATTTTTCTCTGTTTGTCCACATTAATTGTACCGGTGTTTCTATCCTATCACATTCTTCAGCGTTATTTCCTTAAACAGCCACCAGACGAGGGTCAATTTGTATATTCTCCATGGTATGGCCTTGCATACTGTCTTTTGCTGTAATCTATAATGTGTATAGCTACATTATACGTATTTAATTAATTTTTTAATGTCTTAAGTTTAGTAGTGATGATAAGGCAAAAGCATTGTCTTACACTTAACCACTGCTGCGTTACTACAAAAATGTATGTGAACAGCATGAAAACAAATTCAATTTATGATCAACATGCAAACTTCAGTTGCTTCACATATAACTAGAATTTTTTTAAAACTTATGAATGGTTTTTATTTAAATTAACTACTCAAACAGTAGATATTGTGAGAGAAATAGCAACAGCTGTGCTAAGTAAACAAAAGGGGAAAGAAAAGAACATAGCGGGAATAAACAGTACGAGCCCAAAAACATGCCTCTTAGTTATGGGGTAGTTGTCGCTTAAAAATACACAGCAAGTGTGCCGCTGACATGAGCAATGTCTTGGCTGTAGGTGAAAGTGACGACGCCCGCCAACATTGTGGACCAGGAGAAGGTGCAGGTCACGTTGAAGCAGTTTGTCCGGGACTGGAGCAGGGAGGGCGCGACGGAGCGAGCCACCTGCTACCAGCCAATCATCAGAGAAATAGTCAATCTCTTCCCTCCAAGCGAATGGTATGCATGTAAGGTGGCGATGTAAACCAGGGTATTTCAAGTTGGCTCTAAGTTTTCAAAGAAAACTGGTGATGTCTAGTCGAGCAATATCTAGTAACAAAATTTTGTACATCTTAGTCATGCGGAATTCCATTTCAAAAAAGTATTGCAGTTGTCAGTTTTTGATTCTGACTTTTGCGTACAGCTTATCTTTGCTGTTTGCCATTCACAGTTGTGAGATTTAGGTCAAAAAAAGGATTTCCTGTCGTTAACCAGGGCATCAGAATTTCTGAAAAGTGTAGGAGTCTTATGTTTTTTCTGATTTGTTTTGATTTTGTTGCAGTTCTGTCAGAAAATGTTTATAAATACTAAGTAATTTTTTAAATTGTGGTATTAATTAGTACGTAGAATTGGGTTCCGTTTGTGATAGGATAGTTTCCCCAGTCCATGACCAAACTCACTGGCATTCCGTAGGTTGTAATACTCTGCAGTAGTTGTACATTAATGGTGACCATTGTTCTTGTGACAAGAGTAAAGTACGGAAATTGAAATTATTGATTTTCTCAAATGAATTTCCATGGTATAAAGGTTACACAAAAATTAAAGTGATACTTTTGATTATTTTCTGTAATGTTTTATTAGTTGGATGATGTGAACGTTAGGAACTAGTAATATAATATGAGGTCATACAGTATTATATGTAGTTGTACTGTGTGAACTATAGTGCATATTTGTATTAGACGTTTTGAACAGTTGTTTTGAAATTATAATGGTTTCCCAAGCAAAAGTGAGACTCTTCCATTAGCATCATTGTTTCAATAAGTATAATATTGCATTTCTGACAGTAGTGTACGTAGTTTGTAAGGCATTGTTCGTAGCTGCCCAGCATAAATAAAGAGGTGTTTTTAGATGGGTAAAAAGAAAAAAAAAAATTAAATTTATATACCAGATATGTTAGTAAATCAAGGGTTCTTCTTCAACGCAGTTTCCCGAACAACGAGAACGCACAGTTGCACAGAAAGATAGTCACTGAAACCCTATATTGTATCATTTGTAGCGAGGAAGAGGAACTGTCAAATATAACAATAAAACCTACTCAGGGGCAGTGTGTCCCTTGCTTAGTTTCCAATAGCAGACAAGCGTTGGGCAATGGCATGCAGTCATGGGATGTGTGAGGTTTGTGATGTCTGGAAAGGAGGCTCCGGTAACGAGACAAAGCCGGCCTCGTGTTGCAGTGTCTCGGCAAACGTGAAGGTGCTGGTGCCAGGCGCAGGCCTCGGCAGGCTGGCATTCGAGATTGCTCGCCTCGGCTACAACTGCCAGGGCAACGAGTTCAGTCTCTTCATGCTCTTCGCCTCCAACTTCGTGCTCAACAAGTACGTACTGAGTGTACACTACATTCATCCAGTCACCACATAAGGAAATTATTTATTATTCTTTGAAAATGTTTATATGCTCTCATTCCATTTAGGATGTTTTTCCCCCCTTCTCAAGGCTCATGCTAAGTCATAAGTATATGTGTACTGGTGTACTATAGTGGAGTCATTTAGCCAAAGAAATGTTTCGAGCACTGTTACGCATACATAGTGTGAATGGTTTGTGTGTTACATCCTGTCTACCCTAAATTACATAGTCCAAAGGCATGAGCAACCAGGCGACCATGTTACGTTATTGCTCTTATTCAATGTTTGCAACGAGGTTTGGTTCACTGGTATATTTGTGTGTTTAGACACACAGTTTAAACACTAAGATACATGACAGGCAGTAGTAATACAATCATTTCATCTACTTGAGGTATATATACACATCTGTTCACAATTGGAGGGTTACAATACAGTCGACTATCGTACCGAAAACGTATTTACCGATAAACCGTATCCACAGTTAAGTTTCAGTGGTCCCGGAAAAAACTTCTAACTGAATAATGATAAAGCTAACTGCTTCTATTTTTTATCGGATGTTGCGTCGATCAAATTATATTTTGGGTCCCATCACCTAAGTTTTGCAGCAACGATAGTTTTTAAACTGGTTGTTTATGCGAACTTCTAGTAAGTGGATGTGAAATACGTCATGCGCGCTGCCGTTTATCACTGCTCTCCGGTGCATTGTCTGTTTTTCCAACACGTCTGTGGCGTGGTGTGACATACGAGTCTGGTTTGCTACCTCCCCATACACGCCTGACGAGAGGGGAAGTGGTTACCTAGCAACCAGCGTGGCGACCTAGCGTCCTCTCTTTCCGTCTCTCCCAACTGCGCACCTTCCTTCCTCCCCTCACATGCCTTCGAAAAGGGAAGCTGTTGTCTAACACAAGAAAAAGCATTTCCTCTGTCTCGGCCACACACGTTTGCCTTCACATGCCGGCCACAGAGCAAATAAAGTGCGCCTGGCGAACGTAGAAATTTTATTAACATTATCCGTCGCTCAAAATAGTTTCACTTATCATCACTTGTATTTCAGAGCAAATGGTTTCGCCTGAAAATGTTACACATTACATTTTAACGAGTAATTATTATTTGCAAAGATGTTTTCTTTTGCGGTTATAGGGCATTTTTTCTTGTAAGGTTGGTGTTTCATTGTATCTGGCGTAAAATCAATATGATTTTAAAATGTAATATTAATTTAACTCAATGGGCAGCATCTTCGTGAATAAAATTATATGCCCAGAAGTATATTCTTGACCTCTCCTTGTGCCAAAAATTGTTTGAACATTGAGCGACTTGTATTACTATAATAAAACTATTATAGATATTTCCTTAAAACTAATGTTTACAGTAAATATTGATTTAATGTTTTGTTTTGTTGTAATTTTCTCATCATGTTTATATTTTTTTCAAATTAATTTGTTTTGATCACCCCAAATAGTTATTTTAATTTTATATTATATTAACGTAAGACTAATAGTAATTGTAAACCACCAATCCATTTTCTAAATATAATACTTTCCATAATTATTTTAACCTTAAATTTTGAATTTTTAAAAGTGTTGTAATTTATTTTAATTTATTTTTAATTTATAATTACCTATATTTTTTCCAGTTTTGTTTAAATTGAGGTTAGTTTTCTTGTGTTTTTCGTTTGGAGGATTTTCAGTTTTTTTCCCTCGTTTTTCCGGATGTTGCTTTGGGTTTTTAAGTGCTCGTTTGACGTAGTTGTTGGATGTGACGACTTCTGGTGGGATATTTAACTGATACGGCTGCGTTTAATTTTTTTGCTGGGATTAAATCAGGGCCAACCTAAATTATATTATTATTTTGAGTCCCAGGAATGCCGCGCCACATAAAATAAGAGGGCATAAATGTTATGATTAGTTTCTTTGAGTGGTTCCAGACACAGCCTACCTATTTTGAGGCGCTGCTTAGCGCCAGGCGCCATTTTAAAGATAATGACGCCAACCACACACAAGGTGACATCGTCCTTTGTACAATGCCTGAGGGGCATATATTGTTGTTTAAAGTATTTCGAAGTGCTTTTGAGAACTCTACTTTGCGATTTTGCACATTTTTAGTTGTGATGACTTGGACTGTCATTAGTGTGAAACGATCCAGAGGTCTGCAGCTGTACGGACTGATACTAGTACCGGAGCAAATGAATTGAAATAATTAACCCTGAGATACAGTCTTAATTGAGATATTAAGTTACAGTCTTAATTGAGATTAAAAGTTGTTTGAAATGATAAACTTTGATTTTTAATTTGAGTAACTGTTTGGGTAATTACCAGTGTCAGTTTTATTTCACGTCGTTTGGAAGTGAAACGTAGCCTAGTGACATGTGAAGTAGAAACTATTGGGAATATTAAAGTTTTCTTTTTCACAATTTTGACAGATACCAGCAGTATTAATTTTTCTTTTCAGTAATTTCTTTTAGATATTATCGGTCCTAATTACCCACTGTAAGAATGGTAGATATTTGAAGTAATTAAACTCCAAATAAAGGCTGCATCAAACATTTTCAAGTTGTTATTATTCCCGAGTGTTATGTCCTGCATATCCTATATTTTCTATGCGGAATTTTAATGAGTGTTTACTTGTCTGTTGAAAGTGTACTTGTCACTACTCATACTGGATATGTCACTTCAAAAGCACTGACCAGTAATTACGTACAATTCCTAACACTCAACCAAGTAGTACTTAATAAAGTGAGAACTGAACCCAAAGAACCTAAACAATGACCATTTTATCTATCAACCAACACATTACATTACCAAGCGTAAAGTTCATTTTCAGTAACTTCTTGTGGGGAAATCTGAAGATTTATATTAATTTATTTCAATAGACACGTGTATTTTGAATAAACTGTTAAAATGTAAGGGTATATTTGACACCTTTGGCCGTCTAATAATGGGTAAGCACTGAGCCCGAGTGCAGTCTCGCGACATGGAAAATCAGCGGAGGACGCTGTTTTGAATGATTTATTATTACAGACCGTGAAGAAATAACTTTCAATCACCTTATTTTTTCATTGTGTCTCAAAATTACAAGTTTTTTTTTTTTTTTTTTGTGAAATATAACTAATTACTTTAAAAGACAGACATTTGCCTTGTGCGCGAGTTGTTGGCAACATGTGGCGGGTTGGAGGGGTAATTCTAGTGGCGTGGAGGGGTAAACTTCCCGCTGCTTCCCCTTCTCCACTGGCTGCCGTGAACACACTACCCAATTGATAAATTCTCCTCGCGCGCTCAGCTGATCGAGTGTACGTGGGACATTCCTAATTTGATTGCATTGGGTGTCATATTATTTTCTTTTTCAGAGGGTCTGAAAGTTTTAGGTCAGCTTGCATTTGGTGTTTGATTACAATCAATTATTCACAGTATTTTGAGATGTTATATTCTTTATTTAAACAAGTTTAGGAGAAATGGTTTTTAATGTATTATTTACAGTAATATTAATACAGTAACACTGTTTTGAAAATTCCCATTTTTATTGTGTTTATTAGCTAAACTTTATTCACAGATAATGCACAGCTCTTATTATATTCAAAACGAAATATGATAATGTCAGAAGTTGTATTTTGTTGATGTACATGTTAGAACCTTCAGCTACTGAAATTCCGCATGTATGGGGGTTTTTTTTACAGTCCCCTGAAAAACGGTAGTTGGATAGTCTACTGTAGTTCAACCATTTCATTGAATGCTCTTTCGAAAGATGTTTAAACAATGCTTTGAATACATTTGTTTTTTCGATTTGACTTTTATGTGACTTAACATTTTCGCTGTATAGGATCTAGTCCGTTTTAAAAAGTTTTCCTGCCCAATAGGGTAACATAATTTTGTTACCAGGTCTATAAACACCAAAGTGATTTATAAACTTTTTTAGAAGATTTCATGTTTAATAACTTTAAATTTTTAAGTTCCTTAAGAAAATATTAAGAGAATTTTATTGTACATACCTATTGTTTAGTGAGATGAAGTTGAAGTGGAGAGTGTTGATCAGCATGCTGGCACAGTAGCAAACTTTTCTCCCAAACTTGCCTCCCCAATGTAGAAAGTGTCATGCTCGCAGGTGCGAGCAGACCAACTTACACACGGTGTACCCCTGGGTGCACCAGTACGTCAACAACCTGAAGCTGGGCCACCAGACTAAAGGCGTCACCTTCCCAGACGTGAATCCCTCCGACCTCCCCAAGGAAGCCCAATTCTCCATGATTGCCGGCGACTTCCTCGAGGTGCGTGCTCTCTTTGTTTCCCACCTACGTTCTACTCCCTGTCATCGTATTACCACTGTTTGTTGCTGATTAACGAGAACAGTCTGCATTGAACTCCTGCTAAACGTTAATATTTGGGAGGACCATCAGCGATCTACTATTGAATATTGGGTGGAGTGAACTTGCAATTATTTACAGATAGAGTATGCTTATGACCACGCACAAAAGCTGTGCCCAATTTTCATTTAACGCGGCTATTATTTAACCCAGGCTTTATGTAGTATAAAATATTTTACAGTAAAATAAAATAATTAATACAATTACAGGTCTTCCATCATATCTATGGTAGTCAGTTGACAGGGCATTGCAGTATGCTCACACACATTTTCAGAAACAGAAATTTGTTTATATAAATATGAATACTGTATGTGTAAGTGTACTGTAATTCGGTTCTATATGAGATGTTGGAAAGTCACGTAGTGTAATGTGTGTCATTTTTTCCGAATATACAGCATGAGTATAAAAGAATATCCCAACTTTGAAGGTCTATAATATCAAAACCAAACAACCTACAACCTTGATTGACCAATCAAATGAACTGTGGAACCGTGAAGTTTGTTTACAATACATTCATAAATGTTCAATGTGATCACCACGAGTGGCCCGAACGACATCTACGCGATAATCAAACTCTTTCCACGCTCTTGTCAGCATGTTCAGTGTTACGGTTTGGATGGCGTTCGTAACTCTTGGTTTGAGGTTGTGAGAGGGTAGCGAGCTTGGATTCAACACTTCAATGTGAAAAGGATGGCATGATGTTTCCTTTATGGTACGCCACCCCATTGGCACCTAGTTGTTCGCGGATACCTGAACAAGACGTTGCGATTTTTTTCTATGGGGATACATTAAGTATCAAGTGTTTCGTCCACCATTGCTGGCTAGCATTGACGACCTCAAAACGATAATTACGGACGCCATCCAAACCGTAACATCGGACATGCTGACAAGAATGCGGAACGAGTTTGATTATCATGTAGATGTCGTTCGGGCCGCTCGTGGTGGTCACATTGAACATTTATGAATGTATGGTAAACAAACTTCTCGGTTCCACGGTTAATTTGATTGGTCAATCAAGGTTGTAGGTTGTGTGGTTTTGATATTATAGACCTTCAAAGTTGGGGTATTATTTTATACTCAACCTGTAGTTTTAGGGACTCAGCTCTTCTATTGTTGTGTACGAAATTATAAATTTAATCCATGTACAGTTCTGTCAAAAAGTTTTTTTTCCGGATTTTAGAGCTAGTGTTGCTGATTTAGCATCCTTGATTTGGAAATTTCAGCTGGCCATCAAGTTACAGTAGTTGGCTGTGGAAGTAAAAGTTTAGAACTCTTAAACTTAAATACCTTCCATGGTTGTATTCCACTTCATTTACATTTTAAAAACTGAAGTTACGAATTGAAAAAGCAGTAACTGCTTATACGTAATAATTATGATTGGAGTGAAATACATTGTTAATTATTAATAATTATATGTACCATATTTACCCACGTACGACCCACACCTTATTTTTCAGATTAAATTGCTGGGGAAAAATATTTTTGTAAGAAACATACACCCTTCCAAAGTAATATATTTGTTATACAACTGTGCCCCAAATTTATCTTTGATAATGTAAAATATTCGGTTGCAACATTGTTTCTAAAAGCCTAACTGGCAAATGCATGAACATAGATAGCTGACGTGCGGGACAGCAAACGCAACTTGGCAACGTCGTAGTTAAAAGCCAGAAGGGTGATGCTGTGATCTTGGCCAGGCGGCCAGCCGGCTGTTTACACGTCCCTTCTGCTTTCTCACGCGCAAGGAATTTGACCTCAATTGAGGCAGTGGTTTTGTTTACAATTTTAGTACGTTTCAACTTGGATACGGTAATATCGCACTTAAACAAACTAAAATGTATCACAAGACCATTTGGTAAACAAAACAGACTGATTTGAACACTGTCTTAGTTTTCAGCTTTTATTCAATGGATACCTAATATATAGTACTTACCTCTGCCGCTGTACTTGTTCTGCTACTCGTCTGAATGGGTACCAACTGTATACAAAGGCAAAAATTGACATTTCCGACACTAAAATATTGTGTTTACCCAAGTTTGGGTAGGATATTTTATGCCAATTTTGTGTCTCCATGCAATGGGGTGCGACCCTAATGCAGTTTTTCACTTTTCCTGAAAAAAAGAAGCCTATTTTACCATAGGATACAATATGTATGTAAATAATTATATTGTATTGTTTTTCCTAAACAAAACTTATTTTTATATATGTCAAAATGCCTCAACACAGCTTGTGAATTGCGGACTATGTGTGTAGCCTGCCAGCCCGGCCTGCTGTTGCCGGTCAGACAATGCTGCATGTGTGCATGCGTTATCAGCTGTTGGCTGTCTTATCCAGCTAGAGAGAGATAGGTGAGAGACAAGTACGAGGGGGAAGGGGCATTCTAATAATACCGGTAGACCACCGAGCCATCATAGCGCTTCCCCTTCTTCACATTTCTCCGCCAAGCGGCTTTGTGGAGAAACGATGAGTGTGAAGAGCGGAAAGAGAACGTGCGGCGATGCACAGTGCAGTATTTGTTATGCACCATGGTTAAGCCAACACGACACAAAGGAAAAGTCAATTTTATTGTTATTTTATCTAACAATAATACATATTTATATGTAGTTGAAAAAAAAGTTTTACTGATGGCAAAAGTATGGTGCAACCATACGCGCAGGCAACCCTTATGGTGGAAAAAGTATAAATTTTTGCTGGGAAACATACTGGCGACCCATACGCGCAGGGTATGCGGGTAAACATGGTATTATTTATTTATTTCCGTCTTGTCGCAGCGTCGCTGTATCACATATACGGTGCTATTACGATCTACAGGAATGTTACCAACTGTAACGATTACCGGTAGCCACAAAAAGAAAGTTTTTTGCACGCCCAGATTTCTTTAGTAGTCTCTAATTGAAAGATTATCTCACACGTAATAGTTAAGTATTGTATGTTTGCATCTTCTGGAGCATAATAATTGCATATACAGCTGCTGTGTGAGCAAATGGTTGCTGACAAGCATGCGCCGGCATATACCAGCGTGCAAAACCGACTCACGTACTACCTGCATGCAAAAACGTCTCAAGTGGCATCTGACCATGATACCACCTGCACCCTGTTTATGAGAGCCTAATTTTTTGTAAAACACCTGCCCACGTACAAGTCGTACGTGGGTAAATATGGTAATTTAAAAGTGAAATAAAGAGGACCCCTATACTTGTAGCTAGATCATTGAGGAAGGTTCACATATAGTTGTTGGGTGAAACATTTTCATGCATGTCCATGCACGAAAGTGTGGTGCAACTACATGTATGAAATCATGCTCCTACTTGTGAATAATTGTGGTTATATTTACTGTTCACTTTTGAGATCATCATCTTTATAACTAGTGATTTGAAGTAGTGCAGGTGATTCATACACCAATGTGTATAATTAGAGAAGACAATCACAATTCGGTTGTAAACTAACTGCCCCTAGAACATCTGGATCTGTGATTAGTCAGTGTATAGGTACAAAATATGAAAGAAAAATTTATTTGTTTGTAAAGTTAGTTTTGTGTGACAGAGATGATGTGATGTGTTGTTTTTACATTCAACATCTTTCGTTCTGACAGTGTGCTGATATGTTGGTTGTGAGAGTTAGTGCCTGCTAGAGAGTAATGCACGGTTCGTTTTGCTTGGATGATGTAGTGTTCGTCGTGGTGCTTTGTGATTGGATCGTGAAGTGGCGACCACTTTGCAGGTGTACAATGAGCCGTGCAGCTGGGACTGTGTGTCTACCTGCTTCTTTATAGACTGTGCCAACAACGTGGTGGCCTTCATCGAAACCATTTTCAAGATACTGAAGCCAGGTAACTACAAATTGCGTTAGTTACCACAGAGTTCTGTTGCGGTGAAAGGAGATATTTGTGGTATATATACTTAAATATTAGATAGTTGTAGAGCAACTATTAATTACCGCCAAGGGTACCAATATGGGCAGGTATTTTTTTCAGAACGTGACAGTGAATGTGTGTGTGTTACAAATTGCCTTCCTTGAAGATTTAAATGAATTTTGTTATAGTCTCATCTGAAACATTGTTACTTTAGGCTCCCGCCTATATGACACTTGAACTGCATTGTAATTTGTTTGAAATACACGCTTTTCAACGAAACTATTAAATGTGCTTCCAATGTGCTGGTCTACATAAGAAACACACACTTCAGACGAGGGCTTTTGAGTGCTTTCAAGACATCACGTATGTTAGAAACACCATTTCAGAGCACTCCAAAATGGCCAAAAAAAATCTCTTTCAAAGCGTTGTTTCTCAAAATATACACGTTAGATCCTTACAAAACTAGTCAAAGGCCCTGCATTGAAACTTTACACAGACTTTCCATCAAGAAAATAATAGGGTCACCGCCGAAAGTCCCATGGTACACACAGTGCGATGAGAACACTGCACGCCAGTTCAGAGCAGCGAAGGCGAGACGGACGTGGAAGGGGACATAGCAGACGTGGAAGGTGACGTAGTGGAAGTGAGGGGACGTGGTGAACGTGGAGAAAGGTGAGAGGGACGTGGAGAAAGTGGAGGGTGACGTGAAGGGGGACGTGGAGGATGTGGAGGATGACCGTGGCGGACGTGGAGGAGGATGGGGAAGACGTGGAAAGGGATATGGAGGTGTACGTGGTAGGAGTCATGGAGGGAGAAGTGGAGCAGGACGTCAACGTAGAAGGGGGACATGGAGGGGGATTTGACGGACGTGGAGGATGATGTGGAGGTCGTGGAGGATGACTTGGTGGAAGTAGAGGGTGACATGACGGACGTGGAGGGTGATGTGGCGGAAGTGGAGGGGGACATGGAGGACGTGAAAGTGTCCTTGAGGTGGTCGTGGAGGATGACATGGAGGGAGACTAGGAGGATGATGTGGAAGACGTTAAGGACGACGTGAAGGAGGACGTCGAGTGTGACATGGCGGAAGTGGAGGAGGACGTGGCGGAAGTGGAGGGAGGCTAGGATGTCGCGGAAGAGGCGAGGATGATGTGGCAGACGTGTAGGATGACCAGGAGGATGACGTGGAGGATGACGGGTCGGACGTGGAGGGGGTCGTCGGGGACGTGGAGGTGGACGAAGATGACGTGGAGGGAGGCGAAGATGACGTTGAAGGAGGCGAAAATGACGTGGAGGGGATGTGGCAGAAGTGGAGGGGGACGAGGATGCGTAGTGGATGACGGGACGGATGTGGAGGGAGATGTAGGGCGGGTCGAAGAGGGGGATGTGGAGGGAGGCAAAGATGGCTTAGTGGAAGTGGAGGATGACGTGGAGGACGTAGAGGAAGACATGGCGGACGTAGAGGAAGATGTGGCGGACATGGAGGATGACATAGAGGACGAGGAGGGGGATGTGGCGGTCGTGGAGGTGGACATGGTGGATGTGGTTTTTTGGCGAGGGGGCCATGGAGGACGTGGAGGGCGACGTGGCAGAAGTGGAGGGGGACGTTGCAGTCTTGGAGGACGTGGATGCATAGGAAAACAGGTTGTTTTTGCTACTGTATTTTCTTAAACATTATAGTTTTTTCTACCCTACTTTCTTAAACATAGTAGTTTTTGGAGTGCAACTAATTTTGTAGTGTGGGGCCTACCTTAAAAGTATGAATAGGAGTTGTTGAATGTAGCTCAAAGATAGTGAACCACTGATGTAGTGAATAATGTATTGAAAACGAATGTTTACTTACTTAATTTTATTATTTAGTTTCAGTGTTTCTGTAGTATGTTATTCTGACCAACCAAATTTTGTTCTGTTTGAAGGGCATAGTCTCAGTTTAATATTTTTTTTTCATACAGAAAATGTTAGCTAATGCTTTTAATGTATAAAGTACATCAAGGGAATGAGCTAATGAAAGAAAGCATTCTGTGTAACCAGTTAGCTGAGAGCAAAAAGAACTATGGCTTGGTTGTGTTGCAGGAGGGGTGTGGATAAACTTGGGGCCCCTGTACTACCACTTTGCTGATACGCCAAACGAGAACTCCATCGAGCCAACTTACGAAGAGCTGAGGGAGGTTATCAAAGGAATAGGATTCGAGATAAAGGTGATGTGTGTTTTTATACAAACTTCGGTGCGATGAATTTGAGGACCGCTGTGTTTAATGAAAGGAGGGAAACAGTATTCAGATATGACTCCCGTTCTGAAGCCACGGGACTCTGTTTCACTGTAACAATTGGGAGACCTGTCAAAATGTCTGTAACCGGCAAAAGCAGTACTCTATGATCTGCTAGAATTACCAGAAGAGTAAACATCTGTAATATAAAATGTGTGTACTTTGTGTTGTTGTGGATGCCACTTAAGGCGACACCCCTACTTAAAGAAAGATAGGAGGGAAAGGGTGATTAAAAGAATTATTAGCGCTACCAATATTTTTTAATAGCTACGTAAACTATTGTAAGTCCTCGGGAACATGTTAGGGGGGGACTGGGTAGGAATTGCTCTCTTTCCTCTGAACAAGTCGCCCCTGAAGAGCCGGAGATCGGAGCCCTACCGTCTTGTGTCTGCCTCGCGTTGCTGACCCCCGACGAAGACCCTCTCTCCTGGTTCAGATCCTCAGACCACTCTCCTCGCCACCCTCCTGTTAGTATGTTGTAATTCATTCCTATTCGCAGATAGCTTGACGTGGGTGCAGTTATGGTTGTCAGCCGATGGCCATCCTTCGGTGTCAGCCAGACCTAATTAATACAACCCATCTTGCAGGTTTTTTGCCAATATATTATGCTTTCGCAGTTGTACTCGTGATGACCCAATCTTTTTATTAAGCTACCGTTGACTGCCTTTGTCTCCGGAGCGCACTGCGTGGCTGGTGTTGCAATGTTAACCGTGTGTTCTCATTTCATGTCCACTTCCTCATGAACTATGCATGTCAGTGTTAACGGACGTAGGTCCGAGCTGCGAGACATTTTTATTTCCTGTTCTGGTCTTTACAATTTACTTTTTCCTTAAAAAAGTGCATGTGTGTGTGTGCATACGTACTTAAAACCATTTGATGTTCACACTTGATAATGTACATTCGGTGAGGTAGTCTGAAAGTAGTCTGAAAGCAGTGAGTGATGAGTGGCTCTACTTGCTGTGTTGTGTATTATCAAAGCCATGTTAATGTTTGCACGTTTGCCATGCATTCAGTTAACATTTTTTAGTATTGCCCTCACTGAGCATGTGGAACACAGCCTAGTTCAGATGTTGTGTTTATTCCACATTATTTTTAATAGCTAAAGCTCCATAGCAGCATTTTTTAAAGTTTACTTGAAAGCTTTTACCATTAAAAAGTCTGCAAATTAAGTATTATGCGGCAGACCTTAGATTAACATGTATTTTTATAATTCTTTGTCTGTTCAATTAGTGTTGTGATAATCTGCAATGCCTGAAAGGAAAAAAAAAAAATATGTGTTGGTCTTGCTGTATGGTCCTGTGATGTGTGTGCTGTAATGCGAGGTGTATTGTGTGTGCAGAAGGAAGACACAAACATGAGGACGACCTACACGCAGAACCCTATGTCCATGCTCAAGTACGAGTACACGAGCGTATTCTTTGTATGCCTGAAGCCTGCTAAGACGGCGCACAGCGCGGCCGTGGACGGCTGTCGGTAACGAGGCAGGGCCCCGCCCGCTCGGGACGCTTGCAGCACGCCCGTTGCACTGTCGAACTGTCCGACACGCCAAGTTGCTGTCCGGTTGCTTGAACTGAAGACACTACTAGAAATGCAACTTGTTGTATTATTAGACACTAGTTGCTGCAAGTTTTTAAAGTCTTTTCACTTGGATCAGGTGACATTTGTTATGCCAAACCTTGCAAAAAAACACTGGAAATATTTATGGTAGTATATAATTTTTCACCGTGACATGTTAACATTTCATTTATTGCAGATATTTGGAAAAGTTTACAAAGGAAAATTTTGAATTTTTGTAAGCATTGTTAGCGGAGAATGCACAGTCTGTTTTGTGTGTGTGAGACAGAAGTTTAAGCTATTGTTCAAAAAAATCATTGTACTTTAAATAACTGCATGTGTTATGTTTGCAGATATTTGTAGGTGTGTCAGCTTATGTGTAGAAATCATCAGAATTAATTTTTTTTTGTGAAGCATAGTTATCACTTTTTTAGATTTACTCGTGAATCGAGAATTTTTTTGATTTGCATTCAGGGAAAAGAAATTATTATTGTGATATTATAATGTAAATGTGTAAGAGCTAACTGGAATTATAATTGAATGTTAGCGGTAAAACTAAATTAACTACTAGCATGGTGTGTATAATTGCACCCTTGACTCTACGTTATCTATTTGTTTTTCATGAGATAATGTTTTTGGTATGATGATGTGAGATTTTTGTATTTTAGAAGTCATCTTGGAAGTGCAGTGGTTATTGAGTGTACTGTGCAATATTTACACAGTATGCCAAAGACAGACATCTTCATTTACCAGTGAAAAAGCGAGGACCATTACAGATATTGTGGTGGGAAATGTTCTAAAAGAGGACGGTTATGTCAGTTCCTGTGTGTCTCTTAATGTGTGTTTTATTCATTTACTTGAATAATGTTTCGAGCTTTTTTTTATGCTGAAAAAGCACAGTGTTTAGATTCATGTGATGTGTAATTGTAGTGTGAAACCATTAGAGTCCACCCTTTTTGTTATTATTGATTTTGTTAGGTTTGCAAAGTGTTTTATGCAAGTAACTTTTAGTAAGTCTTTAATGCATATCTTATGACAAAATTGAGCTCAAAGTCTACCTGGTTAAGGTTTTCATTGTGTGATTGGTGGCTAAAATCAGAGGTGAATTTTCAGTATAATATAAATTATGGGGACGTTATCTTGTGTAGGATGCCGCTCCATGGAAAGTTTTCAGGCTCCAGTTTTCTGGCTCCGTTTGGAATATGTTTTGTTAATGAACTCTAGTCTGCGTTGTTTGCAAGTTTTTCTAAATGTAGTTTACCATGCAAAATAAAAAAGTTGCATTGATCCAAGTCTGAGTTACTTGTCGAGTGAGCCCTTGATTAGATTTGAATTTAAGTGCATCATGTTTTGGCTGACACATGCAAAAAAAAGTTACTTTGACCAGTAGCTGGTAGAAAGTAGATTGGTTAGTGAATTTGAAGTGGTAAATAGCATCCATAGGCTATTCACGGTAAAGTGTGCACTTTTTAAACCCATCTCATTTGGAATAATAGTCAATAAACATATTTTATTTTAGCCTTAGACGTTAACTTGAGAGAGTAGTGGAATATATACACAGTGTTTGTTACTCACATGGCAATATTTATTTAAAATTGTAGTTAATGGATAATAAATGGCTGAAAGTAAAACGTAAGTAGGGCCTCAAGTGTGTTCACTTTACCGTGAACGGCCTATAGATGACGAGTGTACAGTTCCGTGCGTTAATTAGCACTGCGAGTTGTGACCCACTTGTAAGACGCTTTAATGTAGTGGTAATATTTATACTCGAAACAAGGAAAGCTATAGTTTAAAAAATTTTATTTTTGTGGCAGACATCCATTGGATTTTGTGTCTACCATTGTGTTGCATTTTGCTTTATAACATCAGGTAAATATTGTATAGTTTATTTGTAACCCAATATTTTCAAAATGTACTAGTACCGTATTCCTTTATGTACATAAATGTGTTACGCTGCTGTACAAGTTGTTTATTTGCAAGACCTAAGTGAGAATCACTGCTACATTCTCCTTATAGTGATTTGTATTATTTTCCTACTACTTTGAACAGATAACTGAGGAGAGAGGGGTTGTACAGGCAGTCAGTGTGGATTCTCCGAGGTTAATTATCGTGCTGCCTGTATGAAGTTCGGTGAGAAAGCAGGCAGTGTAAGTTAGCAAGAGGTTAATTGCAGATATTGCCTGCCTCTGTACGTGTAGTGGGATGAAGAAGGCATTGCAAGTGCTATATGAATGTTGTGTCCTCATGGATCTAGAGGGAGTAGTGCAAAGTGAAACCTTTTACAGTTGAGACTTTAGTTGGAAATTTCAATAAGCAAATATGTGAATACCATAATTGTGTTTTCGCACCACTAACTGAAAAGCACTAGCTACAGTATCATGTAAAAAAAAAAAAAAAAAAAAATTATAGTTTTCTTTGCTCAAATTTGCTTACCACCATGGAAATTGATATTACTGTAATTCAGAAGACTTAATGATGCATTAAAAGTTTGTTACGTAAAGGTAATTACAAGTTACAGTTCATGACAAGGTGTGACTTGGGTGGTGTTTGAATGTCAATTACAGGTTTGGCTCGTAGACTGACGTTAAGGACTTCAGTGTCTGGTTGTGTGTAGCGTGAATGCAGCAACAGAACAGTACAATTCATCAGAATTTTTTCTTTTGAAGTAATAGACCTGTAGTTATTTTACTAAACAAGTTGAATTAGCTTTATGTGTAGATAGATGTTTCTTCTTGTAATCTAGAATTAATGTAACATTTTAAAAAACAAGGTGCTGTTTTTTTTATGAAATAATAAAGCTTTAAAAAAAAATCTGCAATATTGTGTTTATGAGTGTTATGTAATCTACACAGCATGAAGAAGTACATTTTATATCATGTTGTGAGTTTGGTAATTTCCTTTGAAGGTGCACACATTTATGTGCCCAGCTTTTGTTGTTAAGCACATGTGATCACTTGTATTGCAGTCAAGAGTTTACAGTAATTAGTTCTTTGTTTATAATTAGTGTTCATGCTTAAGGAATTATTCATAATGATGGGAATACTATATTAATACACAAAGACATTACAAAAATTGTTTTGGAAGACATTCTTGAACCATTACATCACTTGTATTTCAAAGCAAATGGTTTCGCCTTAAAATGTTACACAATACATTTTAATTTTAACGAGGAACTATTATTTGCAAAGATGTTTTCTTTGGTAATTAGAGGTCGTTTTTTCCCATAAGGTTGGTGTTTCATTTTATCTGGAGTAAAATCAACATGGTTTTGAAATGTAATATTAATTTAACTCCATGGGCAGCATCTTCGCAAATAAAATTATATGCGCAGAAGCATATACTTGACCTCCCCTTGTCGCCAAAAATTGTTTAAACAGAGAGCGACTTGTATTGCCAAGCGTTAGTTCATTGTCAGTAACTTCTTGCAGGGAAATCTGAGGATTTATATTAATTTATTTCAATAGACACGTGTCTTAAATAAACTGTTAAAATGTAAGGGTATATTCGACACCTTTGGTCGTCTAATAATGGGTAAGCACTGAGCCGGAGTGCAGTTTCGCGACATGGAAAATCAGAGGACGTGGTTTTGAATGATTAATTATTAAAGACCATGAAGAAATAAATTTTAATCACCTTATTTATTCATTTCTGTCTCAAAAATACTGCGGGGGAGGGGGGAGGGGGTGTGTTTTGGTTTATTTTTTATTTTTTGAAAAGTGAAATATAACTTAATTACTTAAAAAGACAGACATTTGCCGCGCGCGCAAGTAGTTGGCAACATGTGGCGAGGTGGAGGGGTAAACTTCTCGCAGCTTCCCCTTCTCCACCGGCTGCTGTGAACACACTACTCAATTGATAAATTCTCGGCACGCGCTCAGCTGATTGGGTTCACGCGGGACATTCAAAATTTGACCTGCATTCAGTGTCATATTATTTTCTTTTTCAGAGAGTTTGAAAGTTTTAGGTCGGCTTGCATTTGGTGTCTAATTACAATAAATTATATACAGTATTTTGAGATGTTATATTCTTTATTTATACAAGTTTAGGAGAAATGGTTTTTTATTGTATTATTTACAGTAATACTCTGTCTGAAATTTCCATTTTTATTGTGTTTATTAGCTTAACTTTATTCACAGATAATGTATAGCTCTCGTTACATTCAAAACGAAGTATAATGTCAGAAGTTGTATTTTATTGATGTACATGTCTGAACCCTCATCTACTGAAATCCCGCATGTGTGGTTTTTTTTTTGACAGTCCTCTGAAAAACGGTAGTTAGGGAGGTCAACTGTATTTTGAAAAGTTATCCACTTAATAGCACACCCTTAGGCAAGGCACCCATGGACATGGTAGTCAAGACCTTAATGTCAGACGTCATGCCACCCCTACGTGTGATAGAATCAAATAAATGTCAAACCTGCCCTGCCCTGATGTGATGAACAAATCAGTTTCGGTATTCCTCGGATTTCCTGATGCAGACCAGCATGCTCTTAGGTATGCTGAAATTCCAGAATAATAAATAAATCTCAAATACCACAATTTATATTAATAAATATGGTAGTCATTAGTGTGTGCCTGCGTGCACCCATCGCACGCTGTGCGCTTACCTATGCTATCAGGTAGAGACTGCTTAGCCTCTCCTATGCAGTCCTGCTCTCACCACCTCGTGGCCTGAGCGACTTGGTGGAGAACCCCAGCGAAGTGCGTTGGTAATCCGAGGTTGGTGGACAATACAGTAATACTTACGCCACTGCCTGAGTGAGAGAAGGCTACCACCACAGCACCTGTCGGCATGTAGACGACTGTCCCACCAGGCAGTTGTAGGCTGCAACAGGCCTAGTGATCCTAAAGCTGAGAACCAACTTTACTCGCGTAAACCAAGGAGTGGAATGTTGAGTGAGTAAGTGAAGAGATTTGGGCGGCTTTTTAACAGCGAGGTGAGTATGGAGCAGTGCTGGAATGAAGGGGCAGGGGAAACGGGAGATCTCCGAGAAGACCCGCCGACCATCAGCATCGTCCGGCACAATTCCCACGTGCTGGAATGTTGAATGGCATAATTTTGTAAGAATTTTCATGTTGCCAAATTTTGAGTGTAGTAATTCAGTGGTGTTTTCAGAGGGGAACTGGGTCTGCAGTTGTTGTATGGCCAGCAACTGGCCACCAATCAAAGTGATCTGGATTTGATTCCCAGCAGGGTTACTCTTGAGTTTTGCATGTGGGAAACATAGCAGACATTGCCATTAATTGGCTGGCAGGTTTCCTTGGGTGCCTCCGTTCCCTCCAACCTAGCATTCCATCTCTACTTCAGTTCTGTGTCTATTGACTTCTGTGAGAGCCAAAGACCTAGTTTTAAGAGTCCTCCAATTCTCTGAATGCAATTCTGCAGGAGAGTTTTGGAGGTTGTTATCTGTACCCATGATTGCAAGTGCAAAATAGGATGTATAATAAAATGGCACAAATAATTAGCAATATATTTAAATTATTGTGTTGTAATAAACTGTAGAATAACCCCTGAAGGTTGCAGGTGTTCCAGTATAATCTTTAGCATGTGAACCCTATCATGTGGCATTTTGATGAGAAAATATGGCCACATGACAAGCTTTGTGGAAGTTAATGGCCGGCTTGCAGGCAGACTCCAAAGCGACAAATGTGTACTTTGTTGCCTACGAGTCGGGTGGGTTGAGCTTTCTTGCTTTTCTTAGAGGATGTCCGAATGTACTATTCACGTGTGGTGATAGAATTTTTTTTTTTTACCAACATCATGTCACATTGCTTGTGCAAGACAGGATAAAGCAAGAGTTCTGGCTACCCAAGAAACGTTCAGACACTGCACGTGTGTGTAACTCGAAAATCAGGCAGGGTGGTCACTGGTTATCTTGTCACGTCGCCAGCCACCTGGACTGTCGGGCAGAACTTTGCGAAAGTGTTGGTAGAGCAGTAGGAATATGAGAGAACACACACTCGAGGAAGGTTCTGGGGACTCTGAATGACCGCAAGAAGAGATGAACGCTTCACTGTCCAGCAGATGCAAACTCAACAGTTCTGCAACCTAGAGAAATGCAGCTACATCACTAGTCTCTGTTTTTCCCTTCACTGGAGGCAGTTGGAACATAGCAACGCTGACTCCAACTATATTAATTAAAGAACTCATTTTTTTTTCTTATATTACATACTATGATGCATACATGCTTTTATTGGAATTTGAAAGATTGTCTTGAGTTAACATATAATGTTAACTTTACATTTTGCTACCCTTATGTTTGGGTTCGGAATCGGACCCGAATAGTGGAAAAACTGAGGAGTCAGGATCAAAATTTTGGTATACAAACTTCACAGCCCTGATATCTCAGCAATCCGTTATTTGTATCATTTCCATTGCCTATGCCAATCTTAATTTCCCTTCAACGTCTTCAGGGTGCGGCAGTTTTTATGTCAATGAGTGTACATACATACCCATATAAATAACATATGCCTTGGAGTGCTGTAAAAATGAGTACTCTGAGAAAATTTTTTTGCTTTTGCGTACTTCTGTAATGTTGGCAACGGATTGTTAACGTCTTATAAAAATCGGGTTGTGGCTGTGTCAGGGATACGGCCATGGCTTGTACGCGAATACGTCTGCATTCCCCATTCTCTAGTATAAAATATTTAAAACGTAACAAAGTGGTATCCTCTTTGGAATATGGGGCCGTGGTGGCTGAGCGGTTAGCCTGCTCGCCTCCCACCAATGCGAAACGGGCTCGATCCCCGGCCGGGTTACTCCCGGGTTTTCGCATGTGGAAATCGAGCATGACGATGCCGCTGGCTGGCGGGTTTTCTCGGGGATATCCCATTTCCCCCACTCGCGAATGCGCGGAGCCAACTCAAGGTCATGCTCGCATCGTAGTATACACCCGATCGAACAAGACTACGCTTATTTCAATAGCTTAATTCGTCACCAAGTTAAAGGGTCGGAATGGATCACCCTGCGAATGTTACATCGCCATTTCTGCCGTGCTACCTCATGTGTCGGTCTGATTTTCAGTTTTCATAATCAGTGATTTTATATTTTATTTTTAATTGTGATGAACGCTGAAATTAATAGTATTGTACTGATCTTATCTAACAGTTAATCAAGCTATCGTGTCCACGGCGGTGTTGACATCTCTAGTCTCTAGTGTATAAATAGTATAAAACAAAGTAGCTTATCCGCGTCTGTCTGTGTATTCGCTTAGTACTTCTAAACTACTTGATGGATTTTGATGCAGTTTTCAAAGTCATTTAGAGAATTTCTCGAGGAAGGTTTTGGTGTATAGTACATTTATGTTTAATGCAAGGATAGTAGAGAAATGTCGAACCGTTTGTAATCAAGTCGTAAAAAACAGCTTTTAGGGCGCTTACATGGCTTGCGCTGACTAAACCATAAGAGATACATCAAATTAATGTGCTACAGAATTGTAGCTTCAAAAAGGTCTACAGAAAAGTCCGCAATAGCATATGTTTATCTTTTAAGGATGACCCCACAGTAACCATTTTTGTCTTTCAAAGTATCACTGTAAAAACTAAATTGTTACCGGGCGCAGCCGGGCAGGTTCGCTAGTTTATTTATATGTGGCATAAATAGGGCCAGTGACTTTTCGCGTAAAAATCGGAGCACACAGTAGACTTCAATACTATACACACACCTCAGCTGTTGTTGTACCTCCATTGGCTGCTGGTGCCATGTCCGTCTTTGACCAAGCCACTCAGGACTAAGTAACTTCGACACTGAACCTTCGTGATTCGTGCGCAAATGGTTAACAAGGGCCAGAACATTTTTTAGCCAATCAAAGAAGTTGGACGACCCTACAGTACTTTGGACTGTATCTTGTCTCGAAATCTTTTCGCGAAATATCACTGCCCCTAGTCATAAATAACGGGAGAGGAAAAGAAGGGCCAGTGGTTACTTGGTCGTGACCAGAAGACACGATTGGTGGCGTCAGCGGGTGACAAAGTTGTTCCACTGTGCGGCGACGTGCGCTAACGAGCGGCCAGGGAGGAACACGCTGGACGTCAGCCAACACTCGTACACGGCACGGCGGAGCCAATCAGGCACGAGTCCTGCTCCGCGGCAACACGCAGCCATTCTGTTCAAGAGTACTCTTCCACCAAATGCCCTACCATGTCGTGTCGCTTCTGTTTACTAGCTTCTTCTATCCTACGTGCCTTTTGTTCTCGGAGAGCACTTCTTACAGCTTCAAGGCGCTGCGTTGGTCTAACAGTCGGACGGCAAACGACGTTGATTTACAACTGAGACACTCCTGGATTTTCGCAAGCGAGAAACAAACATGGCCGACGTTGCAGTCGGCTAGCCGGTTTCCTCGGGGTACTCTCGCAGTTCCCCGTTCACCCGCGCAATTAAATTCCTTCACCACTACCTCTTTACCTCTCTTCACAACCTTCAGCGCTAAAGACGGTAAATCTTTCTAACGTGGGTACACTGCCGGGAAATAAAATCGGAACACCTGGAAGGACGATGTCGAGTACGGTCGGATGCCAGCATATGCCATCTGGGGGACAGTATATGTACTGATAACGGGTTTAACGTCGTTCGTCGGCAGGTTGCGTGGCGTAACTACCAAGGCGCCATCTGTGTCGACACTTCAGATGGGAATGCCCGCTGCCAGAAGGTTCAGTTTAGTACAGACAGACGTGTAGAGCATGCAGACGGCATCCTGCCATAGTGATGTGCAACATTACTCTGGTTAAGCCAGCGCCAAGTAAATGAAAGATGTCCTCTCTGTACTAGTATTTTCTCCAACCACTAATAAAGAGCATGGTTTCCACCTATCTGTCTCCTGTAGCTGATAATGCATGGAACAATTTTTAATTATTTCTTGTCGAAAGGGCTTTTACGGCGTCTATTCCGGTTTTTTCCTTTTCTCTTCTTAGTATAGTAGTTCAGCTATAAGTACACTCAGGGAGGTTGTCATGGCCGAAAGCTGGCCATTGCAGCCCAATCCCTCTTTGCCGTGATGCATGTCTCCTTGCATGATACTCCCTTCCTTGTAGGCGTATGGGGCTTAGCCCTGAGACGCACTTAACTCCCGTCCCTACCGCGGGCTCACACATAACACTTAGTTTTAGAGTAGGTTAGTACAAAATAAATATGCAGGCGGCATGCTGCGAAGATGCACGCGTGCTTCCTACAGCCAACTGAGCGAGGTTTTTGAGAGGGAAAAATAACGATATTGCTTNTACAAAATAAATATGCAGGCGGTATGCTGCGAAGATGCACGCGTGCTTCCTACAGCCAACTGAGCGAGGTTTTTGAGAGGGAAAAATAACGATATTGCTTTTTTTCGCTTAGTAAAATGTCACGGACGAGTGTAATAAGATATTGTAAAGATAACTGAATTAATAATGTGTATTATTTACACGAGCAGGCAAAAAATAACTCAGCGCAAAATCGACAACATCACTTTGAACTAAAATTATCCAAGCTAAATAATTAATTTTTTTTCTAACGAGTCCCCGAATCCCGCCACGCCAACGTGAGCTCCTCCACAGTTGTGTCCTCCGGCATGCATGTTAGTAGCTAAGACGGTTGGAGAATGAGATGCGTCTCAGTGCAGGCCCCGTACGCCTTAGGTCGGGTTCATTATGTTTAAAAGGGGTGCATGCATCGCGGCTATGGCAGGGTGGTCTGGTGCCATGGCCGCATTTGTAGTCACGGACACGCCCCGAAAGAGTAACGGTCTAGATAGAAAGGCACAGCAAACCAGCGCAAAGCGGAGAGGGCACTGGTAAAATCTGTGCGGCGTATGAAGTTATCCAATCAGCGTCCGCCGTTTAAAAACCACCTTCTCAAGTCACCTCTACAATGACGGGGTTATTTGCCGTCTTAAGCAAAGCGATGACCACGAAACGTGGTTCGAAATCTCGATCTCAGGCAGTGACTACGGAGTAACACAGCCTTCGTGAATACAGCCTTGTTCGCGTGTGCCTGAGACAAACTTAAGCAATGTTCATGAGATGTAAATACGGACTTAGGGCGCCTAATAAGACTGTCTTGACGAAGGTAGTGCTCAATGTGTGTTTACGAATACCGCCATACGAGCAAGCGCGCATCTAGCCCCGTCTTGGGGCCGCGGTGGCTGAGCGGTTAGATTGCTCGCCTCCCACCAAGGCGAACCGGGTACAATCCCCGGCCGGTCCACTCCGGATTTTCGCGAGTGGGAATCTCCCGTTTCCCCCGCCCCTTCATTCCGCCGCTGTTCCATACTCACCTCAATCACCCTCGTCGGCTCTCAAGACCTCGCCGCCCAAATGTCTTCACTCACTCACCCTAGCCCGTCTTACACTCATGCTACAGCGCCGACGTGCACGGGTAGACCTGGAAGATGGACTGGCGCAGTGTGTCTGCACGCGAGCGATGGTCGTTTGCACGCACGCCGTAGACCTGGCGAGTGCTTTATCGTAGAGCGCATTCGTACAAGACATAGAGTCTGTTCGCGGTTTATTCACACTTTTTGAATCAAACCTTTGGAAAAATTACCCCATCTATGAAGTGCGTAGTTATTTCCTAATACGTTGTGTATCACAAACGTTTTATACTTATGTAAACACAAACGTGCCTTATTTACATTTAAATTAAACTTTTACTTCTTGTATTTTATCTGTTACTTAAAATATTCAATTTATAATTAATATTAATAAAACAAAGAGAAAATAGTTGTGTTAGTAATGTCAAATAGTTCTTAGGCAAAAATGTTATTAGACGGAGTGCGCACGAATGCGGTGCGTTGTCCTTTTGGTGTAATTTTCTAGACTTAGTTAAGCTTGGTTTGCAATTCGGTGGAGGAGTATCCTGGAAGTAGAACTCCAGGAGGGCTTCATGAAAGTTGAAAGTAAACGTCTGGTGCCACCCCATGCCACATGGTCTGGGGTGCGATCAACTACGACTCACCTTCACCTTCGGTGTTCGTGGAAGGAACGAGGACCCGCGAGTTATAAGTGAAGAACGTTCTCCTGCCGTTCGCGCAACAGGAAGGCGCTGCACTGTTTCCAACCTGGATACCGTCTGCCCCACATACTGTCCGCGCAACGCAACGTGCCCTGCGAGACACGCAGGAACTTCCCTGGCCGGCGCGATCTCGGGACTGGTCTCCAGTTGACGTGAACCCGGGCGTTCACTGGTACCTTTGTACCCACTGTGAGACGTACCTGGCGCACGTCACAGTCGAGCACGGGATGGGACAAGCGGCCCGTGTGACTTGTCCACCGACAACTCTTGCGGGACTGCGTAAACAGATCGAGCAGGCGTAGAATAGTTGCATCCCAAGACAGTATTCGTGACCTGTACAATTGACTGCATGCCTGAAACGGTGCTTGCATTACCGCTCTTGGAATATACACGGCGTACCAGTCTGGGTGTTTCAGTTTGGGCCCCTACCTGGTACCTTGCAACCGGTTGTGCTATTGATATGAAAATGTAACAATTTCATCTATTACACGTGTACTGAGACTGTACTAAATCTTGTGTGAGAATTGGAAACTAACCTCCCAAAGGATGTTCTGATTCTGATTTTTCCCGAGCAGTGTATACGCATGTACGTGTGTCTATATATATACACACGTATATATAGGATGGGGCGGAATATATATAGGACACTTTCTACCTAACTGGAATATTAAGGGAGACATGAGACCTTAAAAATCAAAATTTTAAAATATATTTTTTTGCGAAATATTGGAAACGAATTGAGATTAAAGTACAATTCTCCGAACATTGTTTTATGACATCGGAGTTTTTAACCTAAGAGCAGACTCTCCTGAATATCTCCCCTCGTAATGATATAAGGGTAGTTAACCACCCTCCTTTTGTAGGCAAAATTTTTACCGTCAGGAATTATGAACGATGGGTGCTGGTTTGTTGAGTAGTATGATTTAATGAACACACATGTTCCTTTTGTTGTAATTACATAGGACCCACCGTTTCTGTGTAAAACGCACATGAAACTTTCGGCGGCAGCAACACAGTTCCAGAGGGATTCACATGCTGACTGTCGTCAGAAACAGATAGCTTCAGTACTGTAAATTTTGCAACGGACACAGCAGCCTACCATACACGCATATATGTAGTGTTGCCTAAGTGCTAGGCGCTGTATCGCTGCAGCCGAAGCTTTGTGTGCGTTTTACACGAAAACGGCGGGTCCTGGGAAGTTGCATCAAAGGACCATTTTTGTTAATTAGACCATACTCGTCAATAAACCAGCATCAGAACATCATAATTCCTGGCGATAAAAAAATTGCCTGCAAAGAGAGGTTGGCTACCCCTGTTACTTTCATTACGAAGGGAGGTATTAAAGATTATGCTTTTAGATTGATGGTCATGATAGCATAAAACGATATTTTGAGAATTATATTTTAATTTCAATTGGTTTCCGCTTTTTTTTATAAATTCATTTTAAAATCGTAATTTTTAAGGGTTTATATTTCCTTTGATATTTAGTTTAAGTATATAGTATCCTATACATATTTAGCTTGTGTATGCGTGTGTATATATATTCTTATATATACGACATTTATGCACATATACAATTATTACAATACTTATATATNTATATATATATATATATATATATCAGCTTTAGCGTATATCTGGCGCTGTTCTGACAACATGGCAGTCACTCAACTCAACCGGATCGTGAGACAGCAGGCCGTACTAAGGTTTATTCTACTCATATTAGGAACAAACGTGATTTCTTGTGGGAGAGTTTGGCATAGGGAAAATTTCCGCCGCCAAGTGCGGAATGTTCCAAAAGGTAAGTTTTAATTAAAATTTTAAGCTATGTGAATAATAAAAAGAGAAAATTTTTACTGAGTTTCAAAGTTATTTTATATTAGATTTGTGATTATTGCAATTATCCTGATTTCCAACGTAGAAAATAGAGAAAATCCGGTACACATGCGACACTAGCGCTTACCTATTGACGAAAATTTTCCTTTTGCCAAACTTTTAACACTGAGTAGAAGTAACCTTAGCACTACCTCGACCAGCTGGTAAAAGTAGGGTGGCCAACTGTTATATTCTGTCGGCATCAGCCGTGATTTAGGAAGTCTATACCACGTCTCACCACGATTATGACGGGACGATTATAATAAACCTATTTAGCATATTTTACTAACTGTACTCATTACGTGAAGAAATTTTAGAATGAGTATTGTCTTTAACATAGAAAAAAAACTTGTGGAGTGACAAGCAGAAACTGAATAAAGATATCTGGACGGTAACTACAAAAAAAACTAGGTCTTTAGTACCCGCATGGGCGAACAGAAGTGGACATGAAGCAACGACGGAATGCAAAGATGAAGGAGACGTGAGTACCCAGAGGAAACCCAAAAAAACGCTCCCACACAATATCTTATTTTTTGTTATATTAAACTTTTACTTGTATTTTATTTGTAAATTACATTGTTTCGTTCATAATTAATAAGAAAAAAACAAACAAATAAAGTGGATGTGTTGGCAACTCCTGGTAAGAAATAGTTCTCATGAAAAATATTATCGAAATAAGTGCGTACGAATGAGGTGTTGTAGTCCCTTTGCGGCAAATTTTCTAGACTTAGTTAAGTTAATGTTTAATATACCCAGATTGGGAAGCTCAATGCTTTTAGTTTGGCAACTAAAATTCTTCGCCGCTAAGTAAGCGCTAGTGTCGCATGCTTACCAGAATTTCTCAATATTCTACGTTAAAAAACACACTAATTACAATAGTCATAAATAGAGACCCGAAAAATTCGCGTTTTCATTTCGGGATAAGCTAGAATTCGAAACCTCGCACGTTTATATTGCTTATGCTATTGGTCCACCCGTTAGTTTACACCTCCTGGACAACTCTGAGCCAATAATAAATGTACAGTAAAATGTAGATCGAATCACAGTATTACGCTGATACAACAAGTAACCAATGAACAGGGATATTTGCATGATTTTACATACGAAAATGGAGTATGAGCCTACAGGTCGTTGAACTCGCGAATTTTTCAGGTCTCTAGTCATAAATCAAATATAAAATAACTACGTAACTAAGAAACATTTCGCCTTTATTATTCACGTAGCTTAACATTTTAATTAAAAAGTAACCTCTTTGGAATACTGCGCTCCTAGCGTCGGAAATTTTCCCTGTGCCGAACTCCCCCATAAGTAGAGGCAGTGATATTTCGCGAAAAGATTTCGAGACAAGATACAGTCCAAAGCACTGTGGGGTCGTCCAGCTTCTTTGATTGGCTAAAAAATGTCCTGGCCCGTGTTAACCGTTTGCGCACGAATCACGAAGGTTCAGTGTCGGAGTTACTTGGTCCTGAGTGGCTTGGTCAAAGACGGACATGGCACCAGCAGCCAATGGAGGTATAACAACAGCTGAGGTGTGTATATAGTATTGAAGTCTACTGTGTGCTCCGATTTTTACGCGAAAAGTCACTGGCCCTACCCATAAGAAAACTCGTTTTGTTCCTAACCTGAGTAGAAGTAAGCTTACCACGGGCGTAGCTCAGCGCGACAACGCACGTGGGCCCGCCTGATGGTTAATTGCGAGCGGCAGAGGGCACCACTCGCCACAAATCACGGAGAGAGGAACTACTTGCGGGGGGGAGGGGGCATTNAGTATCCCCGGGCGGGCTGACGTCACCGCGGTCCCGCCCGGGTCGTGGGAGGAATATCAACAAGCCCCGCTGACGCACGCCCGCCAGCCAATCACATTCACGGCAACTGCGTACAAGACACGCACCGACGTCCGCGCGCCAACTCGTCATTAGTAGGGACCCGGACATTTTTAGCAAATTCGTTTGAGGGCATGTTAAACCTTCAACCACGCGTGCATCGCAGTTTTTTACTCTATTGGACCACGGCATGTTAGGCACGCCCCGGACCACTTTCGACCAATAACGAACCTGCAAGGAAAACAAGGGCGAAATTTCGTGCTACATGGTCTGGGGGTCAAACTCGTGCGACAGCTGACAAACTAGAGTACACGAAGTATTGTAGAGTCCAGTAACTTGTTTCCGAATGCGTCCGCGAATTTTCGGGATCTCTGTTCATTAGGGACTGGTAAATTTCGCGAAATAATTATAGGACAAGCTAGATGTCAAACACATGTACACTTTTGTTGTGTTTGCAATCGGATCACGTTATATTAGACACGCCCAGGTAAGCTCTGAGCCAATAACAGACCTGCAAGGAAACAAGCACCGAATCCCGTGTCCCTGGTCTGAGTATGTCCACTCTCCGGAGATCGAACTCTATGCCGCTCGTCCCTCTGGAACACATTACACTTACGTCATACTGCTGCGTATTACTTCGTTCCACACTATGTCAACTACACTCAAGTCACAACACTTAGATTAGATTGAGGTACAGATATGCGGCCAGTTCACTCTCTCAGCCCCGAATTGTTTTATGAGTTGAAAGTGTTGCAATCGAGTATTATTTTGGTTCGTACTCAACTCGTACTGATCCAACACTTGCTTCGTTCATATGTGCTTGGTATTTAACAGACTTAGGGCGAGTGGGTGAAGTGGGCGAAGATATTTGGGCGGCTCTTAACAGCGAGGTCTTGAGAACCGACGAGGGCGAAGTGAGCGAGACCTAGGGAAAACCACTCACAAACCAGATGTGTATGAACGCCCACAAATCTCATAACCCACAGGAAAGAAGCTGACTGCGATGGCAATGATCACAGCTGTGTACAGCTCTGGTCATATATTTACTTCCTCTGCAACATGCCCGCTGTTGTGGACTCGACGACTGACAGGATTAAGACAAACTACACGTGAATCACCTATATTTAGAGACCTGAAAAATTCGCTGTTTCATTTCGAGACAAGCTAGAATTCAAAACGTAGTACGTTTGTATTGCTTATTATATTGGTGCACCCGTTAGTTTACACCTCCTGGACAACTCTGGGCCAATAACAAACACACAATAAAATGCAGACCGAATCACCGAATCACCGTCTTCAGCTAATACAACAAGCAACCAACGAACAGTGATATTTGCATGATTTTACATACGACAATAGAGTATAGCCTACAGGTCATTGAACTCGCGAATTTTTCAGGTCTCTACCTATATTCTCGATTGCACCACACGATTGGTAAACTGAGTACTAGGATCTCAGGCCTTGTGGTAGGACATGCTCGGTGCGATCTGGTGAATCAGGTCGGGGCTTTGGGTTTGGTCAACTTTGGTGAGCGGTACGTCGATTGTAAAAAGCAGATTTTCTTACGATGTGTTTGTTGTATGCCAGTTATCCTACGTTATTGCATGCCTTTTTTAAAATTGGAGTCGAGCCCTTAGTTAAGAGGGCGCGATATATAAAAACAGAGAGAATATTGGTGTATTGGTAATACCTAGGGCCAGTGACTTTTCGCGTAGAAATCAGAGCACGCTGTAGACTTCAATACTATATACACACCTCAGCTGTTGTTATACCTCCATTGGCTGCTGGTGCCGTGTCCGTCTTTGACCAAGCCACTCAGGACTAAGTAACTCCGACACTGAACCTTCGTGATTCGTGCGCAAACGGTTAACACGGCCAGAACATTTGTTAGCCAATCAAAGAAGCTGGACGTCCCTACAGTGCTTTGGACTGTATCTTGTCTCGAAATATTTTCGCGAAATATCACTGCCCCTAGTAATACCTAGTAAGGAAATAGATCTCATACAAAATAATGTTAAAGTGAGTGCGTACAAATGCGGCGCGTTGTCCGTTCAGTGTAATTTCCTGTACTTGGTCAAGCTTGGTTTGCGACGGACGGAAGGATGGCGTGCAAGTGGAACTTTACCAGTAGTTTCAGGAAAGTTGCAAGTGACCGCGTGCCTGGACTATATATATAGAAGGCGTGAGAGAGGCCGGGGGTTGCCGCCCAGCTGTGGGCAGGAGCGGAAGTGAAGCCACCGGACATAACGACGAGGACGCGCCCCACCGTTGATTGTCCGCCCACCGCGCTCAGTGAAGGGCGTGTTGTCGCCAGCATTCCTCACTCTCCACTACACGCCGACGACACAGAGTGCGCGTGCGATCTGCGCAGTAGCAACGCTCCGTGGTCCTATCACAGAGCACGTAAGAGGACTGTGCACTGAAACATTTTCTGCGAAATCGTTGTTTTGCGCGCACGTCGGTAAATAAATGTTCCGGAAATACGACCTTTTGCCAGAANNNAAAAAAAAAAAAAAAAAAAAAAAAAAAAAAAAAAAACCCGTTAACTATGCCGCTATTTTTACATTTGTCATATTAAGTGTATTCACGTAGAAAAAAAAGGAGTGAAAATGGTCAAATGTCGCATTTTTAAAGCTTGCATATACAAGTTCCTTATGCGAAGAGACCTGAAAAATTCCCGAGTTCAGTGACCTGCAGGCTAGACCCTACAGTCTTACGTACCAATATGCTGATGTCAACTGTGTATTGGTTGTCTGCTGTCACAGTGGAAGGCGCCGATTGGGCCACAGTTCTTCAGGTGTCGAACACCATGTGAACCAATTGATAAGGTTATACAGAAACACGTGTGTTGAATTCTAGCTTGTCCCAAAATGAATCCGCGAATTTTTCAGGTCTCTACTTATGCGGTAAGAGTCCGACTATACGTGCGCAGTTTAATCCGCGGGTTTCATTGCGTGTAATAAAATCGCGCTGTTACAGATCTAACTTGCACTGTACACCATCGCACGCCTTGCGCATAGAGGCGATGAGACGCTAGCGGCGCGTGTCAGTGTCGCCCGTATTGCTCCCTAGCTTCTTGACCTCCAGCCGCACTCGCCAGCAAAATGTCGCCGCTGGCCGGCGAAATTGTTGGAACGCCACTCGCCAACCAGCGACTGGCAGCTTACTCGCCGGTTGGTAACCTAGCCAATCAGGAACATTCCGCGGCACTAGTAGCCAGTCAGACGCAAGACCACTTCCCGAAGACTCGCGCAGCCAATCAGAAAATAGGTCCACCCGCATCAAAGGGACCGCCGTGCCACTAAAACGCCATTAGTTCCACCATGTTTGTATGGCACTTCACACACTGTACGGTACACGTTTACTGCACTGATAAAAACATTTTCCTTCATTCTACAGAAAAGTGCCCGTAGAAGTTTATCTAGGAGTGCCCGTAAATTCTCCGTAAAATTATGGATACATTCATTTTCAAAAACGGACTTCCCGTAAATTTTACATAACTTTAATTCACGGCAACTCTCCGTTAATTTCGTAGTTAGTTTCCTTTACTTTAAGTTTTCGAAAAAAAGAGATAATGAAAAAATCTTTGATTTTTGTTATGTGGGTGTTTTACTGTGTATAAAAATACATTTTAAAAAGCTAAAATATTTTATACCTGAACAAGATTAGAACCCAAAACAAAATGTTAGGGGCACATGATTCTAACTTCTCATACCTACGCCATTCACATTAAATTGTGGGGTATAACTTTAGTATTTCTACTTCAGTGACATAAGCAACTTTGTCAATTTATTTTAAAGTTAGTGTATTTTAAGCCTCGCTAAATGTTACAGACGCTTGATGATACTTCTTGATGTTCTAAGGACAATGTCTAAGTGGCGTGGATGTCCTAACTGCCGCAGAAACGATAATTTTATGGTTACAGTGGAGAAGAAAACTTCGTGAAGATTCGGCATTGTTCGTCTCCAAAACCCGAAGCTATAGGAAATGCGGAGACCTTTCGTATTTTGCATTTGTGGAGTTCAACTCCGTTTTTCGTCATTACGGATTGCGTTTCCATATATTTACTGTAAAAATTCCGTAAAAATTGTCGTAAATGTACGTAAACATTCAACAGTGTGGCAACCAAGGCAAGATAGAATTGAGTCATCTATATCAACCACTGTGTTCGTCTCTGCCGCTTACCACAGTCCGATTGCTTCACACTACATTCGATACACTTATAACATTTAGTAGTCGCTCGTTTATCGGCAAATAATTCCCGTATTTCTGTATTTATAAACACTTCAGCTCATTTCTACTTTCCAATTACATTGTTTCAATAGTTACGTTATTATTTGACGTGACAATATACTTCAAACACGTGTTCGTTTGTGACGGCTTTATCGTAGGAGTGGAGTGGTGAGATTTGGGCGGCTCTTAACATCGGGGTCTTGAGAGCCGACGAGGGTGAGGCGAGGTGAGGATGGAGCAGCGCCGGAATGTAAGGACGGGGGAAACGGGATATCCCCGAGAAAACCCGCCGGTCAGCGGCACCGTCCGGCGCAATTCCCTTATCCGGGAGCGACCCCGCCGGGAATCGAACCCAGTTCGCATAGGTGGGTGGCGAGTAGTCTAACCATTACACCACCGTGGCCCCCCAAAAACGGCAAACTGATGTATTTAAAGAAATAAACATTCAATACGGACTGAATCTGTGACAGCTGAGCTTAGTTTCGCTGTCTG
>NQII01000161.1:569826-596251 GCA_002778355.1 Clitarchus hookeri
GGGGGGGGGGGGGGGAGGTGGTGGAAGGAATTTGGGCGAGGAGTCCAAATGAGTGCTCATATACATAAAATAACAGATTTCCTTTATTGTTTTACTTGTTTACGGATTTTTTTTGTTAACGTTATTAATGTTAATATTTTATTTTTTATCATTTGATTAGCTAGCAAATATTGATCCTCATTCTTGGTGGACGGACTTTTTCGTTGGAGCATGCAGACTTAACTGTGCTACGTTCGTAATGAGAGTCATTTTTATATTGTTGCAGCAGTTATAGGTGTTTTTGAATAACATGCCGAAATTAAAACCACAGAATGTATGGACTAACATAAACTAAAAAAAATCATTGTAACACAATTTTTGTAAAGATCGTATAGTACAGGTTGAGTATAAAAGAATACCCCAACTTTGAAGGTCTATAATATCAAAACCAAACAACCTACAACCTTGATTGACCGATCAAATGAACCGTGGAACCGTGAAGTTTGTTTACCATACGTTCGTAAATGTTCAATGTGACCACCATGAGCGGCCCGAACGACATCTACGCGATAATCAAACTCGTTCCACGCTCTTGTCAGCTGGTCCGGTGTTACGGTTTGGATGGCGTTCGTAACTCTCGGTTTGAGGTGGTGAGGGGGTAGCGAGCTCGCATTCGACACGTCAATGTGAATGGGAAGGTCTGATGTTTCCTTTATGGTGCGCCACCCCATTGGCACCCAGCTGTTCGCGGATACCTGAACAAGATGTTGACGCAAAGCTGGATTGGTCGAGGAGCAGCTGGTGACCAGGCTCTTCATCACTGGCCCCCAAGAAACCCGGCTCTTACTCCGTGCGATTTCGTTGGGTACATAAAGGATCAAGTGTTTCGTCCACCATTACCGGCTAAAATTGACGACCTCAAAACGAGAATCGCAAATCACAAATCGCTTCCAACATTTCTGTGCTTACTTATGCCGGTGTTCACATCAAACTACGTGTCTTCAAGGATAGGAAATTCTTCCAGTGATATATTTCTGACAGTAAACGAGTTCATGTGTTTACCTATAAAAATAATTTATTCCCATAAATTTTTGTGTATATAGTTTCACTGCAGAAGTGGTTGAGCTGAGTTGAGAGACTTGGGTGACTCTTAACGACAAGGCATTGAGAGCCGATGAGGGTGAAATGATGTGTGAATGGAACAGAGCCGGAATGCAAGAGTGGGGGAAATGGGAGACCTCTGAAAAAACCCGCCGACCAGTGGCATCATCCGGCACGATTCCCACTTGCGAAAATCCGGGAGTGACCCGGCCGGGGATTGAACCCGGTTCGCCTTGGTGGGAAGCGGGCAGACTAACCGCTCAGCCACCGCGGCCCCCATGCAGAAATGGTAAACATTTGGTTGTTCCAGGAGGATGTCTTTCGTGGTCTAGACACAAAGCAGGTAAAGCATACAGGGGCCAAATTGTGTGTGGATTCCTGTGATGCGAGCGTAGCAATCATCTGATAGGTTGTGCGAAGCTTAGGATACGGGACATGTGTCTGATTGGCTACTGCATAGTGCGGAACGATCTCTACCGGCTGGACTGTCAGCTGACGAGTAAGTTACACGAGGCGCTGATTGGCGAACGGTGTTGCGACATGATTCTGGCCAGTGACGTCATTTTGCGACTGGAGTTAGTGGTAAATAGTCTATTCGCGGTTTCTTAACATTTTTTGAATAAAACCTTTGAAAAATCACCTCATGTATGACGTATTTGGTTTTTTCCTAAAGATATCAAGCGTTTTATACATTTGTTAACATAGATGTACCTTATTTTTTGTTTAAACTGGACTTTTACTTATCTCATATCTATAAGTTTAATATTACATTTATAATTAACATGAATCAGACCAGAGATAAAATAGGTGTGTTGGTAATGCCTATATGCTATTCACGATAAAATGAGAACTTTTTAAAGCCCTCTGATTTGGAATAACAGCCAATAAATATAATTTATTTTAGCCTCAGATTATAACTTCCGAGTGTGGTTGAACATACACACTGTGTTTATTACTTACGTGGCAATATTGATTTAAAAAGGTGGTTAAATTATAAAAAAATAACTGAAAGAAAAAGTTAACTAGGGCCTAAAAAGTGTTCACTTTACCGTGAACAGCGTATAGTAAGATATAGTTCTTACGGAAAATATTATTACACTGAGTGCGCACAAACACGCTGTGTTGTTGTCCCTTTGGTGTAATTTTCCACATTAAGTTAAGATTTTATTTTCATGAGGCGGAGGAATATCCTGGAATTAGAACTTTAGCAGGGCTTCAGAAAACTTGGAAGTAACCGTAAACGATACTATTTACGCAGCAGTTTAACCTCTGTATTCACAGGTACTCTACGGCTCCGACGCGCAGGAAAAGACGAGGAGCCGTCTAGGCGACCCCAGTAACACGCGGTCTTCACCTTGAGACTCTCGTGAGTGCCGCTAAGTGGCCGCTAAGTGACTCTCCGGGCTCGCGACTGCACACCATCTCTGATCACGATCGCGGCTGGTGAGCTGTTGCAAGGCACGGCGATGCTTGCTCAGTGCTGTCCACCGTGTGTACGCAGCAATAACCAGAGCGAAGCCGGTAGATACCGAACAGACTGTGACCGCTTACTAGTCAGCGGTGAGCCGACCATTACACACGTCCTGTGACGGGGGCAGNCACGGCGATGCTTGCTCAGTGCTGTCCACCGTGTGTACGCAGCAATAACCAGAGCGAAGCCGGTAGATACCGAACATACTGTGACCGCTTACTAGTCAGCGGTGAGCCGACCATTACACACGTCCTGTGACGGGGGCAGCGGTGGCGCAGTGTCCAGGGCGCTCGCCTCCCACCACGGCGATCCGGGTTCGATCCCCGGCGGGTTCACTCCCGGATTTTCGCATGTGGGAATCGTGCTGGACGATGCCGCTTGCCGGCGGGTTTTCTCGGGGTACTCCCGTTTCCCCCCCCCTTGCACTCAAGCGCCCCTCCATTCTAGGGTTTAATTTCTGTCATGCTCGGGGATGACGGTCACCTACGGGTCCCAGCTGGAAAGACCGTCACTCGGAGGGTGTTGCCTTGCCCTGGGTGCACTCCCCACACGCCATTATTATTTTTTTTACGTCCTGTGACGTCAGCTGCACTACTGCGTAGGTAGGTGGGTGGGTGGGACTTAACGTCTTGTCAACAGCAAGGTCATTAGAGACTGGGCGAGACTGGATCGGCCAAAGGCTGCAGCAAGGAAACATCCCAGCATCCGTCTAGAGTGATCTCGGGAAACCATCGGAAACCGAAATCAGGAGGGCTGAACCTGGGTTCGAGTCCACGATCCTTCCAAATGCGAATCCGAAGATTTACCACAGAGCCACCTCGACCGGTGCACTACGTCATAGTGGCTGATGTATGGTCGAGGAAACAACCAGGTACAGCACAGAGCAAACACCGGCATGCCATGCAACCAGTGTTCACCCTCAGCAAGGCCGGGGGGTGACGATAAGATCACAGAACATTACACGTCCTGTCATTCGCGTTATAATTTTGTACGAATTTAAGGGGTCCGCGGTGGTTTAGTGGTTAGACTACTCGCCTGCCACCTAGGCGAACCGGGTTCGATTCCCAGCGGGGTTGCTCCCGGCATTTTCGCACGTGGGAATCGTGCCGGACAAGGCCGCTGGTCTGCGGGTTTTCTCGGGGATATCCCGTTTCCCCCGCCTTTACACTGGCGCTGCTCTATACTCACATCGAGTCTCGAGACCTCGATGTTAAGAGCCGCCCAAATCTCTTCACTCTCACTTCACTCACTCAGTACCAAGGTAGACAACAGACAGGCGTATGTTATTTGCTCGTGTGTTCATTCGTCCTCCGCTCAGCTGACACACCCTGCGGGACTCGCAGCCAATAGGAAACACTCAGCCCTGTGGTAACTTCGTTCCGTGCTGCTGGGCAGAATAGGAGAATGAGTTCTGTCTTGTGGCGGCAGCCAATAAACAAGTGACCCTCTGCTCGTGTGTGGAGGACCGTGGAGACCAACTTGATGCCGTCTTGTAACGCGATGGTCTCTACAGAACAGGTTGAGCTTACAGAAGAGGGGTTTCACTGCGGTACACTTGAAGTTAGCATTTCAGTTCGTGGCTGTTAATCAACACTTTGAGACCTAACCCCGAGACTAACTCGGGAAATGGTAGCACGACGATTTCTCAGCCCTAGAAGAAATAACTCACACAGATTCTCCTACTTGACCAGTTTTTTCTTCTACGATGAGCTAATGTGAATACTATAAAGCAATTGTCGCAAATATTTGTAAACAAAACTTTAATTTTTACTATTTTTTTTTTCAAAATGAACGTGGCANTTGACCAGTTTTTTCTTCTACGATGAGCTAATGTGAATACTATAAAGCAATTGTCGCAAATATTTGTAAACAAAACATTAATTTTTACTATTTTTTTTTCAAAATGAACGTGGTAAGTAACCTTTAATCGGGACCCAGTCAGCTCACCAGTTAATTGACTAGCCGGCTAATAATGACACTTGTCAGTATGGGAAGCAGGTCCGGTATAATTCGGACCAATAGGATGCTGGTAAGTCGAAATGCTCAAACACGTAGAGCTGATGTTCCTGTAGTGGATCGTAGAGATAACTCGCTTCTAGTTTGTCGTGACTGCCAATAACAACGCGCAGAGCTCAAAGTGCTGAGAGCTGCGAGAGAGTCTCTGTCGGCGGGGATGTCTTGTGGCAAGTCAGTCTCCAGGTGCTGATAGACGAACGACGTCCCAGCCGCCATGTCACTGGCAATCGACGCCTTACAGCATGCTGATAGCCTACCTGCTGTTCTGAAACATGAAATCTAAGTTGCTTGTTATGCCAGCTGTTGACATTACCAGAGAAAATTCAATGTTCCCGTATAGTGACAGCAAGGTTTTACGCAGAGCTTTAAAAAGTATTACATTGTTTTGCCAAAATAATAATTGCTACATTTACAATGTTCATTTGCAGATACCTTATTTTCAATATTTAAAAGTAAATTAAAATGAAGTTTCAAAGTAAAACGTGTCAGTTATTTTAATTAGCCACCAAATAATTTCCAGTTACTTTTGTTTTTTTGCAAATGTAATTTACGCATACAATTCATACTGCACATATAAAGAAACTAGAAAATTGCGAAAATTTGTTGAGCCAAACTTTTTTTTGCTGACACTCTAACTAATCATTTCATGATTGGATGATCAAGTTTCTGGCTCGGACAAGTTCTTTGCAGAGCAATCACAAACGTTCTGCTTTATAGTGTCAGAGTCCTCTTCGGTCCATTGAAATGGGATAGTAGCTTCTTACATGCGTGATAGCCAATTACGAGAGAGAATTGTCGGACATGTGTATAGTACGTTTAATCCTAGCAAACTGTCGACTTTTCCCGTGACAAACGATCTTCTCAGTTGATTCGTAAATATCTAGGTTATTGGGCGGGGACTAACTATTTTAGCCAGAAAAGAAAACGTTCCACGCAGGTTATACTTAAAAACTCTGCGTGCATACCGGCAGTTTTCCTGTTGGTTAATGGCAGCGTATGTNACGTTCCACGCAGGTTATACTTAAAAACTCTGCGTGCATACCGGCAGTTTTCCTGTTGGTTAATGGCAGCGTATGCTTGAGAGAAGACTATTTCGTCTTGGTTTCTGCCAATGAGAATTAGGTTACTTTGGAATAGTGAAATCCAAATAAGAAAATAATGCGCAGAAGTTGAAAACGCGTCGGACGAGTCAGGAGAGTCCATTGCTGTTGAACGAAGGGGTGGGGTTACTCAGTGCAATAGTGACAGCGGCCGAGAGCGGTTGGGCGAGAGCTACCCCCGCGNACGTTCTACGCAGGTTATACTTAAAAACTCTGCGTGCATACCGGCAGTTTTCCTGTTGGTTAATGGCAGCGTATGTTTGAGAGAAGACTATTTCGTCTTGGTTTCTGCCAATAAGAATTAGGTTACTTTGGAATAGTGAAATCCAAATGAGAAAATAATGCGCAGAAGTTGAAAACGCGTCGGACGAGTCAGGAGAGTCCATTGCCGTTGAACGAAGGGGTGGGGTTACTCAGTGCAATAGTGACAGCGGCCGAGAGCGGTTGGGCGAGAGCTACCCCCGCGNGTTGAACGAAGGGGTGGGGTTACTCAGTGCAATAGTGACAGCGGCCGAGAGCGGTTGGGCGAGAGCTACCCCCGCGTGTGCATATTACCTATCGAGAAAACGTAAGTCGCGCTGCGCGGTATCTAACAACGTGGTAGTAGAGAGCGATGTTATCAGTTTGTTGTGTACTGCGCCAGCAGTATCACGTGGTTTCCTTCCCTCCCAGCGGCGAGCGTTCGGAAGAGCCCTCCCCTACACTGCCTCCCCTACCTTCCCTCCTGCAAAGCTGCGCCAAGATTATTTTCTCGTTTGAACTTCACTATACTGAACGTCTGAGACTCACGAGCTGGCACCTGAGTCGCGTGCCAGTTAAAACCATCAAATTACGAGCGTATACTGAGAAACAAATATGGTCGTATGGTCATCGGAGCCATCTGTACTGTTAAATTCGGAACATCCATCTGATGGGCTGGAGTTACCGTATAAGTAATGTTAACGTAGATAGTAATGTCAACAGAACTGTTTGTAGTGTTCCTGGCTGTGACTGTATTTGCTACAATACATATTGCTGTAAATCTTTATATTTTACACTCTTAACTCAAAAATTGGGTTTAAGTCAGGGTAAGCGAAATAAGAAAATCGATCTGGCTATAATATTTTATATAAAAATAAATCAACAAAAGACAGTAACGTAGTTTTAATAATATATACAGAATGACTCTAATCGCTATTTTTTTTCCAACTCAGCTGACGGCCTTAACAATTAAACAGATAATTATCCCTACTAGACTGCACAATACTTTGTGTACTTAAGCCTCAGGTATTTGTTCATTGGTTGATGCTCCACCCTAGAGCAGGTAGCACGGGATTCGACCCTTGTTTCCTTGCAGGTTTGTCATTGGCTTAAAATTCGTCCGGAGGTATGTTTTACAAACTGCGGCCCAGTTGAAAAAGAACGTGAAATGTACACGAGTTAAGCCCCTGTCACACTGTCAGATTTTTTCGTCAAACTGCTTCCAGTAAGTTTGGTCAAATAAAGTTGGACAGGTATGACGTCATCGAAACGTCATAAACGCCGTCATATTTGTCTGGAAAAGTTGGACGCCTTCAGCTTCCAACAAACATTTGAAGATCGACTGGCGCAGCCAATCAGAATCGTGCACGAAAAAAATGGGCGTTACGAAAATTTAGAACAACGAAAAATTGCTGGAAACGAAATAGGTTATGAAGGTAATTAATTTCTGTAGAAGTTACCTGAGCATGAATGCCATTTAAAGTGGATATTGCACTTAATATTAAAAACTCAGAGGCATTAAATTTCATTGTGCAGGAAGCGTCTCTGACAAATACAATTTGAATTTAGTNCTTAATATTAAAAACTCAGAGGCATTAAATTTCATTGTGCAGGAAGCGTCTCTGACAAATACAATTTGAATTTAGTAAAGAAGTGAAAATAAATCACAACATTCGTTACATTTTTTCCTGTGAAGGGCTGCGTGGGAACATAAAATCAGTATCTCACTTTGAAAACAATTTCTAAATATAAATTAAGAGTAAATCCTCCAAGTAAAAAAAAAAAAAAATGATAGTGCTGCACATTTTTAAACATATTCGAGATTATTTGATACAATTTGCTGGAAGTAANAAAAAAAAAAAAAAATGATAGTGCTGCACATTTTTAAACATATTCGAGATTATTTGATACAATTTGCTGGAAGTAAAACTTTGATGGCCGTATTTCGTCTTCAAATTTTTTTGTCAAAAATATATTTGAAGGCGAAAATTTGACAGTGTGGCAGGGGCTTTTAGAAGTCTTAGATTGTGCTCATATGAAATCGAGAAATTTCCGGGTGTATGCTTCCGTCCACTAGGGATAGGACAATTTCGCGAGTTCAATGACCTGTAGGCTAAACTCCACAATTCTTTATAAAGTGTTTAGCCTTAGATGTTTGTTCATTGGCTGCTTCTCCAGCGTCACCCCACATTTGGCAGTATGGGATTCTTTCCTTGTTCCCTTGCAAGTCTGCTATTGGCTCTTGGTCGCCCTAGGGCATGCGTAATGAACTCTGATCCACAGGGACACCCGAATATCGCGAAAAGATCTCACGACCAGTTGTATTTCGTAAAACTTTAGCTCCGAATCACTTTGCTGATTGGGTGATCTGGGTGTTGCGTATCTCAGGTGTCTGCCCGCGAATCACAGACGTACAGAATCAGAGTTACCTCATTATGATTAGCCAGTCGAGTAAGAATATGTCTTCTCACAAAAGACACGCCGCAAATAAGCAAAAAAAAAAAAAATTGCCGGTACGCCAGTGGCCTACTGAAATTTAGCACGTGCGGAAATCTTTCCTCGAAATTCGGGTGTCCCTACTGATCCAATAGCTAGGGCTAGTGACTTTTCGCGTAAAAATCGGAGCACACAGTAGACTTCATTACTATATACACACCTCAGCTGTTGTTATACCTCCATTGGCTGCTGGTGCAGTGTCCGTCTTTGACCAAGCCACTCAGGACTAAGTAACTCCGACACTGAACCTTCGTGATCCGTGCGCAATCGGTTAACACGGGCCACAACATTTTTTTAGCCAATCAAAGAAGCTGGATGACCCTACAGTGCTTTGGACTGTATCTTGTCTCGAAATATTTTCGCGAAATATCACTGCCCCTAGCAATAGCAAAGGCGACTTCAGCGTACACGCGTTTTAATGTATACGTTGTCCTGAAATGCGTTCGCGAAATTCTCCTGTCCCTACGTGCCATCAACAGCGACTCATCACCACGTGCCGCAGGCAGCGCGCGACGGACCCCACGGCTGTTGTCGAGGCGTTGACAAGGAGGTGGAGGGGAGTAGGTCTGATGGCGGCGTTCGCAGATATCTCAAAACAACTTTCCTGCAGGGTGCTCGCAGACAAAGACGACGCCGCCCCGTCGTGTGTGGCGGCACAGTCCGCCTTTCCCGACGACACGTGAGTAGTGTTTCCGCGCCTGTGAGTCTGCGTGCCGAGGTGATGTGCGAGCACGACCCGCACTGCAGTGGCGGCCACCGGACAGCCAATAGCACGTGACCCCAGGCAGACAGCGTTTCCCGACAGTCACTTCCCAAACTGGTAGGTGGCGTCTTACTCATTTATTTACACCAGAGGCTGTTGTTCATGATTGTTTAAGCACTTTTAAAACTACTTATTGAAAAATGTCACTACCCTTACCTGCGTATATTAAAGGGCATACCGCATGGAAAGAACCCAGTAAAGTAAGTTATGACAGAAATAAAGTAGTTCCTTGTATTGGCGTTGAATTAAACGTGTCAGGTTAACATTTGGAAACACCAAAATTATTTATTTTACTTTCTTTGTTTTTAAGCAAGTAAGTGTAAGAATTATGAAATTTGTAAAATATTTGCTTTTATAATAATCTCAGAGTCTCAATTCACCTTTACAGTTACATTGGTCTCTGTATTCCCACTTATTATCGTCGTATTGGACCCGGGTACACCGCACACGCAGGTATTATACTCTGCAACGTTTCTTATTGGCTGGTCGTCTGCCAATGAAGTCGCGCGTTGACTGCGCGCCCTAAAGGCTGTTCAAGTGCTTAACATTTTTTTCTCCGTTTTTAAGATATTTCGCGGTTTTTTGTACAATATGAATAACTTTTTGATAAAAATTAGAAATTAGTTAAAAAATATCTTTTGTTTACTTTTTTTAGTAGACTTATCAGCATTTTAACCTTAAAATCTGTGCCAAACAAATTTCGAAAATCACGCGAGCACGACGTTTGATTTCAGCTCAGGTGTTTTTTGAATTTTTTTGGGGACACCACGAATAAATTTATTTGAAATGTGGCATTTTGTTCGCCTGCGATTAGGGTTTAACTTGGTTTAATTTCTGTCTATTTTCTATCTAAATTTTATTGTAATACTTAAAATAAATTCATGGCCGAACCATTAGAAGATTGTCGATGAAATTTCTTTATTGTAATGACGCTAACAATAAATTGGAACTGTAGCCAAACATGACAATTCTGCAAAAATAAATTAATTTGTATGGCAATACAAACAAATAAGAAATTCCTGNGAACTGTAGCCAAACATGACAATTCTGCAAAAATAAATTAATTTGTATGGCAATACAAACAAATAAGAAATTCCTGCATTTCCGTCATTGTTTTTTTTGCAAATTTAGTTTTCATAGTTTTTTAATACTTTTATCAAAGTACTGCTAGATGTAACAAAACAGAATTATAAAATAACCAAAAAAATATAAAAAATAATTTTTAGCNTTTTATCAAAGTACTGCTAGATGTAACAAAACAGAATTATAAAATAACCAAAAAAATATAAAAAATAATTTTTAGCGCTCGAACACTCTTAATGTTTCACGACAGATATAACAGGTTTTACAGTCCATGGTGTTCATTTGAGAACTATTAAACAGAACAGTTTTATTCTCACGAATTGAAATGTTGCAGAGTTGAAATTTTTTATTTAGAGTCCGACAAAGTCCAGCAAAACAATAAAAGTAAAAAAAAAATTGGTTTTCTCTTCAGGAGCAAAGCAATTGCCGTATAAACGTAGCCCCGAGTATATAAGCGCATACTCCTCTAAGGGTTAAGTGCNTCTTCAGGAGCAAAGCAATTGCCGTATAAACGTAGCCCCGAGTATATAAGCGCATACTCCTCTAAGGGTTAAGTGCTCAGGACACCCTTGACACATTTTAGGCTCCGTTCGCGTTGCTGCGTGCACGTCTTCGCCGATGTCCTTCTGGAACTATATCCTTCCATATTGCTGTAGATACCTTTCCAGACCTTTTACGGACCTCTCACATACCTTACAGCCATTCTAGGCGATCCGCTGCTCATGATCAAGTGCTGGTCGGCAGTCAAGGTTTTGGCTTTATCTACACTTTGTGCCCTGCCAAGGCCGTGTCCTTACAACAACACACACCAGAAGCAGCAGGGAGTACTGGGTTCCTCGCCTTATCGCATGCCGTTCCCTTGNATCAAGTGCTGGTCGGCAGTCAAGGTTTTGGCTTTATCTACACTTTGTGCCCTGCCAAGGCCGTGTCCTTACAACAACACACACCAGAAGCAGCAGGGAGTACTGGGTTCCTCGCCTTATCGCATGCCGTTCCCTTGTAAAATGGCGTGCCTGGAAGACATAACACATTTATTGCAGACACCAGGTTGCGAACCATTTGGTCCCAGCGATAAGAGGTGATGTCACGAAGGAATTCTTTTGTATTTACATCTTCCGATGACAATAAATCAGAAGAGGTGATGATTCCTGTGTGACAGTGTTTGATGTACTCCATTCACGGTTCCTTCCAAATTTTCTGCAGTCCTGCTGNGAGGTGATGATTCCTGTGTGACAGTGTTTGATGTACTCCATTCACGGTTCCTTCCAAATTTTCTGCAGTCCTGCTAAAGTTATACTTCCAGGATATTCCTCCGTCTCATACAAACAAAGCTTAGATGATTACACCAGAGGGCCAACGCACTGCATTCGTGCGTAGTTAGAGGAATAATATTTTGCATAATAACTATTTATTGCTAGACATTACCAACACATATATTTTCTCTCTGTCTTAATTCATATTAGTTATAAGTGTAGATGGAGGAAAATCGCGAAAATTGTTTGAGCCAACGTATCTTCTGTAACACTTAAGTATATTCTTTAATGACTGTATGAACAAAGTTCTGACTCGGCTGCGTTGTTTGCAGACCAATAACGACCGTTCTGCCTTATAGTATCAGAATCCTCATTGGTCCAGTAAAATGCGGCATCTTCTTATATGCATGGCAGCCAATAAGGAAATAAAACTGACAGATATGTGTAGAGCAGTAGTTAGAAATGGTATGTTCACCACAACCTGGATATTGGATAGGGGGCCGGGGCGTCACTGCAGCCATCTTGGATGACGTCATACGGAAATCTCCTGCTCTGTAATTCCTCGTCAGCAGCGGTCATCATGGATTTACCTTTTTACCCTCGGGAATTTCCCTTTTATTCCTCCTGCTCTATAATTCCACCTCGGCACTTCACGCTCTTGCATTCCGTTTCTTTTTTCTCCCGCTCTATCATTCCGATTTAATTTTTTCTTATACTCTGTCATTACTTCCTGAATCACATCTGTTCTATCCTTGGGGGGGAGGGGGGTTTCTCATATTCCTCCCTGTCTCCGTTATTTTCTGTCTCTCTAGAACATGTAGTATTGTTTGCAAGTGGATAGTTAATTTTACGTGTAGTGCGTCGGTGAGTCCCTACAACCCGAGTCGCTGCTGCTCATCGACAACCTAGCTAGTTCATCATCAGCAAGTCAGGGTCCGGCCTTGCTCTTATTCTCCGGTAATTTCATCGTGTGGCGTTTGTGTGGCGTTTGCATGTGATTAGTGCACTTTTCTGGCACCCTATGTACCAGGACTGTNGAACATGTAGTATTGTTTGCAAGTGGATAGTTAATTTTACGTGTAGTGCGTCGGTGAGTCCCTACAACCCGAGTCCCTGCTGCTCATCGACAACCTAGCTTGTTCATCATCAGCAAGTCAGGGTCCGGCCTTGCTCTTATTCTCCGGTCATTTCATCGTGTGGCGTTTGTGTGGCGTTTGCATGTGATTAGTGCACTTTTCTGGCACCCTATGTACCAGGACTGTTGCCAGACCTGGTCAAAACTAGGGTTAACCAGTTAGTTGGCGTACCTACACCAGTCTCCCGAAGGGCATCATTTGTAGATTGTCCTTAAAACTAAAAAAACGGCCTTGCAGTCTTAAATCTATTTTTAAAAAAAATTTTAATTTTTAATATTTATATTTCGTTTTTAAAATATATTTAAGTTTTTATTTAATGTTAATTTTTTTTTTTAAATTTAAGTATACAAATGTGAAATAGCCACCTATGTCGTGAACTCCAGGCGCACACGCCAGCAAGTGACATCACTGGCCAGCAACATGTCAGAACGTCTTTCGCCAATCAGCGCTTCTTAACTTAATCGCCAGCCTGCAGTCCAGCCAATAAGGAGCATTTCACAGCATGCTGCAGCCAATCAGGTAGAAAGGAGCGTTCCAGAGGTTTGCGTAGCCAGTCAGAGAATGGACACGCTCGCATCAAAGGAACCGCCTCGTAATTTCACCTCTGTGTGCTTGTCTACCACGTGGCCACGCACTTCTTGTCGCTATTGGTGGTGTCTTTCCACCAGTGAAATTAGCTAGTAGAGTCTTTTTAACTTGACTCAAGATGGCCAACGTGTAAGTGGAGTGGTAGAGCAATAAAAACAAAACCAGTGGGAAATTTTTGTAGGTTCGGAGTGTAACTCGGGAAATTTGGAAGGGAAAATGGGAAATTTTTATGAGGTGATGTCATCCAAGGTGGCATCAAGGACGCCAACAAGAGTGACGTCATGCGACATGGCTGCCGAATCCCAGAATCCTACACGAGCCACAATGTTCCCGGACTACCAAACTAAACTACTGCTGAATGCTTAATTATTAAAAACGTGTCTGTTAAGAAAAAAAAGGCAAATGCAAGCAGCATCTACGTCGCTCTTTGAAGATGTGATTTTGAAAGTTCTGTAGTAGTTCCGCGAGTTGGTGTTGAGGACATGCGCTGAGACGAGAATCAGTCCATCTAAGTAAGATTTTTCTAAATAGTTTGGGAAATTCAATGCTGATATTGTGGCAGCTAAAATGTTTCACCGCCATGCAGCACTGGTGTTACATGTATAACTGTTGTTCTTCATTTTGTATTTAAAGAAAGGAAATAATTGCAATTTTCATAAAATAAATACAGTTTATCTTTTCACATTCGTGTTTTTTTTAGTGTTAACTTCGTAAATGAATAAACTTTGTTCGACGCGCTAGAGTAAAAATTAAAATATGTTTACATGGTGTTTAATATTATGTCGTAAATATAAATCTAACAAAAGGTTATATTACACAATTACTTTACGTAAATGTGTCAACCGATACTAAAAAATCATTTTGATTATAGCGATCTAAATCTCGTCCTCAAACTCGTAATTTTTGTATATTAAAAAAAAAAATAAGCATGTTTATGAAAGCTTAGTGTCAAACACAATTGTATTTTCCCCACAGTGTAATGTTTTTTGTGCCCGTACAAGAAATTATTTGGAAAATAATTGCCAAATGTAATTTTACAATACCACAANGAATAAACTTTGTTCGACGCGCTAGAGTAAAAATTAAAATATGTTTACATGGTGTTTAATATTATGTCGTAAATATAAATCTAACAAAAGGTTATATTACACAATTACTTTACGTAAATGTGTCAACAGATACTAAAAAATCATTTTGATTATAGCGATCTAAATCTCGTCCTCAAACTCGTAATTTTTGTATATTAAAAAAAAAAATAAGCATGTTTATGAAAGCTTAGTGTCAAACACAATTGTATTTTCCCCGCAGTGTAATGTTTTTTGTGCCCGTACAAGAAATTATTTGGAAAATAATTGCCAAATGTAATTTTACAATACCACAAATAAATTAGAGTAAATTCCATAAAACATAAATGTGGAATGCCTAAAGTCGATTGTTAAATTTCACTAAGCAGGTGTTGTAGTAATCAAGTTTATTATGAACATTGAGCTACATAAACAATTTCTAATTTTATAAAATAATAAGTTGTAAATTACAATATGTATACTGTATAGTTACAAGAAAATCCTTAGCAACTATTTTTTAAACAATTGCAAGTAAAAAGTACAGATTTGTTTGCTATACTTGTACGCTTTTCAACACCATTGGAGAGGATGCATTTTAGTTACAAAATAGTTATGGGGTAGAGGCGGTGATATTTCGCGAAAATATTTCGAGACAAGATACAGTCCAAAGCACTGTAGGGTCGTCCAGCTTCTTTGATTGGCTAAAAAATGTTCTGGCCCGTGTTAACCGTTTGCACACGAATCACAAAGGTTCAGTGTTGGAGTTACTTAGTCCTGAGTGGCTTGGTCAAAGACGGACACGGCACCAGCAGCCAATGGAGGTATAACAACAGCTGAGGTGTGTATATAGTATTGAAGTCTACTGCGTTCTCCGATTTTTACGCCAAAAGTCACTGACCCTAGTCATGGGAAAGCATACAGGTATGTCACAATTTGGACCAAACAAGTTTTTAACACCTAAATAAACACAATTTCTCGATTTACCGCCAGCTTAAAACAGACTTGTTTAGAACACCAGCGCACCATGCAGCAGGAATGTTCTCTCTACCAGACTCACCACAAGGAGTGGCGCGGAGGTATCTGGGCGGCTCTTAACACTGAGGTATTGGGAGCCGATGACGGTGAAGCAAGGGGAATATGGAGCAGCGCCGGAATGCAATGGCGGGGGAAACGGGAGATCCCCGACAAAAACCCGCCGACTAGCGGCATCGTCCGACACGATTCCCACATGTGAAAATTCGGGGGTGACCCGGCCGCTATTGAACCAGGTTCGCCTTNAGCGGCATCGTCCGACACGATTCCCACATGTGAAAATTCGGGGGTGACCCGGCCGCTATTGAACCAGGTTCGCCTTAGCGGGAGGCGAGTTGTCTGACCACTATAACACCGCGGCCCCACACTAAAAAGGAACCTTGTTTCTACCCAACCTGTGTAGAGTAACACGACTATGCACTATTATTAGAGATAATGGAAAATCGCGAACATTTTTAGAGCCGACATACTCTTTTATGATTGAATGAATAAGGTTTTTACTCGGCTAAGTTGTTTGCAGACCAATCACGAACGTTCTGCCTTATAGTATCAGAATCCTCATTGGCCCCAGTGGAATGGGGTAGTAGCCTCATACATGCATGACAGCCAATAAGAAAAGAAAACTGCCGGACATGTGTACAGTACGTTGAATCCTAGCAAACAGGCAACCTTCCCCGCGATAAACCATCATCTCTAACTATTATATTTTCCGCCAAATCGTTGTTTCCGTATAAACGCATATCTGAGTAAATAGGCAATTGCTCTGGAAATACGAATTTTTGCTACTCAAGGTAAAAACCAATAATCTTATAATTATATTAGGTGTGGTCAAAGAGAAAAAAATCGTGAAATGGTAAACAAAATCGCATGTCTAGAGCTTGCCTGCTCATTTTTCTTCAAAGGTAGCAGGAAAGTACTACCATCCGTCTGTGGTTATATATGTAGACTTTCGTCACGTGTAAATAAGTCCCACTGTTACATATATAATTTTCACAGTACAGCGTAACGGCTGAAACGCTGCAAAGCCAGTTCATCATCTTTCGCGTAAGGGCGATGGGGCGCCTGGCGCGCGTGTTAATGTCGCTCGTATCGCTCCCTCGCTTATGGGCCTCGAACGTACACGATAGCTTCAGACATAGGAGATTCACGGTAAAGTTAGCAGAAAGCCCTCTTACTTAGAATAATAGTAAATAAATAAATTTAATTTTAGCCTTAGACGTTAACTTCCGAGTGCGGTGTAATATACACACTGGGTTTATTACTTACATGGCAATATTTATTTAAAAAAGGTGGTTAAAGGATAAAATNTGCGGTGTAATATACACACTGGGTTTATTACTTACATGGCAATATTTATTTAAAAAAGGTGGTTAAAGGATAAAATATGGCTGAAAGGAAAAGAAAATAACTAGGGCCTCAGAAGTGCTCACTTACCGTGAGCAACCTATAAATAAGATCCTTAGCCGTATGTCTAGTCTGTATTACTGCTATAACCATAACAAAACGNTGCGGTGTAATATACACACTGGGTTTATTACTTACATGGCAATATTTATTTAAAAAAGGTGGTTAAAGGATAAAAGATGGCTGAAAGGAAAAGAAAATAACTAGGGCCTCAGAAGTGCTCACTTTACCGTGAGCAACCTATAAATAAGATCCTTAGCCGTATGTCTAGTCTGTATTACTGCTATAACCATAACAAAACGNTTACCGTGAGCAACCTATAAATAAGATCCTTAGCCGTATGTCTAGTCTGTATTACTGCTATAACCATAACAAAACGTACAGCGACTTATGGATGTATCGAGTAGTTAGAACAGGCGGAGCTTTGTCAGTTCGTTATCTGGCGTCCGATTGGCGGCAAGGTCGGAGGACGACCCTCCAACGACGTCACGCCGAGGAGATGGACGGGCCCTTGGAAAGGGCAAAGCCGAAGGTAGGAAGGAAACCGTCTCAACGTCTCGACCGCAAAAAAACACGCGCGGGACTTGCGGGTGTAGCAGAAGTTGGGCGCGCATCGTGAATTGTTAGCTGCATGCTAACCCCAAGACGCTGTAGGCTAGTTCGACTTCTGCCACTGGCCAACAACTTGCGTGGTCCTTATCGACGTCGCGTTAAGCCAATAGCAAAGGCTCATCGTTCGAGCGACCAATCTCCAGCAGAGCTGTCACGCACGACAATGACGCCGTACGGTTGCCGGTAGCCAATGAAATAACGAACTGAGCTCAAGAGAGTGTGTGTGTATACATCAGTGAAGTATGGCATGGTGTTAAATGATAACGCACATTTTGCGTGTGTCAAAATATGAAGCAGGATTTGCGTCATGCGTAGAGACCTGAAAAATTCGCTAATTCATTTTGAGACATGCTATAATTCAAAACTACGTGTGCTGATATAACTTTAGCTATTGGTGCACACGGTGTTTGAAACCTCTTGGAGAACGCTGGCCCAATCGCCGCCTTCCACTGTGACAGCAGACGACCGATGTGCATTTAATATCGGCGTATTTGTACATAAGACTGTAGAGTCTAGCCTGCAGCTCATTGAACTCGCGAATTTTTCCGGTCTCTAGTCATGCGCAGTTCGTGACGCGGCACGGAGCGATCCAGGACTACTCCGCACGAACGTAGGCGCACACTGAAGGGTAGTTAGTATTCGCAGTCGGTGTAGACGCAATTACAGTCAGCCCACGGCCACTTCCAGCTTTTCCAAAGCCAGTTAAAGTTCTAACATCAGGCTATTATCCCACCTCATGCTAACAAAGCCTAACTATGGCTCCGAAATCACACCAAAGGGACAACNTCTAACATCAGGCTATTATCCCACCTCATGCTAACAAAGCCTAACTATGGCTCCGAAATCACACCAAAGGGACAAAGCACCGTATTTGAGAGCACTCACTTTAACGCTTTCATGCCCATTGTGGCCAACTGTCTACGAATTGCAAAGAAAGGTAAGTTTTAACCGGCACTGTACTCTACGAATCTCAGTGCCCAATGACTTCCCCTGGGAGTAACTGATTCGTAAACAATGTAATTGCTCTACGTTACGACTGGCTCATATCACTAACCACTCAACACAACGCCTACAGCTTATTGGCTGTGATAAATAAACAAGTTATTAACCTACTTAAGTATAGTGCGCATCAAAAATTTTCTTGTTTGCAACACCAGAAGCAATAAATTAATGTGGGAATGTAAAGGGTAGTAACATTTATCATGATAACTNTATTTTCTTGTTTGCAACACCAGAAGCAATAAATTAATGTGGGAATGTAAAGGGTAGTAACATTTATCATGATAACTATTTCTTACTAGGCATTATAAATACGGATATTTCCCCCCTGTTTTATGAATATTAATTATAAGTGAAATATTGTAATTTATAGGACAAATATAGGNAAATACGGATATTTCCCCCCTGTTTTATGAATATTAATTATAAGTGAAATATTGTAATTTATAGGACAAATATAGGCAAAAGTTCAATTTAACAAAAAATAAGGTATTAGTTTTATGTTAAACAAGTCGAACATGACGTACATGGGCCAATATTTCAAAGGTTTAATTAAAAAAGCTGTGAAGTTACTGCCAATGGACTTTAGCATGATGCACACACGTACGGTCTGATGTATAAACCGAAAATTTCACACTACTTTATGATATTGGCAGAAGAAGAAAGGCATTTTGGGGTAGTGAATGTATTTAAAAGAGAGTTTAAAACATTTCAATATATAAATTCTTGAAATAATAGTTTACAGTGTTACAAAATATATACATTTATCTTTCACATGCAACATAAATAATACTTTTCTGACAATTTTGGCATTGAGTATTTTTTTAAAATAAGTTCTGAATATTGTAAAGTCAGGTGCAGTGCTCCATTAGAAGGCAATATCATTCTATCGGCTATTCATGGTAAAGTGAGCACTTTTTAAAACCCTGTCATTTGGAATAATAGTTAATAAATACATCTTTATGTAGCCTTAGACGTTAACTTCCCAGTCCGGTGGAATATACACATTGCGTTTGTTACTTACATAGCAATATTCATTTAAAAGGTGGCTAGAGAATAAAACATGGCTGAACGGATGAAGTAACTAGGGCTTCATAAGTTCTCACTTTACCATGAACAGCCTATAATATACATTAAGTGACGACCAAATCCCCTTTCCTCTCTCTTACAATTCCCCCCCCCCCCTCTTCACGGACACACACTCTCTCTCTCTAGCATGGTTAAGGCAATTGGATACAATAATATTTATTATTTTTTATCTGTACTAAACATTCTTCAACTTGCAAGCGTTGCCTGTGTTGGCATTTTCCTGTAATAAAAAAAAATTAACCTTAATATTTTTTAAATAATTTGATGCAAAACCCAAAATTGTTCTGTTTTTTCTGCAGCCATAATAACAAATATCTACTAACTAAGTTGTACTAACTAAGTTGAAAAAAAGGAGTGTTTTTCATTTATTGGAAAAACAAAAACAGATACGTAAAAAAATTATGGTTACATTTGTTTAGATATTGTAAATGTCTACCACCTGAAAANGGAAAAACAAAAACAGATACGTAAAAAAATTATGGTTACATTTGTTTAGATATTGTAAATGTCTACCACCTGAAAAAGACAAAATGAAAATCGAATAAATCGTTATCAAGATATTAAGATTTAAATATTGNGGAAAAACAAAAACAGATACGTAAAAAAATTATGGTTACATTTGTTTAGATATTGTAAATGTCTACCACCTGAAAATGACAAAATGAAAATCGAATAAATCGTTATCAAGATATTAAGATTTAAATATGGCAATCTAATCGCCATTTTGAAAGGGGCGTCATATTAAATAGCTACACCTACCAGATGGCTACCATATATATATATATATATTTTTTTTTTGGTTCTCGGAGACCTAATTATCTACTCCCAGAAGTTCCACCAACGTCCCCTCTCCTCATTTTCACCAACAAAAGTAGCTGGCACAAGGTCTAGAGGTGGGAGGAAGGTAGGTAGGGCGAAGGTCAAAACCGCAGCGGACCGGCGATATAATAACTTGGCGGTGTGACAGCGGGTTGTGGCGAGCTGCGGAGGACGCCCTTGGCCGAGCAAACTGGCCGAGTGGAACAGAGGGCCTGTCACGTGTGAGCTCCCCAACTCCTTGTACTCGCGTGTTTGTCCGCGCCTCACTTCGCGAAGGGGAGCTCGGAGTTGGAGGAGAAGACGCAACTCTCAAGGCTCCCGCCGCCTACCTGGAGCTGTTTCCCGCGTTTGAGGCCGAGAGGCGCAGGCGCGATAAGGGCGGCACTGCTTCGCGCATCAGGTACGGCATCGCCACTAAGAGCAAGGCTCTGAGCTGACGTGCGCATGTTCTCGTCGCATTACGTTTACCTATGGGTAGGGCCAGTGACTTTTCGCGTAAAGATTTAGGGACAAGATACAGTACAAAGCACTGTGGTGTCGTCCAGCTTTCTTGATTGGCCGAATCATGTTCTGGCCCATGTTGACGAATCCCTAATGCCTAGTGTCGGAGTTACGGAATCCTGAGTGGCCCAGTTAAATACGGGAACGGCATCAGCAGCCAATGGAGTTATAACCACGCCTGAGGTGTACACAGAGTAGTCAAGTCNCAGTTAAATACGGGAACGGCATCAGCAGCCAATGGAGTTATAACCACGCCTGAGGTGTACACAGAGTAGTCAAGTCTACAGTATGCTCAGATTTTTTCGCGAAAAGTCACTGGCCTACCTATGGGACTTTCAGAGGTGACCCTATTGTTTAATTGGTGGGAAATCTGTAGGAAGAATCAATGCAGGGCGCTTGGGTAATTTTGCATTCATCTGACGCGTATATTTGGAGATAAAACACTTTGAAAAAGTTGTTTTTAATCATTTTGGAGTAGTCAAAAATGGCGTTTCTTATGCTCGTGACGTCTTGAAAGCACTCAACAGCCCTCGTCCGAAATGTGTGTTCTTTCCGCAGATCAGCACATTGGACTCACGTTTAATAGTTGCTCAGAAAAACGTGACTTTCTAACACCCTGTAACGCAGTTAAAGCTCCAGGTAGGTGGGAACCTAAAGTTGCTTGCTGCAAAGGATCCTTCTCGGCTGTGCTCTAACTAGTCACGTAAAAGTGCTGGTTTGCTAATGATTCGAGCCCAGTTTCAGCTAGGAGTCAAGCCATGGCTGAATTCACATGGATTTAGTTTTCATGATGGCTGACTTTCGGATTAACATTCGGGAGGACCGGTGTTTGAATCCCGGCCCTACCCTCCTGATTTCGGTTTTCCGTGGTTTCCAGAAATCACTCCAGGTGAATGCTGGGATGGTTACTTACTACAGGCCATGGTCGATTCCTGCCCCGTTCCTGCCTCTCTGAGCAACTTGCTCCATCTCTAATGACCTCGCTGGATTCCTTNGCCATGGTCGATTCCTGCCCCGTTCCTGCCTCTCTGAGCAACTTGCTCCATCTCTAATGACCTCGCTGGATTCCTCCCCTGCTCCTGCTTCTCTGAGCAACTCGCTCCATCTCTAATGTCCTCGCTGGATTCCTTCCCTGCTCCTGCTTCTCTGGGCAACTTGCTCCATCTCTAATGACCTCGCTGGATTCCTTCCCCGTTCCTACTTCTCTGGGCAACTTGGTCCATCTCTAATGACCTCGCTGTCAACGAGCCGTTAAGCCCCACGTACCTACCTACCTACCTTTGATATCAACGTGTCCATTCTCTGATTGGCTGCGCGAAACTCTGGGAATGGACCTTGTGTCTGATTATCTGCCGTGCTACGAAATATTCCCCATTGACTAGGGTGTTTGCTGGCGAGTAAGTTAAAAGTCGCTGATTAGAGAAATGCGTTGCGACATGTTGCTGCCCAGTGACCCCATTTTACTGGCGTTTAAGGCTGGGACGATTTTACACAGAATAGCACTAGACGTCTCTAAGACTGCACGCCAGGCCGTATCGTCACAAGTACCACGTTCCGCACTAGATATAGTGCAAAATCGTACCAAATTTGTTTTTCAATGGGAAATTTTACCCGAATAAAAGACTCATTTGTCATGTAATAAGTTATGTCAAGTTTCGCTCAATTTCGGCTTATCCTCGAGCATGAATCAAGTCGATCTGCTTTCCAGACTTNTTTCGCTCAATTTCGGCTTATCCTCGAGCATGAATCAAGTCGATCTGCTTTCCAGACTTTTGTTTGAAATGTACGGATGGACGTCTGATAAATAAATTGAACACTACAAGTAACTTTGAATGAATTGAGCTGAAAGATTTGCGTGGCTCTTAATAACGAGGTCTAGAGAGCCGATGAGGGTGAACTGAGGTGAGAATGGAGCAGTGCTTTAATGCAAGAGTGGGGGGAACGGGAGATACCTGAGAAAACCCCCTACCAACGTCATCGTTCGGCACGATTTCCACTTGCGAAAATCCGGGAGTTACCCGGCCGGGGATTGAACCCGGTTCGCATTGGTGGGAGGCGAGCGTGCTAACCACTNTTGCGAAAATCCGGGAGTTACCCGGCCGGGGATTGAACCCGGTTCGCATTGGTGGGAGGCGAGCGTGCTAACCACTCAGCCACCGGGACCCTTCTAAACCGTAGTATATCACGTTGTATGCCACCAGCATCAACCACCACATCATCACCAGCAATGACTGTGCACCGAACGTATTGTGGCAACTCAACGCGAAAAAGGATGCGCCCATTACACAAGTGGTGTGACGTCAGCTGCAAATGAACGTTTAAGTGGTTGACGTGTAAAATGGGAAACAACCAGATACAGTACAGANGTGGTGTGACGTCAGCTGCAAATGAACGTTTAAGTGGTTGACGTGTAAAATGGGAAACAACCAGATACAGTACAGGGCAAATACCTACATACCTCGCAGAATAGTTCGCCATACGCCACTGTTGATTGCATTTTAAAAATACGAAAAATCTTCAGATATTCCGCACTACTTACTTAATAATAAAGAAGGCGAATATTCCATAAAAACAGTTAAAAAATTTGAAATGCTTCTGTGTTAAAAAAAATTTCCAGCTTCACCGTGCTAAAGTAGTTTTTTGAATTATCCATNGTGGTGTGACGTCAGCTGCAAATGAACGTTTAAGTGGTTGACGTGTAAAATGGGAAACAACCAGATACAGTACAGAGCAAATACCTACATACCTCGCAGAATAGTTCGCCATACGCCACTGTTGATTGCATTTTAAAAATACGAAAAATCTTCAGATATTCCGCACTACTTACTTAATAATAAAGAAGGCGAATATTCCATAAAAACAGTTAANATATTCCGCACTACTTACTTAATAATAAAGAAGGCGAATATTCCATAAAAACAGTTAAAAAAATTTGAAATGCTTCTGTGTTAAAAAAAATTTCCAGCTTCACCGTGCTAAAGTAGTTTTTTGAATTATCCATTTAGGGACATTAATCGACCTGGCAACCAAGTCAAGAATTGCAAACATTTCGAGGTTACAGAAACAAACTACTGAGCTGGATAAAGTCACTGATTCCACAATTACACTCATTGGTATGGAAATTTTCGCACTACGTAAATTAAATTATTGTTAAATGGGTACATCCATGGATGATACATAAACGATGAGCGCATGCACATACGTCGTATGCCATCACTCTTCGCGTGATGTATGTAAATAGTTTTCGAAACAATGCACGTGATGTGATACGCATAATACTCGACAGCATAATAACTGAGTGATAGCAAACCCACTTAGAACACAGGGGGGAAACATCCTCTTATACCGCGAACTCCAGGCCGCACACGCTAGCAAAATGGCGTCACTGACCAGAAACATGTTGGAATGCCTTTCGGCAATCAGCGCCTGGTAACGCACTTTCCACCTGGCAGCCCAGCCAATAAGAAACATTTTTCAGCTCACATTAGCCAATCAGGCACAAGACTCGTTCCCAGAGGCTCNGGGGAAACATCCTCTTATACCGCGAACTCCAGGCCGCACACGCTAGCAAAATGGCGTCACTGACCAGAAACATGTCGGAATGCCTTTCGGCAATCAGCGCCTGGTAACGCACTTTCCAGCTGGCAGCCCAGCCAATAAGAAACATTTTTCAGCTCACATTAGCCAATCAGGCACAAGACTCGTTCCCAGAGGCTCACGCAAGAAATCAGAGAATGGGGCACACCCACTTGAAAGGAATCGCCTCGCTATTTCGGGTTTTTTCCAAGCCGAGAAGACGTACGAGACCGCAGTAAGAATGACTGATGGAGTTTGAGAGAGGCTGGGAGATAGCGATGAGAGGGGAAAGGTGGGCGGCTCACTGAATTTCCCGACATTTGGGCCGTTTCCATTTCACAGTCATGTTGGGTCGACGACGATGGACACGCGAAGATAGCTACACACGACGGATTGGCCCTAGAGGAAGGACCGTTTGACTGAAAGGGAGGATTGAACAGAGAGACCGGGTTACTTGCCATGCGCGTATTAATCCGTTCGGTCACACATAAATTTCCGAGTTCAAGTGTTGCAATCACGTTATTTTTTAGTATGAGCTGTACTTTTGCTAAGAATTTTTNACACATAAATTTCCGAGTTCAAGTGTTGCAATCACGTTATTTTTTAGTATGAGCTGTACTTTTGCTAAGAATTTTTCTTACAACCAATGAATGAAGTGCTGCGTGTTCGATGATATTGGCATTCACCATCCATGGCAAAGAGGTATAGAAAATTCCACAAATCAGGTTAGCAACAAAGGAAGACTTTCATAGAACTGGGCACCAGTTCCTGGCTCTGTACAGCAATGGCCTTACATATCCTTAATGTGCAACATTTCCACGATCGCGGGCATGTTGCGCATGAAGGATATTTATGTCCAGTACTGCACACAGAGAAGAGGAAGCACCCAATGCCTAGAGAGTCCTCCCGGTGGGTAATCTGAATTGTGAAAGCTACCACACCTCTCGTTTACGAGTGATTGAAGGTTACGTCTACGAGCACGGAGCACGTTGCTTACTGGTTACAAAAAAGTACACTGGACACAAGTACAGTGCGCATCGAAATATTACACAACTGCAACACCTCGACTCGCAAATTAATTCGTGACCGAACGGGTTAAGTACCCTGTGATCGGGGCTTGGGAGATTTCGCGTTATAATCAAGTGACAGGCTAGGTGTTATAAAAGTACACGCTAGGTTGCTGTACGTCATTGGACCTCTCCGGCCATCCGTACGCCAANCTACGAGCACGGAGCACGTTGCTTACTGGTTACAAAAAAGTACACTGGACACAAGTACAGTGCGCATCGAAATATTACACAACTGCAACACCTCGACTCGCAAATTAATTCGTGACCGAACGGGTTAAGTACCCTGTGATCGGGGCTTGGGAGATTTCGCGTTATAATCAAGTGACAGGCTAGGTGTTATAAAAGTACACGCTAGGTTGCTGTACGTCATTGGACCTCTCCGGCCATCCGTACGCCAACATGTAAGCACTCTTGCATTTCGTCTGGCCAAGTCGAAGAGAAGGCTGGGTTCTGACGGTGGCGTCTAGCATGGCGTCGTCGTTATGGGCGAGCGCGCAGCTGGCNAGCACGGAGCACGTTGCTTACTGGTTACAAAAAAGTACACTGGACACAAGTACAGTGCGCATCGAAATATTACACGACTGCAACACCTCGACTCGCAAATTAATTCGTGACCGAACGGGTTAAGTACCCTGTGGTCGGGGCTTGGGAGATTTCGCGTTATAATCAAGTGACAGGCTAGGTGTTATAAAAGTACACGCTAGGTTGCTGTACGTCATTGGACCTCTCCGGCCATCCGTACGCCTTTCATGACTCTAGACCAATAGCAAACATGTCAGCAATCTTACATTTCGTCTGGCCAAGTCGAAGAGAAGACTGGGTTCTGACGGTGGCGTCTAGCATGGCGTCGTCGTTATGGGCGAGCGCGCAGCTGGCCTGAGCGCGCAGCGCTGGGAGATGTGCCGTTGTTGCACACGGCCGGGCCGGGCAGTGATGCCCCCCTCCAGTGGCATCTGCTCCACGTGGTCCAGCGTATGTCGGGCGCGCTCGTGCAGTGGCGACCCCGCGGCCGGCGTTGACAGCCGCTCCGCCG
>NQII01000161.1:599200-655963 GCA_002778355.1 Clitarchus hookeri
ATAGGCGTGCGTATGCAAATAACAGAGGTATGGAACCAATCAGAGTAACGCGATGCGGTCGGCAGCTAGATCGGTTACTGCTGCTACAATGGCAGGTTATCAAGATTTAAGTGAGTTTGAACGTGGTGTTATAGTCAGCGCACGAGAGATGGGACATTGCATCTCCGAGGTAGCGATAAAATGTGGATTTTCGCGTACGACTATTTCACGAGTTTACCGTGAATATCGGGAATCCGGTAAAACATCACATCTTCGACATCGCTGCTGCCAGAAAAAGATCGTGAAAGAACGGGACAAACGACGACTAACGAGAATCATTAAACGTGACAGACGTGCAACCCTTTCTCAATTTGGGGCAGATTGGATTTGAGGACTCCCCTGCAGGATTCATGTGGTGTGAATTGCCTCCTGCGTACCTTCAGACATTAGTCGAGTCCATGCCACGTCGTCTTGTGGCACTTCTGCGTGCTCGGGTGGGCCCTACACGATATTAGGCAGGTGTAAGAGTTTTTTTGGCTCTTCAGTGTACATCAAACGCATAGTTCATTGGCTGCGAGATACGGATAAGGCGGGACTCATTAAAAGCATAACTTTCACGTAAATATTGCGTATTTGCAACACCTACAATGTCAGATCGGCGAGGGACTAAAAGAGTTAAACACAGTTGCCAAAATAAATTTTTAATAAAATAATCAAATGGTTATTGTTTTTTGGTCGGCTTAGCTTAGATTAACTTTCTAGAATTTAGAGTAACTTTACGCACTACGCAAGACACCGCCTCCCATCGATAGGTACAGAAAACTTAGCGAGTTAAATGACACGCAGGCTAGACTCCACAGTCTTGTATACACTAGTGCCTAAGCTTTTTGTTCATTGACTATCTCTTTAGTGAGTATATCCATTTATATCCTTGACAAGGTAGCACGGGATTCGGTGCTTGTTGTCATACAGGTTTGCTATTGGCCCAGAGTCGCCCACGTCATGTCTAAATAAGCTATGAGTAGGGGCAGTGATATTTCGCGAAAAGATTTCGAGACAAGATACAGTCCAAATCACTGTAGGGTCGTCCAGCTTCTTTGATTTGCTAAAAAATGTTGTGGCCCGTGTTAACCGTTTGCGCACGAATCACGAAGGTTCAGTGTCGAAGTTACTTAGTTCTGAGTGGCTTGGTCAAAGACGGACACGGTACCAGCAGCCAATGGAGGTATAACAATAGCTGAGGTGTGTACTGTGTATATAGTATTGAAGTCTAGTGTGTGCTCCGATTTTTACGCGAAAAGTCCTGGCCCTAGCTATGAGTAAGGGGCACATGTTTTTCGACGAAATCTCTAGACTAGTTGTATTCCACAACACTATAGTTCAGATCAACTCCCGCAGTTGGACGATTCTAACTATCATGTGTCTTAGGTGCCAGCCCATGAATCACAGACTTTCATTGTCGGAGTAACTTAACTCTGATTGGCCCAGTTAGTTCTTCCTCGCAAATACACGCGCCTATAACGAAAATAATGTTGCAAATGTGCGTGTAAGATAATTAAATATAGTCTGTGCTCGTAAATATTTACGCGAAAAAACGGATGACATGAACTATGAGTAGGGGCAGCTGTTTTCCACGAAAAAAATTTCGGGACAAAACGTATACCAACGCACTTTAGTTCAGAAATAGTTAGGCGATTGGATCATTTGAATTGTTAAGCGTCTAGTCTGTAAGTTCGCGAATCACTGATGGTCAGTATCGGAGAAACTTAATTCTGATTGACTCACTCATGCAACAGACTGTCTTCACACAAAGACAAGCGGTCAGTAGTCAAATGAAGACAGCAAGTGTGCACATAGGATATTGAAGTCTAGCCCCCGCGTAAATCTTTTCTCGAAAAAACAGGTGGCCCTGCTCATTACCTCTGTGCTACCCCAAGGAGAGGCTCTCATTGGGCCTGTATATTGTTGCCTCATCTTTATTGGCTCAGAGTCCTCTACGAGGTCTCAGATTTATCCCAGGTAAATCGCAGATGTAGCACAAACGTACAAGTGTTTTAATTCCATCTTATCCTTGAATGAATCCGCGGATTCTTCAGGTCTCTACGAATGAGCAATCGGGTAGGCTTCAATCTCCATGTAAGGACTCGCCNGAATGAATCCGCGGATTCTTCAGGTCTCTACGAATGAGCAATCGGGTAGGCTTCAATCTCCATGTAAGGACTCGCCTCGTCATTTCGCTTCTGCATACTTGCCTACTCTGTGATTTAACCAAACATCGATTGCGAAGGGGGCCGTGGTGGCGTAGTGGTCAGACTACTCGCCTCCCGCCAAAGCGAACTGGGTTAGGTTCCCTGCGGAGTCACTACCGGGTTCTCGCCCGTGGGAATCATGCCGGACGATGCCGCTGATAGGCGGGTTTTCTCGGGGATCTCCCGTTTTCCCCGCCCTTGCATTCCGGCGCTGCTCCTTTAATTTTATGATCACCAAAATTGGTTCATTTTTGTTTTATACATGCAGAGTGTAAGGGTTGGTGTGGTAATAATATTTGAGTATACCAAACAATTTATCAGATACACATGATCGAAATTGTAATTTGTATACGTGTTGAAAGAAAGGTAGTCTGTAAGTAAAGAAAATAATTAGTAGCAATTTCAGTTTTTCCAGTATATACTGATTATTTGAGAAGAATACGCCTTACGACTCACAATCGCGTTAGCAGCGACAAGAAGCAGTCCATTGTACAACTTGTAAATGAGGGAATATATTTCACTTTGTTTCCACTGTACGTAAATCGTAGGCTATTTTACTGTTAAAGTAACATCCAGTAATGCCAAATATCGTGACTGAGAACTAAAGTAACAATTTACACGCACGTTGGCATGCCAAGGACGAAGCATAATTATTTGTCGGGACGTTCTTCGCGACTTACGCAACAAAGCTTAGATTGGCTTAAACAAGTGCTAACGCAATTATAACTCGAGGTATAACTACTCTCCTAGTTCAAGGTCACCGGTACGGGTTACGAGCGGTCGGGAATCACTTTGGACCTGTCACGTTTTACTCGTAGATTCACAGACGTCAGAAACAGCGGAGGACAGGAAAGAAAAATTGGTCGAAATTAACCCTGTTCTGGTCCACCGCACACAATTATCTGCAAATGAACGAGAAGATTTTATTTGGCCAGTACTATACAATAATAAAGTTAAATGTCTAATGTGTTCGGACACCCGAATTTTGCGAAAAGATTTCCACTCATGCTAGATTTTAATACCCCAGGGGCATGCCAGCAGTTATCTTTTTCTTTTTAGTGCCGTGTCTCTGTGGAAAGATATTTTCTTACTTGACTGGCCAATCAGAACTAGGTTACTCCTCTACTGCACGTCTGTGATTGGCTGGCAGACACCTAAGACGCGTAACATGGGGAAATCATCCAATCACGAAAGTGGTTCTGATCGATTGACGTTCTTAGTTCCATAAATTCGTGATTTTCTATCTGTATTTTTTTTTTTGCCATTTTTTTCATTCTTCCGGTGGTTGAGTGTAAGACAATGCGTCTATGCCTTAGCTTGGCCACTCGTTTAAAATAAGTGGCGAATAAATAAATAAATAAATAAATAAATAAAGTGTCATGAAATATTTTCGTGGAAGTCGGCTGCACTTTGTGTACTGACATGCAAAATGCGCGTTATTTCGAATACGTACGCTCTCCGACTCTTGCCATTGGCTGAAAACTGGTGTGGCATGTCCCAAGGACACTTTTAACCAATAGTTAAGGCTGAAGGGTCGAGCAGCCGATCCACAACGTGGTCACGCAGGTTAGCGACGCAGTGTAGTTTCTAGTAGAAGCCTACGAACACACGTGTTGCGTTCAGATACGCGTAAGGCAAATAAGAACGCTACTTCTGCATACTTATACTCAGCGCCGTAGATATAACTTCGAAAAGAGGAGAAGAAATGAGGGAGAGGTGTTTAACATGGAATTTTTTTTTTACTGTCGACACATTTTATTCCAACCAATTTTCAAGAATAAATTACTGTACTATACATTAAGGCCACGTTTCAGAACATTTTATTGTGTAATAATGTGTCACTTATAACTAGGACCAGTGACTTTTAGCGTAAAAATCGGAGCACACAGTAGACTTCAATACTACATACACACCTCAGCTGTTGTTATACCTCCATTGGCTGCTGGTGCCGTGTCCGTCTTTGACCAAGCCACTCAGGACTAAGTAACTCCGACACTGAACCTTCGTGATGCGCCAGAACATTTTTTTGGCCAATCAAAGAAACTGGACGACCCTACAGTGCTTTGGACTGTACCTTGTCTCGAAATCTTTTCGCGAAATATCACTGCCCCTGCTTATACCCATCCACAGGACGACGTTGGTTATTCGCGATGAAATTGTGAAAGTTGCCATTCAGTTGATAAAGGGAGCGTTTGAATCCCAGAACCACCCTCCTCGCCTTGTACATCGCTAATGGGCATTGTTCCACAAACCGTTCTACTGTTCTAGGTTACAAATGGTTCGTATTACTGTGACGTAACCGCTACACCGTTGCACGGGAATTGTCACCATAGCATTCATTTTTCTTTATTTATTTCCGCCTTAGGTTACAGTAATTATATTTAGTCGATCATCCTCCGTTAAGGGTGGTCGGGTTTTTCTGTGATCAAGAGCAACGTTTGTGAATTATATATATATCTTTGTTTCCAGGTATTTTTTTTAAAAGTATACTTGCACTTCTCTTTGTAGAACCTATATGATTTTTTATCTGTGGTACCTTTCACAGCCAATATCGTTTAAGAATATGGAGACAATTTGTTTGTCTTTTTTGATACGTGAACCCCATATAGTGAGTGAGCCATCCGGCTTCCGTGCATGAACAGATTTTTTTTCTTCACGCTGTATACTTATTTTTCGTAACAGTAGTTGGTCACTCACGATGTTCGTAAAGGTGCGTGAAGCGAACCATTCAGCACGTCCCTGCGAGTGACTCGTGTTTATCGCAACCATTATTGCATCTTGCGGTATCATACACGAGATATCAGTTTGTTTCTCGTAAGCAATGTACCATTAGCCCAGGATATGAATGACGATACTCCAGCTAGCTGTGTACGTAATTTTATTTAAAACCGGATAACCTCCAGTATATGCAAAGATGAGCGCGACGTATATCACAGGTTAAAAACATTTTAAACTTATTAAAAAAAAAAAATCCACCGTTTACAAAAATAACTGACTAGTTTTGGGTCATTTACATTACTCAACATTACGCGCGTGTACAGTTTCAACATTGAATGNTAAAAAAAAAATCTACCGTTTACAAAAATAACTGACTAGTTTTGGGTCATTTACATTACTCAACATTACGCGCGTGTACAGTTTCAACATTGAATGCTTTCATTACCGTAGCCTAATACAAAGTCCACATATAACTGGTTGCCACAACGAAGCAAGTGCAGCGTCGGTTAAATCACAGCAAGCATCAAACATTTTTTTTTTTGATTGGCAACACCTAAATCCAAAAATTAAAGCCTATCTGAGAGAGTTAAACACGAGTAACAGCAAAATTCTTCGCCAACGTTAATTCAACACAAAACAGGGGCCGTGATGACGTAGCAACTCGAGTGCTCGCCTCCTGCCAAGAAAAACCGGGTTCGACTCCCGGTGGGGTCGCTCTCTGGATTTTTGTACTTGCGAATCGTGCCGGTCGGTGGGTTTTCTCGGGGTTCTGCCGCTTCTCCACCCTTGCATTCCGGCGCTGCTCCATACTCACCTTTCTTCACGCTCGTCGGCTTTTAAGACCTCGTTGTTAAGAACCTCTCAAATCTTTCCCCTCCACCTCCCTCTTTTAAAAACCCGTGGCTTTTGATATGCACCTGCTCCGCTATTTACAGTTGCTTTGTGTCTGAGTTATATTTAGTTTTAGTTTGTTCCGCATATAAAGCATAAAACTTTTTTATAATACTCTGGCCATTGACATGCATTATAATGCAGAAAATACGTGCGGGGTAACCTGAGTTGCGTGTGAGTGATGCGTGTATATTGATTTCCCAAAGGCACCTCTAAATGACTAGAAACCATGGGCGACGCCAGGGTTACTTTCAGGGAGGTGCATCTGCATCTACACATTATACTATTAACTAATATAAAATATAGAATTATACACTTATATTATGTAGATAAATGTAATGTAAAATTCAAATCGCGCGGGTATTTGATTGAATATATTTCGCTCATCGAAAACATACTTAATCTCTGTAATCGATGGTTGGCATTACTGCTCGGGAATCCCCGCTGCCGCGCGACGGATGCGGGGGATTTCCCGCCTGTGACCACGTCAGTTCACGCTGTTCTAATTGTACCTACTAATAATTGTAGTTGTCGATAGTGCGCAAATCAGTTGTCTGTAATAAATCCGCTTAAACAGCGACTCTATTTATAGTCCTTTTTAGGTAATTTGTTGTGTAGCTTATTAATTTTTGTTCAAGTTATGAGTGATATAAGACGTTCTTTGTGTAAAAAACGTAATCCTCATTCTGATGACGGTGATTCAACTCATATTAAGACATCCAAGCCGGATACAGACAGACTAGATAGTCCAGGTATGATGTGTTGGTGTTTCTACCCAAATCATTTAATGTATTGTTTATTATCCGCGTACAGAGGAAAATAAGACTCAAAAACAACGAAATAATAATAGAAAATACTTCACATTTTTGTTATACTACACTGAAAGAAAAAAAAATAGTAACCAGTACCCATAAAACCTAGTAAAAAAAAGTCTCAAATAAATTTGCAACTTATCATTCATTATTTAAACTCTTGTATTATTTTCTCTAGAATGATTATGTATAGAAGTTATAAAAATATTCATTAAACATTGAAAGCTTTATAAATTAATAAAAAATTTTAAAATCACTACTTAAATGTTAACTGATTTGCTATCACAAAAATTGGTAAAGCATACATAATATCATTTCATGAAATATTTTTGATTTTTTTTTTCTGAATGCGTTAATTGATTAGTTTATTTGTTATATAAGAATCCTTTTTGCTTAAAGGTACCAGCTCTGCGCGTAAAGATTTTCAAGCAGATGCATCGCTCGATTTTTCTAGCAGAAACACAACTAATTCATTATTGGATATTGGGTTGTGTTTGGACCTCGGATATCAAGTCAATGATGATATACGTTTGAAATTACTAAGACATCCTTGGAACCCTAGTAAAACGTACAATTTNTCGGATATCAAGTCAATGATGATATACGTTTGAAATTACTAAGACATCCTTGGAACCCTAGTAAAACGTACAATTTTATAAATTATGTTAATCTTGATGCTAAACGAACTTTCCGACATGAATGGCTTACAACATATCCGTGGTTAGCTTACTCAGCTATAGCAAAGTGAAGGATGTGTGTTTTATTTCGGCCTCCAGTGCAGCGCGGTCTACAAGGACAGTTTATAGTTTTTCCTTGCCTCAAACATTCAAAGTTTCATGAAGCTGCACAGTCTCATGCGACAAGTAAGTGGCATTGTGACGCACTGGCTTCGTCAAATACATTTGAAAAGATCATGGATAAAAGGGGACTAAGCGTTCATGAATCTTTAAACACGGCATATCACAAGGAAGTTGAAGAAAATCGTTTAAAACTTCGATCTATCGTATCAACAATTTTATTTTGCGGGCGACATGACCTTCCACTTCGTGGGAAAGTGGACGAGGGTTCTGTTTTTACAGACCTGCTACATTTTCGAGTTGACTCGGGAGACGAGATTTTGAAGAATCATTTAGAATCAGGAGCAAAAAATTCCTTATACATATCGCATCAAATTCAAAACGAATTGATTGAAATTTGTTCCGATGTTCTGAAAAGCAAAATAATTGAGGAGGTGAAACATGCTTCGGCTTTTTCGGTTTTGGCTGATGAGACTGACGATATTAGTGGCACAGAGCAATTATCGATTGGTGTTCGCTATCTACGTTATGATAAAGATGATAAAAAACCAATAATTTGTGAAGAATTCCTCGGATATGTACCGGTACAAGAATTGAACGCAAAAGCCATTTCGGAAACTATTATTCGCTTCCTGCAAGATTGTAATTTTGATTTAAATAAACTTGTTGGCCAAGGATACGACAGGGTGTGCTGCAATGGCAGGTCACATAGGTGGTGTTCAGAAAATTATTAATGATAAATATCCTTCAGCTCTATTTTTCCACTGTGCAAGCCATGTATTGAATCTTGTCATTAATGACCTGAATACTGCCAGTGAAGTGAGAAGTACTGCTGGGACTACAAAGGACATTATACATTTTTTTAGAGAGAGTACGTATGGCGGAATAATATTCCAAATATACCTCTATTTTGTGAAACGCGTTGTGCAGCAAAGTAAAAAAGTATCAGAAAATTTTCTGAAAACTTTCTGATTATTGTACAAGTTTTAAGAACTTTCGCAAGACGCGCCGAACTCTAAAACGAAAACCAAAGCGTATCAACTCTACACGACTGCAACTACTCCAACATACATTGTGACACTTTTAGTAATTGTTGCCTATTCTGCCAAACTTGAACCCGTGTGCAATCAATTACAAGAAGTAAATATGAATATAAAGGCAATACACGATCACGTAAATAAATTAACTGATGTGCTTCAAACTCACCGTGATAATGCCTCTATGTAGTTTGCTGTCATTTTCGAGAAAGCTCAAAAAATTTGCGAAAAACTGGATGTTGAATTTCAGCGTCCTCGAGTAGTGGCAAAACAGACTTACAGATCAAATCAACCATCTGAAAATGTGGAAGAATTTTTCAGAATATCTATATTTATCCCATACTTAGATTCTATTATTTCTTCACATAAAAATCAATTTTCTTCAACACACAAGAAAGCATTTTCGCTTATGCAGCTTCACCCAGAAAATATGAGAAAATTAGACAAATCAGCATTTTTAGCGATAGCAGAAGATATACAGAACCTCTACGGAGGTCTTCTACATAATTTTATTGCCGAGGATACCACATGGTACGAGATGAAGAAGACAAATGAAGCAAATAATGCGGTTTTTAATGAATCTGTTGTTGAATACGCAGATGCAATTGCTCAAGCCACTCCGTTTTACCCAGCGGTATGTGAGGCAATCAAAATTGGTTTAACTATTCCAGCAACAACGTGTAGCATTGAACGTACATTTAGCACGTTACGACGTGTCAAGACGTGGAATCGCCCAACGATCGCGAGGCTAAGTGGCCTGTGCATGCTCAGTGTTCACAGGAAAAGAGCAGAGGAGGATACTGAATTTATTGACAAGGTGATGAACAAATTNCGAGGCTAAGCGGCCTGTGCATGCTCAGTGTTCACAGGAAAAGAGCAGAGGAGGATACTGAATTTATTGACAAGGTGATGAACAAATTTGGACAGCAACCTAGACGCCTTCAGTTTTTATTGAAACAGTAACTTAATAAAAAAAAATGTAATTTTTTCTATGTATTTTCTTTCCTGACAGGGGGGTGCAAGTGCACCCCCTTGCACCCTGCTGCCGGCGCCCATGCTGGAAACACTCATATTATGCTACTGCTCCTTGTCTCGATTCACGACCAAAGTCATACATGTAAGTGAGAGACGATTGTATAGAACATATACAAAAAAAGTTTTGTTCGTAGTGAATGTACTCTTCTTATGTTCAACCAGTCATGCAAGGCTAGAAATTTACTTGATTTCGGTAAAGCAGAGATTTTTCAAAGTAAATAACATATCATAGACGTACTTTTAAACCTGCAAAGAAAATGAAAAATAAGTTTTCTTTCCAACCAAAATAAATGAGTATATCCGAAATAATTGTAAAAATATACATAAGATTGAAAAATGTTTACTGCGATACTAATATATTTATTTTACACAATGTTTACCAGAATAAATGTTTTATAAAATGAAGTATTTGCACTTTTAAAACAGGAATAACGTTCCTGTGGAGAACTGAACATTCCCCCCCCCCAAATCCTCCAAAACTAGCGTGACCACAATAAGAAACTTTCCCTACCAATCTTTCTATTCTACTTTTTCAAAAATCCTACAATAAATATTATCCTTTTCCCACCCGGTGTTCTAGTAGAAACCGCCTTCTATTCCATAAATTGCGTGCAATTTTCCAACTATATTCTGTCGAGTTGGTTTTCACGGTGTCTATGCGGGGTTTTCACGGTGTCTATGCGGGGTTTTCACGGTGTCTATGCGGGGTTTTCACCCCCCCTTTTTTGTAGTTCAGTTTAGGTTAGCATGGGCGGTAACCATGGCCCCAATCGCAGCCATGATTGCTCAATTACAGGAAATGCGAGTATGTGTCCTTGTAGTAAGCATTTCCGGAATGCCTAGGTGTACGAGGCTCAGCCTTGAGATGCACTTAGGTCCAATTTCTACCTCACTCTCCTCTTATCAGATGTTGAACTTCACTTCCGCCAAGCATTGGAGTGGGCCGTGATAGTCTAGTGGTTAGACTACTCGCCTCCCACCTAGGCAAACCGGGTTCAATTGCCGGTGGGGTCGCTCCCAGATTTTCGCACGTGGGAATCGTGCCGGACGAGGCCGCTGTTTGGTTTTATCGGGGATCTCCAGTTTCCCTCAGCCCTTGCGTTCCGGCGCTGCTCCAAACTCGCCTCACTTCACCCTCGTCGACTCTCAAGACCTCGATGTCAAGAGCCATCCAAATCTCTCCGAGCTTCGTCTTAATTTATCCGCACCGTACTCCTCGGGCAAAGAATACTCGAGGATACAGAAGGCAAACGGCCCCTTGCGCCGCGAACTCCAACCAAGCAGAACGCCGTAACACTTACCCAGTGACAGCGAGTGAGTTCTCTCAGAGCCACTGCAAGTAGTCCTCTTTCACCTCAGCGCGGTGCAAATCCATAAAACAGCTGTAAAAGTTGAAACGTCCAGGTCGCTGAAAGGTCGAGCTGGAAGTTGGATAATTAAAATTTCTGCGAACGCTCTTCCGTCAAAGTAGTGACGTAACAACAGGGAAAAGCAGTGTTATAACCCGCTAGTGTTATAGATAGGGCCAGCGACTTTTCGCGTAAAAATCGGAGCACACAGTAGACTTCAATACTATATACACACCTCAGCTGTTGTTATACCTCCATTGGCTGCTGGTGCCGTGTCCGTCTTTGATCAAGCCACTCAGGACTAAGTAACTCTGACACTGAACCTTCGTGATTCGTGCGCAAATGGTTAACACGGGTCAGGACATTTTTAAAGCCAATCAAAGAAGCTGGACGACCGTACAGTGCTTTTGACTGTATCTTGTCTCGATATCTTTTGGCGAAATATCACTGCCCCTAGTCATAGAAGATATCTTGGCTAAAAATATTTTTGCGATTTTCTATCATCTTTATATATAATTTATAGATAAAATGAGTAGAAATTGATTTCAACCAAATAAAAGGTACTTTCATTTCAACACAAGTATAACACGCTTGCGTTGCATGATATATTTAGGAAACAACCAAATACGTCATATATGTTTTTTATTTAAGGCACGATTAAAAAAATTTGAACAAACCGCGAATAGACTATAGCCAACCAGATACAATACCAGTTCCTAGAGCCTTGCGCATCCACTCCGCGAATGGGTACGCCCACATCAAAGGAACCGACACGCCATTTCCTTCCTTCATGCTTACCGGGGCCGCGGTGGCTGAGCGGTTTGACTGCTCGCCTCCCGCCATGGCAAACCGGGTTCAATCCCCGACCGGGTCACTCCCGGACGATGCCGCTGATTAGCGGGTTTTCTCGGGGATATCCCGTTCCCCCTACCCTTTCATTCCGGCGCTGCTCCATGCTCACCTCAATCACCCTCATCGGCTCTCAAGACCTCGATGTTACGAGTCGCCCAAATCTCTTCACTCACTCATGCTTTCCTATTCTGTGATACAGAAGTTTTCCGGAAGCAAATATTTTGTTTGAAATTGGACAAGTACGAGAAAAACGCTGCCTAATGTGTCGGGACCAATAAAAATAATTTTTTTAAATTAATTTTTTGGCAGCTTCTTATATTCTCCTACAGAATATGGTCTAACCATTTCATTCCCTCATTCAAGTGTTCCAATCACGTAATGTTTTGGTATGTGCTGTACTTTTGCTGCAACCAGTAAACAACTAACTACGTACTCGATGATATCGGCATCGACCATTCACGGCAAAGAAGTGTAGGGAATTCCACAAACCAGATAATTCACAAGGAAGAATGTGCGTGCTGATTCCTTACTGCGTAAAGCACCTATCATAAGTATGATTCATTTGCAACGTGTGCATGAGCGTGGACACGGTGAATGGACGGGTTAACTTATAGTTTCTGGTGTTGCAAATAAGAAATATTTTGATGCGTGCTGTACTTAAGCTGACAAACCACTATTTTCCGTTGTCATGACGAATAAGCGGCAGGCTTTGTGCTCGGTGATCAGCGATATTAACCAGTCATGACGTACGGCTGTGGCACGGCTTATGAGCATTCCTCACAGGGAAACTCATTGCGCACTGAGCCTTGCAGTGTGCAGCACCGGCGAAATATAACCTTCCTGTGCAACACGTATACAATTGTCTACGGCAAAGGAAGGGTTAAAACAACAAGTGATTTCCCCTATGTTATATTCACGGTTTCTTCGCACTTCTACAATCAAACATTTGAAAAATCACCCCATGAATAATGTGTTTGTTTGTTTCTTGGATATGAAATGTATCACAAACGTTTTACACCTGTGTTAAATTGAAAGTACCTAATTTTTGATTGGATTGAACTTTTATTTATAATCTAGCTATAAATTGTAATATTTCATTTACAATTAATATGAACAAAATCAGATAGAAAAGAGGTGTGTTGGTAATGTCTAGTAAAAAAAATATTCCTTATGAAGAAAATTATTACACAGAGTGCGCACGAATGCGGGGCGTTATCCATTTGGTGTAATTTCTTAGACTTGGGTAAGCTTTGTTTGTATGAGGCAGAGGAATATCCTGAAAGTAGAACTTCAGCAGTGCTTCAGAAATGTTGGAAGTAACCGTGAATGGACTATACAACTTCAGGAACTTCCCTTATTCGACGGAAGTTTTCTGCGATGTACAGCGTACATCATTAAAGTAGCTTCAACTAGAAGATAAATTAACTAATGTGGCAATCAGGGAAAATATCTCGTTCCTTGGTATTCATGAACTGACGGTGGCTATCTTTACGTTGAGAATTACGTTATTTTCAAATATAACACTTTAAGAACATTTTATTTGCTGCGACACATGATTTGTTGCTGCAAACAAATTTGCGGTAAAATATGAACCACTGCAAAGTAAGTTGGCAATGATAACCTTGCAGTGTCGTTACAATATCTCAGCAGTATTCTTTCTGGAAAAGTAAGTTACTGTATTTTGAAGGTTAAACCATTATGTTGATGATCTAATGAATTCGTTATTTAATAGGGTATAATTTAATATGTTTCGTTACGTACATTGTAGTTAAGTTACAATGTACGGAATGTTTTAGTTAACCCTTTCCAGCAAGATTTCTTTACTCCAAACAAAGCAAGATATAAATCAAGATATTTTTGCTATAAAACAAAAATGTATAAAGATAAAATTTAATGACAACAAATATATGTTTCTGTAACTTTTCCTGTGAATTAAAACAAGATTTTGTTACAGTAAACAAAACAGCTTAAAATAAATGCTTTTCTATGCTTTACAAAACAATTCAAAGTATTTTTTTTTACAATGCAGACACACGTAAGTAATGCGAATGAACAATCGGTTTTAAGACAATCCTTTTTCCTCAGAACTGCAAGCCAACTGATAAGTTGAACTGGTTACCCTAAAAAAAAAAAAAAAAAAAAACTAATACTATCTCTTGATTTTGCACAAGTTCACGTAAACTCATGGCATTTTTTTTAAAATTATTAATTTATGTGTAATGGAATACTAACAGAACAAAAATAAAGAACATTTTTCCCAAGTGGTTTTAAAACTCAAAACCACAATAAATAATTTTTGAGAGGTTCCACGGCGCCAGTGTATTAAAGACTGTCTAGTAATTCCAACGACTTGAAGTCGTAAGTTTGCAAAGGTTTTTCTATTGTGTATCGCCTGTACTAGTTCGTGTTATCTGGTAGCGAAAGCTGGCTGACGAAGGACAATGCGGTAATCACGCTATATCTGGTGCCTTGCTGCTCGCTATCTGTCGACAGGCGTTTGTTTTCTGGGAGCCCGTCGACCACAGGGACGGTGGCCTGGCCTTGAACCTCAGATAAGGGCTGCCTGTAGGGACGGGCCAATTTCGCGGTTTATACGACCTGCAGTCTCGCCATTTCATTCCCTCATTAATTTGATGTTTCTGGTGTTGCAAATAAGAAATAATCTTGATGCGCGCTGTACTTGTGTTGTTTAAGAACTTGTTTCTTTAGCACAACCAATAAGCTGCACACGTTGTGTTCAGTTATATTAGCCAGCCGTAACAGTTACTCCCAGGGGAAATCATTGGTCGTCGAGCTTCTTAGAGTACAGTGCCGGTAAAACACTACCTTCCTGTGCAACACGCAGACAGTTGGCTACAATGGGCATTAAAGGGCCAGACTCTCCGGTCCTGTATATTTCCAAGCTCCAGCCACAGAGTACGTAGAGATGCAGAGGTAAAACAGCCAACTCCAGCCCCGCAAGCCAGCAAGATGGCGTAACTTGCCAGCATAAAGCTTGAATACTGTCCGCCAATCAGCGGCTGGTAACCTACACGCTGATCAACAACCCAGTGAAACCCTTAAGATACTACCCCAAGTATACTATTTCACGTCTGGCATGTTGCAGAATAGGTGAGATCATGGTCGGTGCTGTACAAGTGCAGAAGTTAGCACCAATACGGGCCGCGTAATGCAATTGGTTGTTGCTGACACACCAACTATTTTATAATTAGTTGCTTCTTTTGCCACGGATCTGCTAAAACCCTCTCGTTAGCTTCCAAGGTGTCAGCAGTTACAAGGAATTCGTAAGTACTGTTCACGCCAAAAAATTCTTCTTTTGCAGCACCTGAAACGGAAAATTTATGTGTACATTTAGAGGTTAATAAGGAAACTTTCGAAACATGCAATAGCCAATCAGAAACGAGGTCCGTCCCCATGGTCTCGCGCAGCCAATCAGAGTCTGGATACTCCCACATCAAAGAAACCGCCACGTCTAATAAACTGCGATCTAATTGAAAACGTGACAGAAGTTTACATGTGTTTCAAGTCTAGCATGTCCTAAAATGAGTCCGCGAAATTTTCCACACCCTAATGATAGCTTATGTATGCTAGACTCCGTGGTTCTGTGTACACAAGAGCCTCAGCTGTTCGTTCATTGGCTGCCGCATTAATGAGTAGCCAGTTTTATCCTTGACACGGTAACACTGGATTTAGCGCTTGTTTTCTTGCAGGTCTGCTATTGGTAGAGATGGTGGATAATCGCGAAAAAATTTCGAGCTTACATATCTTCTATAACACTCCAACTAGTTTATTCTTTCATGATTGGATGTAAAAGGTTTACAGACCAATCACGAACGTTATGCCGTATAGTATCAGAATCCTCATTGGCCCAGTGAAATGGGGTAGCAGCTTCAAACATGCATGACAGCCAATAAGGAAAGAAAACTGTCGGACATGTGTACAGTACGTTGAATCCTAGCAAACAGTCAACTTTTTCTGTGATAAACCATCATCTTTAAAGATATCGTTCGTTGTTTGGACTATATTCCGTAGTCGAATAGAGGTTATCTAGGGTTAAACGAGCAGTTCTGTAATCAACCTTTGAAAAATGTCACTGCCCCTACCTGCATACGTTTAAACGGGCNTGATAAACCATCATCTTTAAAGATATCGTTCGTTGTTTGGACTATATTCTAGGGTTAAACGAGCAGTTCTGTAATCAACCTTTGAAAAATGTCACTGCCCCTACCTGCATACGTTTAAACGGGCACATTGACTGTCATGTGGCCAGGTAAGTTGGCAACGACAGTGGGAATGTAGTACCACGTCTGAAGGTTAAATTAAAAATTTTGGGCAAACATTTGTTAATACCGAAATTATTAATTTTTATTTCTTGTTTTTTTAATGCCTATAACTGTAAGATTGAGCAAATTTGGAAAAAATTTACGTTTCTAATAATTTCATAGTTTTACTTGACATGCACGTGAATACAGTAATAAGGCCCATGGCAATGTAAATAATACATATGGTGGAAGGATATGTAATGTGCATACAAGTATACCCAAAGCAGGGCTTTTAAAATGTGCTCAGTTTACCGTGAACAACCTATAAACCACTTCTGTCATTAACTTAAAAAACAAACACATTTTTATTGGTCCCCACAATTGACAGAGAGTTATACTAATACTAGTAGAGTCCCAAAAAAAAAAAAAAAAAAAAAAAANAAAAAAAGATTCGTTCGTTGCAACGCATAAAATTAAAATTTTTGTATCTGCATGAAAGAGTTAAACCTTGAACTGCAACCTCACGCGCCAGCGAAATGGTGCAACTGGGCGGGCAGCAACGTGTCGGAACGCCGTTCGACAATCAGCGCGCGGTAATTCACTCGCCTCTCGAGACAGCCCGGCCAATAGGGGAATCTTCCGCAGCAGCACGTGGGCGCCAATCGGACTACAGGCCCGTTCCGTATCCTCGCGCAGCCAATTGGCAAGTGGGCGTGTCCACTTCTGACACGTATCTATTCTGCGCCGACGTGTTCGCCTCTGACTTGACGAATGTCTTGAGGCGGCGGGGAGCTTGGAAGACGTCTTTGGGAAAGCGTGGAATCGTGTCGGCCGTGGCGCATGATAAACGGCACGCATGCATCGGCACCACGCAACACGCGTGTCTGTGCGTGTTCCTGGACAAACGAGCCCATCCTTCTCGCCGTCTCGCGACGACCAGATGCAGTCCACGTAACTCGCCGCGCGTTAGGGAAGGTCTGGGCGCTCGCCTTTTTCTCCTCTCGCGGCGATTAGACACACCTCATTTTCCGCGAAATGATATTTATGACCGGTACTGTACGCAGCAAAGAAACAAGGTTAAGCAGGGGATAAATAAGCAAGTTTTCCGTGTTAACAGTTTGTTGAATGTTAAATGAGTTAAGTTCCCGATTGTCTACGCACTGCTCGAAATGCAGCGCGTTTTGACTCGGAGCCAGATCCCTCGGATGGGGGCTCAACTAATACCAACTCAGAGAAAGAGCATTTGTTAGGGTATTGGGCGGCCCAGTGGCTTACCTGAATAGCCTTCGGGACGAGTCAAACCGAATGACTTGCGGCTAGTCTGATTTGTGGAATTTTCTATAAGCTGCTCACGGTTAGTTGCTTAGGATCTACTTTTTTTCTTATTCTGTATCCTTCCGCTGCGTGCAACGTTTAAATTGCCATGGACAGGCTCACTTTATTCTCGCACTATCCAAGTGGAAACTAACAATTTTTTTAGGAATGTAACTGCTTTAATAATGTATAAATTCATGCTCCAAGTTACATAAAACAACAAAACCTAGACTTAAGTAACCATAAATTTAAATATTACACTCTTAATAAAACGTCAGTTGTTGGAACTAATTTTTGTCAATTCGCTGGGAACCAAACTTGGACGAGCATGTGTGCTAGTGTGAACTGCAGTATACACGTAGGCCTAGTTAGAGACGCTAATTTTTTTTCAGTGGTTGATTTCATAGTGCTCAATTTACCGTGAACAGCTTTTATACGTCTTTGGCATTAAACCTAGGCTTCAACCCCTTTTGCAGAAATTCTTCGTTTTCGCGTCATAATTTCGAATTCATAGTAATTACTAACAATGTGTTATTACAGAAAATTTTACATTTTACGAGTTGTTTAAATACTTTTGTGCTGAATTTTAATTGCGTGTTATCTGCTAGTTGTAAAAAGTCGAGGACATACTTATATTTTACCAATAAGTTCTTACCTTTTTTCAAGCAGGAAAAAAACACACCATGCAATATAGATACAAAAGTATTAAGTTGTAAATTTTCTATAACCAGACATTTTCAATGACACCTCTAAATTATGACACGAAAACTAAGAATTTATGCAAAAGGGGTGATGTCGAGCCTTAACGGTTAATGCCAACACCAACAAGCACGCAGGAAGTAATTCACTGGCTGCAAGAAAAGTGCTGAACTTAAGCAGAGTGTATGTTGCAAATAACGTGATTGCTTTACTCGAACTCAGGAATTAAGGCGCCCGTCTACCTGGCGCTTGAACTGCGTTGCAGAGTGTTCGAAATACACGTTTTTCAAAGAAACTATTAAGCGTGCGTCCAACGTGCTGATCTACGAAAAGAACACACACTTCAGATGAGAGCTGTTAAGTAATTTCAAAATATCACGTACGTTAGAAACATTAATTCAGAGTACTACAAAACCGCTAAAGACGGCCTTTCCAAGGCGCTGTAGCTCAAAATGCACGCATAAGATACATACAAAACTACTATAGGCGCCTGCACTGAACCTTCCTAAAGACTTCCCACTAATAAAATAATATGGTCACCGCTGAAAGTCCCATAGGTACACGCAGCACGACGAGAACACTGCACGCCAGTTCAGAGCCTTGCGCTTAGCGGCGATGGCGTACTTGATGCGCGTGGCAGTGTCGCCCTTATCGCTCCCGCGCTTCTCGGCCTAAACGTGGGAAAAAGTTCCAGGTAGACGGGCGCCTTAATATGTGAGCGAACGGGTTTAATTACCAAAGTTAAACTGCCTCGTATTTATTATTACTACTCGCATTCGTAATTTTGAGCCTTATCTATGTATTTGACCCCTTAAAATATTATCCCGAGTTCACTCGTTCAAGACTGACATGTTGCCGAACAGGTAAAATCATGGTCCGTGCTGTGCAAATCTAGAAGCAAGCCCCAATAGATACAGTGCTATTCCCTGGGCAATGCTATTAGCTGCCACTGGCACGCCAACTATTCTGTAATTGGTTGCTGCTTGTGGCATGGAACCTACTGTCTCTTATATCGCGTCTACTTAAACGAGAAATTCATGTGTAGGTTAAAAGGTTGAAGCTGCGGTTAGGTAACATTTACCAAGCAGTAAAAATGTAACCACTGTTTTAAAGCGAAACATGTTTGCACTTTACGCGAGGAAGTTTTATGAAGTAATTCAGAAAACGAGGAGGGGAGTCAGATTTCCACTAGAGACACCTGGTTTTCACGGAAACATGTTCACCATAATTTGATATTCGAAACACTTCAGTTCAGATACACTTTCGTGAGCGGATGACTTCAACTGCCATGCGTAAGAGATCTGGAAATGTTGCGAGTTCTTTTGACGACTCGGCTAAACTTGACAGCTCTGTCCACAAACCAGGCACTGTTATTTGTTCATATTGAAATTATACTTGTATTTTATCTTTTTATTTATTAATTTGTTCATCGAAATTTCCTCTACAAGAAAATGCTCCTGTAAAAGAGGGCGTATAAAAAACTAAAAGCGACAAAATACGTAATACACAATATAACATACATTGCTAGATACCTGAAAAATTCGCTAGTTCAGTGACCTGCAGGCTAGACCCTACAGTCTTATGTACAAATATGCCGATGTCAACTGTGTATTGGTTGTCTGCTGTCACAGTGGAAGGCGCCGATTGGGCCACAGTTCTTCAGGAGGTGTCGAACACCATGTGGACCAATGGATAAGGTTATACAGACACACGTGTGTTGAATTCTAGGTTGTCCCAAAATGAATCCGCGAATTTTTCAGGTCTCTATACATTGCATAAGATGGAGCCGCGGTGACTGAGCGGTTAGACTGCTCGCCTCCCACCAAGGCGAACAGGGTTCAATCTCCGGCCGGGTCACTCCCGGATTTTCACAAGTGGGAATAGCACGATGCCGCTGGTTTTCAGTATTTTTTTTTCGTTTCCCTCCGCCCTTGCATTCCAGCGCTGCTCCATTCTCACCTCATTTCATCCTCACAAGCTCTTGATACCTCGTAGTTAAGATCCGCCCAAATCTCTCAACTCAACATCACATAACTAGAGACCGGAAAAAATCGCGAGTTCAATGACCTGCAGGCTCGACTCTACAGTCTTATGTACCAATATGCCGACATCAACTGCACATTGGTTGCTTGCTGTCACAGTGGAAGGCGACGATTGGACCAGCATTCTCCAGGAAGTGTAAAATACGGCGTGGGCCAATGTATTAAGTTATATAAACGCGTGTGTTTTGAATCCTAGCTTGTCCTAAAATGAATCCGCGAATTCTTCAGGTCTCTACACATAACTAGATACCTGAAAAATTCGCTGGTTCAATTCGGGACAAGTTAGAATTCAAAACACGCGTGCTAATAAAACTTCAGTTATCGGTCCACACGCTGTTTGACACCTCCTGGAGAACGCTGGCCCAACCGTCGCCTTCCACCGTGACAGCAGACAACCAATGCGCAGTTGATATCGGCATGTTAGTACACAAGACTGTAGAGTCTATGACTGAACTCGCGAANGTTAGTACACAAGACTGTAGAGTCTATGACTGAACTCGCGAATTTGTCACGTCTCTACACGTAACATAGTAAGACGAACTAGTATTTGACACGGACAACAGGTTTCTTTGAGGCCCGAAGGCCGACGCACCCTCCATCCTTCCCGCACTGCGACTGTACTCAGATGAGTTAAGNCTCGGCGAAAGGAACAGGAGAGGACGGAGAGTGCAGTGGGCGAGCTCTGCAATAGGCTGCTTCCTCGTTGGCGCCGTGCTGCGGCCACCCGCGACCACTGCTCCCGCACAGAGGACCGGACACGCCTGCTTAAAGGTAGGCGAATGCGGTCCCCTGTGGACCACTGCACGCCTTTCTCGCACAACTCGTCACAAACTACTGTAGGCAGAGAGATCTGAAAAATTCGCGGATTCATTTCGGGACTAGCTAGAATTCAAAACACACGTGTTTGTATAACTTTTAGCTATTGGTCCGCACGGTGTTCGACAACTCCTGGAGAACGGTGTCCAATTGTCGCTTCCCACTGTGACAGCAGACGACCAATGTGCTGTTGATATCACCACAGTTGTACGTAAGTCTGTAGAGTCTAGCCTTCAGGTCATTGAACTTGCGAATTTTTCAGGTCTCTTACTATAAGCCATCCACGGAAAAGTGAGCACTTTTGAAAGTCCTCTCATTTCGAATAATAGTCAATAAATGTATTTTATTTTTGCCTCTGATGTTAACATACACACGGTGTTTATTACTTACGTGGCAATGTTTATTTAAAAAAGGTGGTTAAAGGATAAATAAATGACTGAAATGAAAAGGTAACCAGGGCCTCAAAAGTGCTCACTTTACCGTGAACAGCCTACACACACACTACTAAACACCATCAGAAAAATACTACTTATGTTGCATATGAAAAAAAAGATCGCATATATTTTGTAACACTGTACAATATTTCGTTGCTGTTTACTTACCTAACCCGTTCGATCACACATTAATGCCCGAGTTGGAGTGTTGCAATCACGTAATTATTTTGTTGGTATACGTTGTACTCGTGCTCAGCACTGGTCTTGCAACTAGTGAACAACGATGATATCGGTATCAACAATTCACGTCAAAGAGACATAGAAAACTCCGCAAATCACGCCAGCCGCAAGAGAGACTGGGCACTGATGCCTTGCTGTGTACAGCACAAGTCATGAACATCATTCGTGTGCAACGTATCCACGGTCGTCGAAACTAAACTGGTTAAATGTTATTAAAAATCAGTTATTAAGAGTTTATGTTTAATCCAAATTAAAAATGATTTACATTCTACATGCTACAGAAAACCCACACACTTGAAATTCGAATTGGTTTAAAGTCACTGGTTCGCAGTCAAATACATCTACTTTAATCGGTGAAAATGGCTCCACTCAGAATAAGTGGAAAATCACTGATTGCCTCACAGGGAGAAATTCACAGAATTAATCTCAGTGATTGCTTCATCCAATCAGTTGATGAAAGAAAATCATTTTTTTTTTTGCTTTTATTTTGTTTCCACAGTCGTGTAGGATTTGGTCGGTTCAAATAAATATTTGTATGGCCGGCCGTACAATACAATTTCGATTGTTAATGACATCTTAGCTTGACCGGGTTCCGAACCCACAACCTCTGGTCGCGGATATCTGCGCCTGTGCTTCATTGGCTACTGTGACTGATTTATTGGATGGATGATTTCTGGACTTATCAAGAGCGTAATGCATGGCGCGTGCGTAGATAAATATTTCACGTTTTCCAGCTACGTTTATCTGTTTTTTTTTGGGAAATTATTCCGTAAAGATTATTTTTGCCATTGTAAGGCGTCAAATAAACCACTAACAAACACTGCCACTATCCTAATTGTCGGGAAAATTACAAACTCGAGAACCGATACACGTGGTTTAACTCATCCATCAGTCAAAACGCAAACCGCTGAAAAACAGCGGATGAAATAGTTGAAGAATCAGTGGAAAATGTCTCTGAAACAATAAGTGACGGAAAACGGGCGTTTGTTCACCAAATCGTCAGTTAAAATTAACTGAAGTGACTGTTGAATAAGTCAGATGCTGTTAATTGATTCAAACAGTGGAAAATCTCACTGATTCGTATTTAGAGTGTGTTTTACAGTTTTACAAAACAAACAAAGTTTTCCTTCGTGTAGGCTATTCACGGTAAAGTTAGCACTTTTTAATGCCCCCCCTCCCCCAAACAGCTATTAATCACTAATAAATATATTTTATTACAGCCTCAGACGTTAACTTTTGAAAGTGGTGAAATGTATACATTGCGTTTATTAGTCACATGGAAATGTTTATATTAAAAACTGGCGGAAAGATAGAAATTGGCTGAAAGGAAAAATTTAGCAGCACCTTAAAAATGCTCACTTTACCGTGAATAGGCTATACACAACATAAAACTTACTTTTCTGACAATGTTGGTATTGTGTGTAGTAGTTTTTAATGAGGGGTCTGCGAGAGAGAGAGAGAGAGATAGATAGATAGATAGAGAGAGAGAGAGAGAGAGAGAGAGAGAGAGAGAGAAAGAAACTGTTAAATTTTTGCAATATTAAAACTGAACACTTTGATGTTATATACACGTTTGCAGACATTCGAGACAAGCTTAGAGCGAGCCACGTATATCCTCCACTGCAGGAATATAATTTCTGCCTTTTTTGGTGAGAGGAAATGTTCTTCAGAAATAATGATAAAAACTAGAAACACAATGAATGAAACTCTATCCGTGTGATTCTTATCTTCAGAGATAGAGATATTTCCAGACTTGCTTCGCCCGAGTGAAAATCGGGGATTGTCTTCAAAGTGGTGTACGTGACGTAAACAACCAAACACGTCACGCATAAGACGATTTTTCAAAGGTTTGATAACAATAAGTAGGGCCAGTGACTTTTCGCGTAAAAATCGGAGCACACAGTAGACTTCAATACTATATACACACCTCAGCTGTTGTTATACCTTCACTGGCTGCTGGTGCCGTGTCCGTCTTTGACCAAGCCACTCAGGACTAAGTAACTCCGACACTGAACCTTCGTGATTCGTGCGCAAACGGTTAACACGGGCCAGAATATTTCTTAGCCAGTCAAAGAAGCTGGACGACCTCTACAGTGCTTTGGACTGTATCTTGTCTCGAAATATTTTCGCGAAATATCACTGGCCCTAAGAATAAGTGTGAAGCTACCCCAGATAGATCATATTTACTGGTCAGTGGTTTAACTGGAGTAACAGCCAATGAGCAACTAACTGAGGCTGGAGGAAGCAAGGGACTGTGGAGTCTGGCTCTTCGCCGGATGGATCCGTGGAATCTCCGAGTCGTCTACTCAATGGTTTATAACCACCGGACGTAGATGAAGGCCGGCTGTAGTCTGAATGTGGGACGTGTGTTGAAGCTGTCCGGAGAGCAGGAGACAGCCACCTCCAGGCCCCGGGGGCGGCGTGACGTATGGTGATGGCTCGGCAGCCGCCCCCGCCTCTCCTGGGGGCCTTCAGCTTAACGACGCTACCCCGCCTCCTCCGCCGCGGATCCAGATCTCGACCTACAAGGTAGCAGGCACGAGACCTCACGTCTTCACACGCCGTAGGCGGGACGAATCTCACGTGTGGTGACCGTACGTGGAATACAGATAGGGACGGGAAATTGTCATGAATTCGCTTTGCGAAAGGGGCCGCGGTGGCTGAGCGGTTACTCTGCTCGCCTCTCACCGAGGCAAACCGGGTTCGATCCCCGGCCGGGTCGTTCCCGGATTACCGCAAGTGGGAATCGCGCCGGACGATGCCGCTGGTCGGCGAGTTTTCTCGGGGATTTCCCGTTTCCCCCACCCATTCATTCTAACGCTGCTCCATTTTCACATAATTACATCCTCACCGGCTCTCAATACAGCGGTTTTAAGAGACGCTCAAATCTCTCAACTCTCAAGTCAACTCATTTTAGCAGAAGCTAGACCTCAAACACATGTGTATTTTTGTTATAATTGCAATTGGATGACGCCAAAGTGAACTTTGAGCCAATACGAGATCTCGAACGGAATAAGCACCGAGTCCCGTGCCCCCTGGTCTGAGGTAAGACTGGCTACACGCTAAGGCAGCAACCAATGAACAGAAAGGTGAGGCTTGTAAATGCATAAGACACTGGAGTCTATCCTACATGTCGTTTAACCTTTTCAGACTACTTTTTTAATTTACGGTTTCAGGTGTTGCGAACAAAAAAAGTTATGATACGTGCTGTACTTAAGTCGACACAACATTTGTTCCGTTGTCACAGCCAATGAGCTGCAGGTTATATGTTCGGCTACAGTAATATAAACCAATTATTAGAGACCAGAAAAATTCGCGAGTTCAACGACCTGCAGGCTAGACTCTCCAGTCTTATGTACAAATATGCCGATATCAATTGCACATTGGTTGTCTGCTGTCACAGTAGAAGGTGACGATTCGGCCAACCTTCTTCAGGAGGTGTCAAACACCGTGCGGATCAATGGCTGAAGTTTTATTAACACACGCGTTTCGAATTCTAGCTTGTCCCGAAATGAATCCACGAATTTTTCAGGTCTCTACCAATTATGACTTAGACCAGCGAGACACTTTACGAATCATTTACCCAAAGGTGGGAAGATTGGTCATTGAGCTTCACAAAGTGCAGTACAGACCAAAAATTACCTGCACTTGCGTAATTCACACTGTTGTGTACACTGGGTCTGAATGGTTTAAAACACGAAATTCTCTTGCCCCTTAATATAGGGTATAACTAGGGCCAGTGATATTTTGCGAAAAGATTTCGAGACAAGATACAGTCCAAAGCACTGTAGGGTCACCCAGCTTCTTTGATTGGCTAACAAATGTTCTGGCCTGTGTTAACCGTTTGCGTACGAATCACGAAGGTTCAGTGTCGTAGTTACTTAGTTCTTAGTGGCTTGGTCGAAGACGGACACGGCACCAGTAGCCAATGGAGGTATAACAACAGCTGAGGTGTGTATATAGTATTGAAGTCTACTGTGTGCTCCGATTTGTACGCGAAAAGTCACTGGCCTTAGGTATAACGCGCACGACTGCTGCAGGATACCACACACACGTGTATCCCATCTACGGTACGCAGGTGCACAGAGCCGAAATGGCGCGGGGGTTCCTTTAATGTGGGCGTGCCCCTTCTCTCGATTGGCTGCGTAAGGCTCTGGGCACGGGCCTTGTGTCTGATTGGCTACTGCGCTCTGCGAAAGGTTACTTATTGGCTGGGCTGCCGGTTGACGACTGCGTTGACAGACTCTGGTTGGCCAACGGCACTCCAGCATTTTGTTGGACGGTGACGCTATTTTGTTGGGGTTCGCGGCATAAGCAGTTGTTTCACCTCTGTGTTCCCAACTACTGTGCGTCCCAACATTCAACAAATGTTATGTCATTAGTAGAGACCTGAAGAATTCGCGGATTCATTTTGGGAGAAGCTAGAATTCAAAACACGTGCGTTTATATAACTTAAGCTATTGGTCCACGCGGTGTTTGACACCCCCTGGAGAACGATGTCCAATTGTCTCCTTCCACTGTAACAGCAGACAACCAATGTTCAGTTAATATCGACATATTTGTACATAAGACTGTGGAGTCTAACCTGCAGGTCATTGAACTTACGCATTTTTCAGGTCTCTATTCATTAGAACTGTAGAAATACTGTGGTTTGGAATGGGATAATTTTTTAAACGTACTCTGAGAAAAATATGGATGTAGGAAACATCTAGTTTGTTAACCCCCTTATTTTACACATTAATTATTCGTCCCAAAATACGAAATGTTTGATCGGACATGTAGTTACGAATTCTTTGTAACAACCTTTCCGTTGGAACCTATGAAAATAATTCCTATTGGCCTTTAGCTCCGGCAGCAACCAATTACAAAATGTTGGTGTTCTAGCAGCAGCCAATAATAATATCCAGGAAAAGTACGCTGTCTGTATTTTTACAACACTGATCATGACTTTACCAGTTCTGCAACATGTCTTACGTGAACGAGTACACTCGGGATAATACGTTAAGATGTTAAAAATCAGGGACAGTCATCTGATGGTTTGTAGCTACAGTCTAAATGCGGTTAACATAGATAGTAGTAATACCAACATAACTGTTTGTTGTATTCCTGTCTGTGATTGAATTTGCTAATGTATAAACTAGATAGTACCTCCAGCATAACAACTTCAACAATATTTGGATTGTTCCCACAGCAACTAAGATTGTAATAGCCTAATATAATACCCTGCTGCTGCTAACTTCAAAATCGATTGAAGAACTATTAAGTGGGAGCAATAAAATATTGTTGAATTTGTTCTGTTGGAGGTACATCTGTTTTGTAGTAGGAACACAATACTATGCTGTAGCAACCATATGTATAGTAGCAAATACAATCAAAGACAGGAATACAACAAACAATTATGTTCGTATAAATATATATGGCGACAGTATTCAGATGGTACCTACAACCTACCAGGTGGCTGTCCCTATTTTAACAGTCTACTTCCTGAGTATTTCACTTTCATTAAAAAATATATATAGGGACAGGTGTTTTTTCGCGAAAAGATTTCAAGACCAGTTATACTCCAAAACACTTTAGTTCATATGCGCTTTCGTGGTTGGATGATTTTAAATGTCACGTGCCTCAACTTTCTGTCCGCGAATCATGGACGTTCCGTATCGGAGTACTTTATTAAGATTGGCCCAGTAAAATAGGAATATGTGTTCTCACGTAGACACGCGGCGTAGGTCATGGACGTAGGATATTGAAGTCTAGCATGACCATAAATGTTTTCGGAAAAAACACCTGTCCCTAATACACAAATAAAATAAAGCTCTTTGAAAATCATAGTAGTTAAAGAATTCAGTAACTTCCGTGGAGATAAATTTTTATTTTCCACATTGGCACTACGTTCGCCGCTCTATTTTCTAGTGATCCGATTCGGCCTGTGTGGAGTTCCGACCACCTGCTTCGTCCCGCGAGAGCTCTACTCCTGCGCTGACGACTGTTGTCCTATTACCGGCTGATTGCGATGTCGGCGCGCAATTCTGCGCAAGCGCAGACGGCACTCGCCTGGGCGCCGACCACTCGGTGCGGTCGGAGCTGTCTGGTTTATATCTGCAGTGCACTTGTGAACAGTGCTGCAGCGACTAGACGCCTGGACGAAGCCTGCCTAGCGGGGTTGGAGCCAGGAGCTCGCACGCACGACCGTCCCTTTGTGTATTACTCCATCTTATATTAATTCTAACATTACTGTGGATCTAATAAGTAGAAACCCGAAAAATTTGCGAGTTCAATTACCTGTAGGCTATACTCCATTGTCGTATGTAAAATCATGCAAATATCACTGTTCATTGGCTGCTTGTATTACCGGAAGACGGTGATTCGGTCTGCATTTTACTGTGTGTTTGTTATTGGGTCAGAGTTGTTCTGGAGGTGTAAACTAATGGGTGGACCAATAGCATTAGCAATATAAACGTAAGAAGTTTTGAATTCTAGCTTGTCCCAAAAAAAACCGCGAATTTTTCAGGTCTCTACTAATGAGTAGGGCCAGTGACTTTTCGCGTAAAAATCAGAGCACACAGTATACTTCAATACTATATACACACCTCAGCTGTTGTTATACCTTCATTGGCTGCAGGATAATGCAGTTCTGACGCGGGTTCGGTATTACAGTATCGGAATTATAACTGACCTAGTGAAACGGGAAGACCAAACACACATTCACACAAGACTCGGCTACACAGCTGTATAATATTCCCCATTAGCTCACTGTCTCAGGTAGTATTACAAGTGTTCTAAGTGGTGGTGCCCGTTGTAACGAATGACCTTTTATACCATTCATACGTGAAAGCGTCTAAGAGCGTAGCTCAATAATAAGTCATGATTAGGTAGAGCACAACAGTATAAGATGAGGTCTATTGAAAATAAGTATTATACAATAACTATTTACGTGACTATTTCGGGGAGCTTAAATTGAATTTACAAAGATGCTAATTAAACTTATTAAATATTAATTACTTCACGCCGTTACTATTACAGTGTAATTGGAAAGTCCCAACCTTGTTCATGTTGCCGGAGGCTGATTCTAGGAGGCGGTTAGCGACGGCCGGACACACCCATCTTCAGTGGTCTTCTCTCTGGTCGGGTCAACGACAAAAGACGCCGCTCACCGTGTTACTCTGGCCTATATCGGGCACGTTGTTTAATATAGTTCGGCCCCGTTTACTGCAACTGTCTTTCGCAAGGTGTTGTAGCAATCACGCTCGTTTTGAAGTTTAAACTTACGCAAGGTAGTAGGCGAATAAGTGAGCATGGCACAGTAGCCTCGACCACGGCTGCCAACAGACGTTCGACTGCATTGCCTAGGATTGGCCCGGGAGGGGGGGGGGTACATGGTCTGACCACCAGCCCGTAACAAAACATACATCTGTATACTGACATCGTCTTATTTTGACACATTTTATTTACCGTTTCTCACAGTTCAGCTTACGTTCAAGTGATGAAATTCTTCAGCTAAAACTAAGAGCATGATCTTATCCGCAACAGAGAAATTTCCCGCAGTAAATTATCGATTTGACTATGAGAAATTTGTCATGCCTAGGGCCAGTGACTTTTCACGAAAAAATCTGAGCATACAGTAGACTTGAATACTCTGTGTACACCTCAGACGTTGTTATAAATCCATTGGCTGCTGATGCCGTTCCCGTATTTAACTGAGCCACTCAGGATTTACGTAACTCCGACACCAGGCATTAGTGATTCGTGCGCCAACAGTTAACACGGCCCGGAACATGATTCGGCCAATCAAGAAAGCTGGACGACACTACAGTGCTTTGAACTGTATCTTGTCCCGAAATATTTACGCGAAAAGTCACTGGCCCTAGTCATGCCGTATCAACTTGAGCCGGAAGACCGAATTTTCATATTTTATCGCACGGTGTTGCAGAGATGTGTTAAAGGCGCCATTCGTATATCTCTAGTGACTGGTGTTCTGGTGACTTCGATGCGTCGCCGCTCCTGGAAGAAGACGTACTCCACGCGGCAAAACACGCAAGCGAATTACCAAACTGCATGCATTCCCTTCAGGGTTCTTCAGAGGCGAAGAAATGTTGAAATTCCACTTATCCCTGAGAATATTCTCGCATACATTAGTAAACAAATTGCGAGTGAAATAATAGCTTCAATAAGTAGTTCGCACACATGAAAGCCTAAATAGGCGAATAGAGCTATTGAAACTCGGCAAATTCGGAATTCTGAAAATCCTTTTCTCTAAACTATTATTTTGCTGTCCTGTCTAAAAATGTGCTATTTCACACTGAATCGGCATTTTAATAGGAACGCGCCCAGTCTGTGTTCCGCAAAGCCGCGTGGATGTTCTTTGCAAAACCTATGAATACAAATTTTGTTGTTGGTCAGTTTATAGGTCATATTTCACCTTGTAAAGGGGAAAAATAAGGTTGGTTATTTTCTGCATGACCTAAAAACATCTTTTACTAACTACACGAAAGAAGAATAACATAAATCATGACTGAGTGTTGGTGATGTTTTGCATATCTACAAACAGTTTACCCACAAAAACACGCCGACATTTTGTAAGGTCGTTTCCGACAGCCTAGAAAGAGAAGAAAGAATGTTGAACTGAGAAACTTAGGAAGGATTCAGTTATTTTCTTGTCACACGGTTATAGGCACTTGAGGTACGAAACACGTCGGCAATCCATTAAAAAACCTGGCGGCACAGTTATCTACGTAACCCAACATCTATTGTCCAGATATCATGTTGTTTGTATAAAAGCATTATCTGTGAGAGAGGAAAGCGCTTTCGATTGTACCGCGTTGTCAAAGATCACCTGCAGAGTTCGTTCCGTTGGCAACAAGTGCCGCCATACGTAAGTAATGTACGAAGCTTATACCTACAGATTGTGAATGAATACATGTCGACATCTCTAGGGCATGTATGGTAACGAGAACCGTTAGAGGTTTGCAAAATAGTAATATCTCTGCTAAGGCGGTGTTACAATATAAATCATCATTACCGTGACCGTATAAAATGGATATAAAAATAATGGAAACACCTATGTTCGGGAACACAGCATCTTTGTGCGGTTGTAACACTAATAATTCGTGATCTGCGACTGCAGTTTATTAATGCGGTGAATGACGTTAAAGGCTGTTCACGATAAAATGAACACTTTCGAAATCAACCTTAGCAAAAAAAGTCACTAATCCCACCTGCATATATTTTATGGCCACACTGGGTGACATGCGCCCAGTAAAGTTGGTAACGATGGAGGGAAACTAGTTCCATATCTCAACGTCGAATAAAAAGTTCTAGGCAAACATATGCGATAACTTAAATGATTTCTTTCGCTTTCTGTTTTTTTTTAAATGCACCGAAGTGCAAAATGAGCAGATTTGTAGAATGTTTACTTTCGTAACAATTTCGCAGTTTCACCTGGCCGACGCATGAATAAAATGACGAGGCACGTTTCAACGTTGATTTTACAAAAGGCGGAAGAATACACGACGTGCATACAAGTAGATGTCAAGCAGGGCTTCCAACCGTGCCCATCGTACAGTGAACAGCCAATAGTGTGCAGTAGGCTGGGCGGTGCAATGCGCGCTCGTGCGTGCGGCCCGGCAGACGCAGGCCGAGATGAGGCGACATGGGACACCTCTCTGGCTTTCAACTAGGAAATACTATTCGAGCGAGGTTACTTGGAGTCAGTGCTCGAGACCTATCGAGAGCAACGCTGTCCGAGGTGATGACGGCGCGCACAACTCGTGGCAAGATATCGTCAGCGAAGACCGATCCTCTGTGATCGAGATCGCCCGGACATTGGCGAAGATTGTCACGAAGAACCGGAGAGATAGTGCATCACGAGTGACCTCGAAACTCAGCATCTTGAACAACCTGTTTCTGCAATCACAGTACGACGCGAGTTGCACAAATCACGCCACAATAGAAATCCCGCGTTACAATATACACAATAAAACGGGATGTTTTCATCTCCCTAGGATTTTGCGTCGAAATGGGAACATTTTACGAGTAGTTATTTTAAATTGTTGCTCGCGTTAGTTTGCTATCTTGTTGCATGTGCGATTTCCCCCTCTATTTTTGTGGCCACCGCAGAATTTTTTGGGGTCGTTGCAATTCTCATGTTCTCACAAACCAGGTCCTGAAGAAAGCAAATGGATACGCCACAGTAAAAACAGTTCGAGACAAATGTTTGATTACGTTTCGTGACCGGAAGTGCTTCGTCGCAAAATTGAATTTGACGTGTGTAGTAATAATAGGGGGTTCTGGTTCTCTAAATGCATATTTATTTTCTCAATAAAGTTAAAATGTCGCCAACTTTTTACGTAGCTGTGCGTTGGTAAAGATTAAGGATACTGTTACGTCTTTTTTAATAGCAAGCACAAGTGTACACAATGTAACCAACTCCTACTGTCATTGGTAGGCTTATTGTTATTTGGACTGCAACATCGCCTTAACGGTACCTCACACCCCGTTTCCACCGATGGAAGAGTGCAGCTTGGGTTTCCGTTGCGTGCGGCATGAGGTCGTGCTAACGCCACGTCCTGAACACTCCACATGCGTAGGGGCAGTGATATTTTGCGAAAAGATTTCGAGACAAGATACAGTTAAAAGCACTGCAGGGTCGTCCAGCTTCTATGATTGGCTAACAAATGTTCTGGCCCGTGTTAACCGTCTGCACGCGAATCACGAAGGTTCAGTGTCGGAGTTACTTAGTCCTGAGTGGCTCGGTCAAAGACGGACACGGCACCAGCAGCCAATGGAGGTATAACAACAGCTGAGGTGTGTATATAGTATTGAAGTCTACTGCGAGCGCCGATTTTTACGCAAAAAGTCACTGGCCTTACACATGCATTATGTCGTCTTGTCCTTGCCTGCATTATTTCTAAGACTTTGGGTCGCTGGAGTTTTGTAGCTGGATCCAGTTCTGAAGAGCTCAACGGCATCGCAAAACATTATGGCAAAACTCTGACGGAGCCGTTCTACAACCTAGCCCATTCTGTCACGCTGTACACGATAGTGTACACGTTACACATGACTGATACTTATGGGCTGTGCTGTACAAAGCAAAGCAACAGTGCAGTGTCTCAACTGTGGCTAATCTGACTTGTGAAAGTTTCTACGCCTCTTTGATATGAATCGTTAATGCCAACGCCATCGAGTACGCGGCATATTTTTCGCTGGTTGCAAGAAAAATGCCGAACACAAGTACAGCGCGTACCATAAAATTAGGCGATTGCAACTCTTAAACTCAGAAATTTATGTGAAACCGAACGGGTTAAGGAAACAGACGCCTTTCGTAATTACCAGAGATCAGATAATTTCAAGCATTTCCACGGATACATATTTGTGTTCGTGAATTTCACAGAGAATAAACCAAAATTTCTAATATCTGTGCTGATGACTCACAAATATTTGGTATGAAATCTGTTTTATCACATCTGGGTAGTCTCTTTGCATAAAAATAAATAAAATTAATTTTTAATTTCTAAGGGGTTGCAAGAGAATTGCTGCCCCTCATTAACAGGAGTTACTTACACATTTGGATTCAGTTTTCCGTTTTCGAAATCCATATAATATTAATTATTTTTTAACTGCATCGCTGTTACAAAAAGTGATGTAATTCAAAACACTAAAAGTTTGTTAAAAAAAAAAAAATCCTTCCTCATAATTTTTAGTATAAATAAATTATTTATTTGGTAAGTTATAATTAAGTGAATAAAATTGTTATAGCTTGTTAACGGTTATTTGTCGAGACATTGTAATTTCGCGTTACGGTATTTCGCTAGCTATCGCACAGGTATATGTTAGTTTGCCATATGTCAGTGGACTTTCGCTCATTCGACACGCCTTGCACAACTTACAACCAATAACAAACTTGCAGCACTTGTGGCTTTATTCCACGTGGCCGGGTGGAGCAGGAGAATGAGTCCTGCGTGTGGAGACAGCCAACGAACACGTGACCTCTGCTCGAGTGTGTAGAGGACTGTGGCGTCTAGCTTGGTGCCGCCTTATAACACAACATGGTAGCGTCCCTAGGTATTTGAACACAATCTAAATCAACCTTTAAAAAAATCTTTACCTGTAACTGCATTCATCTTAACGAATAAACTTCGGAATTCTGATATAATCACATTATTTTTTAAAATAATTTTTGTGGTAGTAAGTCATTAATTTTCATAGTTAGATATAAGAAATTGCCTAAGTCTTAATTTATCTATGCAAAATTAAGATGCGACAATGAAATAAAATACATAAATGTTGGCAGCGAAATAGGGAAAATAGTTTCACGCTTTAATGTGCCATTAAAACTGCAGTAATAAAAATGATGGCCGCTAAAATGGTTTTCCTTGTGTTTCGTACACTTTAGAGGGATAATAACGAACATGGAAGTATCGTAATCTTGTTTCTAACAGTTTCACAATCTAACGTGGTTGACGAAAGAATACTTTTCAAGTTTCACTGAAATATCTGTTAACCTTCGGTGGACGTAAACACTTTTAATAGCGTTTTTCAGTTGGCTGCACTGGCGCGCACTTAGTGCGCCCTGAATACTAGAAAAGTCCAAATATCCCGTGATGTCTCGAGAGTGCTTGTTTGTCGGCCATATTTGTACTCAAACTGCCGCAGTGACTCTGGACACAGCGAGGCAAAAACTGCACCCACTGTGCACTTTTCGAGTGCAATCGACGATTGGAACATTGGAAATCGACTGCACTCGGTGCGAGTTCCGGGTACTGGAAGAACGCGGCACGAGGCAAGTGCGCACTGAGTGCAGTTCAGTGCAGTAATTGGAAGGCGATATTAGTCTTACAGTGTGATGGCATTCCCTACCTTAATGTGCCGGGTAGCGCGGAAGAAATACGACAGACGAACAGAAACTGTTGAGATGAAATTCCTCAGAGCAGTACAGGTATGTATATTCTGTTCACTGTTAACTGAGCACCCTTGCGAAATTCCACTGTCCCTAACTACACGTATTTTAGCGGGTACACTGACTGGCAAGCGCCCAGTTAAGTTGGGAATGGAAGAGGGAAAGTAGTTCCGTGTCTTGATGTTCAATTTAAAGTGTAAGGTAAACATTCGTGAATACTGATATGATTTATTTTGCTTTCGGTTTTTTAAATCCATATAAGGAGCAAACTATACTTCACTAACCGGAGTGAACTGTTGCAACTTTCCTTTTGTTATTGGCCGTGTATTTTTACCAGACGACTGCTCTTACCCGACTTTGCCAATGAGAATCAGATTACTTCGACACAAGTCTGTGATTTGCGGGCAGATACCTGAAACGCGAGAAAGTTAAAAATCATCCAATCACGAACGTGAACCGAAACTAAAGTGTTTTTGGAGTACAACTGGTCTTGGAATCTTTTCGCGATAAAGAGATGTCCCTACATATAAGTAGGGCCAGCGACTTTTCGCGTAAAAATCGGAGCACACAGTAGATTTCAATACTATATACACACCTCAGCTGTTGTTATACCTCCATTGGCTGCTGGTGCCGTGTCCGTCTTTGACCAAGCCACTCAGGACTAAGTAACTCCGACACTGAACCTTCGTGATTCGTGCGCAAACGGTTAACACGGGCCAGAACATTTTTTAGCCAATCAAAGAAGCTGGACGACCCTACAGTGCTTTGGACTGTATCTTGTCTCGAAATCTTTACACGAAAAGTCACTGGCCTTATCTATAACGCAATAACTAGTTTATTCTTTCATCATTAAATAAACAAAGTTCTGACCCGGCTCAGTTATTCGCATACCAATCACGAACATTCTGCTTTATAGTATCGGAAACTTCATAGGCCCAGTGAAATGGGGCGGTAGCATCACACATGCATGACAGCCAAATATGAAAGAAAACGGTTGGGAATGTGTGCAGCACGTCGAATGCTAGCAAACAGTCAACTTCCCCCGCGATAGCTTTTTTTTTTCTAATCTACTCTAAAACTAAGTGTTATGTATTAGTCCGCCTTAGGAACGGGATTATTGCGTCTCAGGGCCAACCCCTTGCGCTTACAAGGGGAGGAAAAACACGCAAGGAGACGTGCATCGCGGCAAAGAGGGATTGGGTTTCCCATGGCCGAGTTCGGCCATGAGAAACCTCCCTAGTGTATTTATAGTTAACTAACTACATCTAAAAGAGAAAGGGAAAAAAAACCGGCACAGACACCGTAAAAACCCTTTCGACAGGATATAATTAAAAATTGTTACATGCAGTATGAGAAAAATGCTAGAGGAGAAAGATAGGTGTGTACCATGCTCTTTATTATTGGGAGAGGAGAAACTAGTAGAGAGGTGGCCCCCCCCCGCGATACACCATCACCCCTACTTACGTGTTGCGTGGTACTGGATTGTAGGGGAGGGGCGGGGTGGAGCCGGCGGCGAAAGCTTGTGCCCGTGATCGGGGCAAAGTGTGCGTGGCGACGGCGGGGAGATATGGGGTCCGTCTGCGCGGCGGAGNGCGGTCGCCGGCTAGCGAGACAGCCTCGGCGGGCGACGACGTCGTGTGCAGGCCCACGCACCTCCTGCAACTCACCGTCCGCGCCGACGTCGCTCCCTGCTCTGACGGCCTCTGACTGCTGGCCGTACACGAGTATCTCCGAGCTTCCGCGAGCCCGCCGGACCAACGTATCAAGGTAAAAGACTGCTCGTGGTTATCTGAGCACTTTCGAAACCAACCCTCGAAAAATGTCACTGCCACTACCTGCGTATATTTTAACGGGCACACTGACTGTCACATCCCCAGTAAAGTTGGCAACGGCAGAGGGAAAATAGTTCCACGTTTAACGTAGAATTAAAAGTTTTAGGTTAATATTTATAATTGCTAAAATAATTCCTTTTGCCTTTTTTAAAATGCAAATAAGTGTAAGAAATAGCACATTCGTAAAATATTCACTTTTATAATAATTTAAATTCCGCTTAACCGATGCATGGATAAAGTGTTTAGGTCCACAACAATGTTAATTTTACACACGTCTTGTACAGGGCTGTCCAGTTGGCGGCCTGCAGGCCACATGCGACTCGTCGCACTTGTAAGACTGACCCGCGTACAAAATATTTTATTCTCAATTTTTTATAATGCGTAATTTTCAATAGAATTACCAAATTGAACGTCAACTGTAACTACCACTAGCGTAAAACTTGTAATAACATGTTATGTTTTTTTATTTTATCGCGTTTTCAGCTAAATAAACTGTCTGCGTGTAAGTGAGCAATGACTTTGCAATAAGTGAGCTTGGAGCGTCAAGCATTGTAATTATTTGTAAGTGGCGTAATGGGGAAACTATTTGATTAGCCATTGAACTTTCTTAAAAATGTTTAAGAGCCAAACCATTTTTTTCTATATTCTGATTTTATGAGTAAATTCTATTCTTTGCACGGTATCATTTTATAACTGAATATTAATACTTGATAAAAAATAATATTCACTGTGTTTTTTTTAACGCAAAAATGTAAATCTGAACTTAATGTCGTGATTCGTACAAATTCCAAAACGACATTTCAACACTAAGTTTTATTCCAAGCTGAAGTGTTTATTGAAGTTACAGGAACGTCCAATTTCGCAACATGTTTGATGTCTGACAATTGATTCACTGTAATAAAAGAACTTAACTTCTGTTCTAAATATTTACAGATTACATTTTATCTCTAAAGATAAACCTGAAAAAACTAGCGAACAGCATATCATATTTCCAAAATAATATTCTTAATCACATTGGTTCTGTAGCCAAACGTATTAATTTGGATTTATATTGAGATTTATACGAATAAAGGCAAAGCCATAAAACTTGTCCCATTATTTTTTTTGGAAAATAATTTTCCTCTATTGTCATACTTTTTTTTTTCTGACTGTTGTTTTATAGCACAACTATAAAGGACGAGTTTGCCAAAAAATGATGGCTTTTTCAATTCCCTCAAGTTGGTTGACTCGCTGCTTGTGAAGACGGCTGATGCCGACATTGAAGGACTTCGATGGCCGCATGAACCCCGTGGTTGGCCACCGACGCCTTCACCTCCGTATCGGAGCTGAGTCGTTGCCGCTGCCCTTCATTTTAAAGTCATGTCTGGAGACCTGCAAAATTCGCCTTTTTATTTTATTTGGCATCAAGTTATAAAATTTACAGCGCTGTACATACTCGAGGTGGCGTCGTTTCTGTATTGGCTGCTGCCGAGATGTTAAGTCGCTCCCTTTCCGAGAGAACTGCACGTGATTGGGCCACGCGATTTTGAAGTGTTCATTTATTGGCGCAGAGGTACCCGGGGCGTGTAAAAAATAAAGAATAGTTCGATAACAAGCGTATTTTAGAGGAACACGTGTTTTAAGTTTAAAATGCCCTTAAATAATAGCGCGAATTTTGCAGGTCTCTAGTCATGTCATTTCGCAAAAAACCATTCGACCTAAAAAAAATTGTCTGGGGAAAAAGTAGCTACAGATAATGTCTACAAGTTGAATAGTGTGTGGTATATATATATATATATATATACACACACGTAGCCAACTTTCTTAAGGATTAAACTGCAGCCCACATCAAGTAAGCCATCGCCGCTACGCGCAAGGCTCTGAACTGAGGCAGTGTTTTCGTCGTTTTGCTTGCACCTATGAGACTTCAAGCGGTGACCAATCATTTTACCTGTGGAAAACGTGTAGCAAGTTTCATTACTTGCTACCACAGGCTGTTTACGATTAAATGATAACTTTCTAAAGCCCTGATCAACCCTTTTAGTCACGCATTATTTTACAGTTTTCAAGTGTTGCAATCAAGTGACGTTTGGTTTCGTGCTGTACTTAGAATGATTCAACGCTTTCTTCATTCGCGCAACCAATGAAATCTGCGAGTTGTGCTTGATAGACACTGGGTAAACCACTCACAAGCCAGAGTGGTAGAGATGTCGACAAATCACCTTGCCCACGGGGAAGCGACTGACTGCATTGGGCAATGTTCCTAGCTGTGTACAGCTCTTGTCAAATGTTTCCTTCCTCTGCAACATGTTCACTGTAGTAGACACAGCCCATGTTCCAACTAGTTTCGAGTTTCGTTTTTCGTAATTTGTAATTAGCATTTTGTAAGGTTTCGTCGGAACACTACAACTGTCAACGGTTTAGCATGTCATGCTACTATTATTTTGGTGTTATCATAATTCCAATATTAAAAGTCCACGTAAAAATTAATTATTTCCGAAAGTTGTTAGAAGGCCGTTTCAAATTTCAAATCCACAACATTGTTATGTAATACAAATAGTGTAATCTGAAAATACATATTTCAAGAATATGTATTTCAGCATCTTGCTTTGTGAAATAGTTATTGTGTGTACGAAACACATTTGTTAATTTCCAACAATCTCGCTTTCAAACAGGCAAAACTAATATGACGGTGATTTTGTAATTTGCATATGGTAATATTTCAGCTTCAAAGTTGAAAACTGCAAAACGCAAATTACAAAAATACGTTACAGATTTTGTTGACAAAAACGAATCTAGTTACCATTTTGCTATAGGCTGTTCAGGGTAAACTAAGCACTTTTGATAACCCTTCTTAAGATCTACTTGTTTGCATATTGTGTACTCTTCCGCCATGCGTCTGCCAAGTGAAACTGTGAAATTATTACAAAAGTAAATATTTTACGGATTTGGTCATTCTCACACTTTTATGCGTTGAGGGGCCGCTGTGGCTGAGCGGTTAGCCTGCTCGCCTTCCACCAAGGTGAACCAGGCTCAATCCCCGACCGAGTCACTCCCAGATTTTCGCATGTGGGAATCGTGCCGAACGATGCCGCTGGTCGGCGGGTTTTCTCGAGGGTCTCCAGTTTACCCCGCCATTTCATTCCGGTGCTGCTCCATACTCAACTCATTCACCTTCATCGGCTCTCAAGACCTCGCTGTTAAGAGCCATCCAAATCTCTTCACTCAATTTTTATGAGTTGAAAAAAAATAGAGAAAGCGAAATAAATAATTTCAGTATTCACAAATGTTTACCTAATACTTTGAACTCAGCACTAAGTCATGGAACTACTTTCCATCCTTCGTTTCCAACTTCACTGGGCGCACGCCAGTTTGTGTGCCCGTTAAAATGCATGCAAGTATTGGCTGTTACATTTTTCAAAGGTTGATTTCAAAAGTGCTCACTTTACTTTGGACAGACTGTAACAAAAGTGCCAATTGAAACACGGCAACTGAGAATGACAAGATTAAGATGTAATTTCTTCTCGTTTCGTATCCTTCTGCCATATGTAAAATTTTCATTGCCATCGGACCGATCTCTTTATTAATGCGTAATTCAAATGAAAAGTATAGAATAGTCAAGAATGAAAATGTGTTAATAATATGCAAATTCGAGTTCTTATTTGTATAAAAAAAAAACATTGCCTTAAGTAGCCATACAATTACTGTCAACACAACGTCAAGTATTAAAAACTATTTTTTATTAACTATTTACCTACTTATCTGGGAGACTGCACGCCAGAGTGCACTATATCACATGCATATAGTTATGGGAAGTGATTTTTTTTTAAAGGTTGTTTTCAAAAGTGCTCATTTCATCACGAACTACCTTTATCGTAGTTTCACTCGTGTCCAGATACTGCTTTTTTAAAAAGATGTATAAGTCTGAAAAAGCAGTTTTTAACTATATTTCAAACCCCTAAAATAATATTCACAGCATGCGTGATATCGTGAAGGTACGATTACGTACTTGTCTGGTGTATGTTTTATTTTCGTAGGTAATCCTGTTAAGGACACGTTTAATAATAGATTATCAAAAACGCATTTTCAAACACGCTGCAACACAGTTCAAGCGCCAGGTAAGTAACTGCCTTACAAGACACTTACCTCCCTCATGCAAGCGCCAGGTAAGTAACTGCCTTACAAGACACTTACCGCCCTCATGCAAGCGCCAGGTAAGTAACTGCCTTACAAGACACTTACCTCCCTCATGCAAGCGCCAGGTAAGTAACTGCCTTACAAGACACTTACCTCCCTCATGCAAGCGCCAGGTAAGTAACTGCCTTACAAGACACTTACCTCCCTCATGCAAGCGCCAGGTAAGTAACTGCCTTACAAGACACTTACCTCCCTCATGCAAGCGCCAGGTAAGTAACTGCCTTACAAGACACTTACCTCCCTCATGCAAGCGCCAGGTAAGTAACTGCCTTACAAGACACTTACCTCCCTCATGCAAGCGCCAGGTAAGTAACTGCCTTACAAGACACTTACCTCCCTCATGCAAGCGCCAGGTAAGTAACTGCCTTACAAGACACTTACCTCCCTCATGCAAGCGCCAGGTAAGTAACTGCCTTACAAGACACTTACCTCCCTCATGCAAGCGCCAGGTAAGTAACTGCCTTACAAGACACTTACCTCCCTCATGCAAGCGCCAGGTAAGTAACTGCCTTACAAGACACTTACCTCCCTCATGCAAGCGCCAGGTAAGTAACTGCCTTACAAGACACTTACCTCCCTCATGCAAGCGCCAGGTAAGTAACTGCCTTACAAGACACTTACCTCCCTCATGCAAGCGCCAGGTAAGTAACTGCCTTACAAGACACTTACCTCCCTCATGCAAGCGCCAGGTAAGTAACTGCCTTACAAGACACTTACCTCCCTCATGCAAGCGCCAGGTAAGTACTGCATTACAAGGCACTTGCCTCCCTCATGCAAGAGCCAGGTAAGTAACTGCCTTACAAGGCACTTACCTCCCTCATGCTAGTCGCTAAGCAAAAATGGCCTACCACGAGAGTACAATCAAGCAAAATTTTGAAAACAATCACATGAAACAACTGACTCATTAATCTCGAATAGATAAAATAAAAATTTGTGTGTGTTCATAATTGCAATGATAGCATTGTTAGGTCACAAGTACCTTTAATGTATTTTCAAGGCCATAGAGACCAACGGTCACTTAATTTTCCGCTTGAATATCGGTCTTACATACACGGCAAGACAACTTGAAATATACAAATAGCATTACCCTACTAATTTCAGTTAAGAATGCGTAGCATTGGAAACCATTTAAATCAAGGGAGATAATAAGTAAATAAGTAAGAATATTGTTATCTTTATCAAAATTAGAGAAAAAAACAGGGAAAGGCGTTAAAATCTCAACAGTTGCTTAGGGCATTCATGAGGTTTGCCTGATTGTCTTCTTGTACGCATGTTTCCAGCACTGGCTTACTAATTGTCTGCACTGCTGCCAATAGCATGCGATCAAAGTGACGTGAACGTTTATCACGTTTTGTTATTCATTAGTACTGTGCGTTTACAACTAACAAACATTTTTCATGTATTGAATATTACTAGCTGAACTACCTAGCGTTACCCGGGCATATTTTTTGCAAGTGCTACATTATAACGAACTTAGTAGTGTTGGAATATGTATGCATAATATGTCTGAGGCAAGGGAAGGGAAGAGGGCGGCAAGGGGAAAGTGTGAGTAAAGAGATTTGGGCGGCTCTCAACAGCGAGGTCTTGAGAGCCGATGAGGGTCATTGAGGTGAGCATGGAGCAGCGCCGGAATGAAGGGGCGGGGGAAACGGGAGAACCCCGAGAAAATCCGCCAACCAGCGGCATCGTCCGACACGATTCCCACATGCGAAAATCCGGGAGTGACCCGGCCGGGGGTTTGAACCCGGTTCGCCTTGGTGGGAGGCGCGCAAGCTAAAGGGGGAAAGAGAAAGGGTTGAAAGGGGGAGACAAGAGGGCATTAGCCCCTCTACCGATCTCACCAAAGACTTCATATGGTATAATTGTAGATTTTCATACTTTACGTATATTCAATAAAGCTGGAAGCAATGAAATAATGTTATACTGCATTTCTTTACTCGTGCAACTTTTTTGTATAAAATATGTGGATAAGAAGAAACTCGCGTGTGCTAATATTGACAAGATTATTTTAAAAAAACTGAATTTCTGGAAGGGAAGCTTTATCCAGCACAAGGGATGCCAAATACTCTACATGACTTTAACCCCTTTTAACCTAACGTAACCGAGAAAGGTTCAGACATCCCTGCATTTAACACATTGAGCTATTCACAAGTTTTAAACTAATTTAAATACAAGTTAGAAGTGACTCGTGTGTATCTAGCACTGCAGGAACACCAGATGAAGGGGTTTAGGGCCGCGGTGGTTCAGCGGTTAGACTGCTCGCCTCCCACCAAAATGAACCGGGTTCGATTCGCGGCGGGGTCGCCCTCGGAATTTCGCACGTGGGAATCGAGCCAGACAATGGCACTGGTCGGTGGGTTTTCTCGGGGTTCTCCCGTTTCCCCCGTCCTTGCCTTCCGGCGCTGCTCCATAATGCCCTCGTTTCACCCTCGTCGGTTCTCAAGACCTCGATGTTAAAAGTCGTCCGAATCTCTTCACTCACTCACTCACTCACTCGCCCATACTAGTAAACTGTGATTCAACTGCAGACGTAACAGAAAAAACACATGTGTTTGAGGTCTAGCTTGTAATAAAATTAAGTTGCGAAATCTTTCAGTTCCTATGAATCAGTTAACAAACAAAAAGTTACTGCAGTTTACAGCATCCGCCAAATACACATCCCCTGCACAGCAATTTTACAGACGTGTACACTGGATCTGAACATGTTAAATAAAACAGCCGTCGGTAATCTCATCTGCTCGCAGTGTAAAAAGTAATACGGTCGATGAAAATAGTGTTTGTGTGGCCCAGCCTACCACGAGGAGATTACGCGGAATCTTCTAGGTTTGTCCAGCTTCACCGCGAGCCTGCAGTCCGCTAGGGAGGGTGAACCGACCCGAATGTTCGGAACGCAGCTCGTAACGGTGTTTTGATAACGGTACGACTTGTTAGCTTTGGACTTCGCTCCTTTCCTCAGCGTCTACGAGATTCGCGAGTACGCGAGTGTTTACGACAGAGAAGCCCTGGGTCCTGTGACACGTGAGAACGAGTACGATTAGCACGTCGTTTACAACGTAGTCAGTTAAAAAAAAACCATTCGAACAGTTTTGTGACCATCTCCCATACATAGGGGCAGTGATATTCCGCGAAATGATTTCGAGACAAGATACAGTCCAAATCACTGTAGGGTCGTCCAGCTTCTTTGATTTGCTAAAAAAAAATGTTGTGGTCCGTGTTAACCGTTTGCGCACGAATCACGAAGGTTCAGTGTCGGAGTTACTTAGTCCTGAGTGGCTTGGTCAAAGACGGACACGGCACCAGCAGCCAATGGAGGTATAACAACAGCTGAGGTGTGTGTATAGTATTGAAGTCTACTGTGTGCTCCGATTTTTACGCGAAAAGTCACTGGCCCTATCCGTACAGAACATTTACTCGGACGTCGAAACCGACGACGTACGGACCACGACGAACGTCTGACTACGCGCCACTTGACTCTGCACACAGAGACCTACTTCATCAGATGCGATCTGCCACCGTACCTTTAGTTGCCGCTGAGTGGTGCATTACTAGCGGAGATGATGGTTTATCGCGGGAAAAGTTGTCTGTTTGCTTAAATTCAACGTACTGTACACTTATCCGATCGTTTTCTTTCCTTATTGGCTGTCAAGCATGTATGAAGCTACTACCTCATTCCACTGGGCCAATGTGAATTCTGATACTACAAGGCTAAAACGCTCGTGATAGGTCTGCAAACAACTTCGCCGAGTAAAAACTTTGTTCACCCAATCATGAAAGAATTAATTAGTTAGAGTGTTATTGAAAATACATTGGCTCAAATTTTTTTTCAGCGATTTTCCATTATCTCTAATTATTAGTTAAAGTCTCTCTAAATTGAAGTGATTAGTGAAAATGAACACTCCACTGCGCCTACTTGAAAACGATAAGTTAAAATGGCAACGAAGCAGGCGTATAACGTATAAGTAGGAGTAAGTGGATTAACCAAATGAAGCGTGAGGGGGCCGCGGCGGTGTAGTGTTTAGACTACTCGCCTCCCACCTAGGTGAGCCGGACTCGATACCCGGCGGGGTCTATCGCGGATTTCCGCAAGTGGGAATCGTGCCGGACGATGCCGCTGGTCGGCGGGTTTCATAGGTGATATCTCGTTTCACCCGCCCCTTCACTCCCGCACTGCTCCATACTCACCTCACTTCACCCTCATCGGTTCTCAAGACCTCGACGTCAAGAGCCGCCACTCACTCACTTGAAGCGTGAGGCATCTTCCTTCGACGCGTCTCTCTGTTCGTCTCTGGAATGATGGCAGTGGTAATCTTTTTGGTCCCCAAAGCATTTCCACTACAAAATGAGACTTATTAATTCTGGAACCACACAAAAACCGGGTTAGGTAACTAGTCACGTCCTACAACTTCACGGGAAATCCCAACTCTTTGTGATCCGATCGCAGGTCGGATGAATGCGAGCGTTGTCGGACGACTCAGACGCCTCTTGTGTGAGTTTGAGGACTAATTTCCTTTGTTTAAAGTCGTGATTGATTGGATGACTTGGTGCGATTACGCGTGACCTTGAGTCATAGGCAGTCGGTTCCAATGTGCGAGTACAGCAAGGAAGGAACATGTCTCGTGTTTTCTCCTGAACTTTTAAAACCAGCACATTCCCAGCGTAAGTTAGTAACTAAGAGCATCTTAATAATCCACACATGAATATAATGGAATAATATATCTGCCCGCTTTTTTTTCAAATAGTTCTTCATAATACTTAGATATTCTTGAAGCGTAACAGCGAAGAAGAATCATTAAGATTAAATGTACCAGCTGAACGAGAAATTAAGCTGAGTTGAGAGATTTGGGCAGCTCTTAAGATCGATGTCTTGCGAGCCGATGAGGGTGAAGTGAAGTGAGTACGGAGAAGTGCTGGAATGCAAAGGCGGGAGAAACGGGAGATCCTAGAGAAACCCCGCTGACCAGCGCCGTCGTCCGTCACGATTCCCGCGCGCGAAAAACCAGGAGCGACCCTTCCGGGAGTCGAACCCAGTTGGTCCTGGTAGGAGGCGATTAGTCTGACCAGTGAAACACCGTGACCCCGATAAATGAAGAAGTATTGACTAGAACAGAAAAGGAAAGGAAACAGACGAGACAACTTATAAGCAGAGACCAGAAAAATTCGCGAGTTCAATGACTTGCAGGCTAGACTCTCTAGTCTTATGTACAAATATGCCGATATCAACTGCACATTAGTTGTATGCTGTCACAGTATAAGGTGACGATTTGGCCAGCCTTCTCCAGGAGGTGTCAAACACCGTGCGGACCAATGGCTGAAGTTTTATCAACACACGTGTTTCGAATTCTAGCTTGTCCCGAAATGAATCTGCGAATTTTTCAGGTCTCTACTTATAAGAGATAAACACTTAAGTCGGAACATATATCGCGTATAAACTATCTATACAAGGTTGAGTGCATGTTTACGAGCTGCAATTGAATATGACAATCAAACGAAACAAAATAACTTATTCTTCCAAAAGCCACATTTACGAATTTGTTAATACCGACGTACTAATTCTGGAAAAAATTGTAGTTGCAGGAGGTGTTTTGTGGTTTATCAACCAGAGCCACTTAGGTTCAAGTTTCTATTTCAGCGTGGGGGTGTATATTGTTTCCAGGGGTCAGTTAACAAATATTCAGTTACTCTTTCGTCTTAAGCCATGAGGTGACGAGTCTAAGTAAACTGTCTAATTGTTTTATTACTTAACGAGTGCATGCAAATACTCTCCTACTTGTACAGTCTTCCCGTAATAATAGCGCGCATTGTCTGGTAGCATACAGCGGCATGTTTTGACGACAGAAAAGCGACAGGCGTCATGGTATTAAAGAATAGATCAAAACAAACGTTTTGAATGATTTGGTTTAGTTAATCAGTAATGTTATAGAAAATACTATTTGATTCAAATGTTTAAACATTGTCAATTACTTTGCAAAGTGAGCCAAAGTGAGAGTGTCTTTCTCCACCTGAGAACAACCATTGCAAATTTTATTTTTAATGCTCGCAAAGGTGATCTGAAAGAAAATTCAGAAGTTACGATCAGTGTTACAAGATTTTGATAGTATTGTACAATTAAATTTGTCAATTAGTAAATTATATATAAATTGTAAAACTTTACAGTGGAGGAGGGGTCGCGGTGGTTTAGTGGTTAGACTACCCGCCTCTTACCAAGGTGAACGGGACTCGATTCCCGGAGGGTTCGGCCCACTTTGTATACACATTAAAGAAATTACTAAAATTAATAAATATTGCAATCAACATTATAAACACGAACAGGTTAATTTAAGTAAATGATATTGGTTTGTGAATATTGATTCGCTCACGATTATTTTTCCGTTTAGATATAAATTAAATGTATTTTAACTATGTCCAACACTTCCATGGTGATAAGAACATAGGTTTTGTTTTAAGTTGTCAACAGAATAGCAAAAGCGTTAAACATTATTCTTTCTCCCTTTATAAGAACAACGCCAAGCCGTTTCAAACGTTACTATTTAAAAAGTTTGAATAGCTTAAATGCTCGCCCATCATACGTATAATATTCATAAAAAAAGGCACGCCTTTAGAAAAGACCGTTTACAGAAGATAAGGTGTCTTAAACCATCGTAAAACGACTGATGAATTATGTTTAACGACATTTACGAGTGGAATTGAGAAAGACGATTTGCTAATTTAAATTCTTTGAATTGTAGTGAATTCATATTTTCCTTTTCACTAGAATATTACAAAATCGCATGTTCACTCGGTATGCATTGGAATTGTTAACATATTGGCAGACGCATAGAAATTCCTACTGAGATAACCCGAAACTAATTGTAAAAATGCATTACAAATCAATATTTTAATACAAAATTACGCTCAAGTAAATGGCGGGCGTTATTATTATATCGCGAAGTACGGAAATAATTGTCATTTAACTTAATGGCAAAACGGAACTGATCCACGTTTTTGCAGTATACATGCACGGAAGTACGTATCATTCGATGCAAGTTTCATCAAATTCGTCCGGCCACACAGTGTTTTAAAACACGTAACACTATAACATCCGCTCAGGTCTATGTGGCTTACGAAAAGAATCAATTTCCGTTTATAAAATTTAAATGTCTACACAGATGTGGACGTAACTTCAGCAGGATACTAACAACACAATACCTAGCTGGTGACAGTTTATTTTATGAAACTGAATCCACCAAATTCATTCTGAATCTGATTTCCTCCCAAATTACCTACCTCGAAGGTTAGTCGTGAGAGATGGTACTTACTGCTACATGTATCGGCTCTTACACACTAAACTGTTCGGACAGATGTTATAACATCAACTCATAAATTGACTTCTGGCGAATTGCGTAGATATTAGATAAAACACACACACACACACACACACACATTTTATTAAAGCTTTCAGATTTGCAGCACATATCGCCAATGCCATAAAACACTCACCCGAAGTTTCTTTAAGTTTATTCAAGGTTACGAATTTTCACCTACTTCAATTGTATGTAAACTGCACATTTTCCAAGTCGGCATGTTACGTGAAATTTAAAAAATTTCCGGGACAAGAAACTACGTTGAAATAAAGCTAAAACAGTATAAAAAACTACCATTTCACTCAGGATAGATACAAAAATGTTTTATTTATTGCCTCAATGAATACTTTATTTTAGGAGTTACGAATTGCCGCTTAAAATCACGTTATCTGTGAAACCCCTTTTTTTAAATTGGGAGTTCGTAAAAAAAAAAAAAAAAAAAAAGACAATGAACTAATTTACTTGAACATTGCAAGTGATGATGTAAAAGAGAAATAAACACATGTGTATTACAATCACACCACAATTTTTTTTGCATACAACAAAAATTAACTGAATTGCAGGTGACATGAGTTTTTTACTTGGCGACTAGTAAGACGTTGAAACACGGAACTAGTTCTCGTAGTTCGCTGCCAACTTAACTCCGAGTATTGCGGTCCTTCCTCAATTTAAAATACATGCAGTTACGGCCAGCGACATTTTCAAAGGTTGCTTTCAAAACTGTTTACTTTATCGAGAACCTACTTTAACGACAATACTATCTTTTAAGTGGGATGTTTGTTTACTTTCTGCTGCGTGGTCTCGTGATATTGGAAATTAATTTTTTTTAAATGTATATACCTACACATTAATTTCATATCTACATCTGACGATAAAAACAATCGCAGTAGCTGGCAACAGCACAGTAACAATATGCCGTCGTTAGGGTCACGTGTTTTTTCAGCGAAAAGATTTACCCGAAGGCTGGACGTCAATATCGTATGTTTGCACTTGCAGTCTTCACTTGTCTACTGGTCGCTTGTCTTCGTGTGAAGGGAGTCTGTTACATGAATGAGTAGGGCCAGTGACTTTTCGCGTAAAAATCGGAGCACACAGTAGACTTCAACACTATACACACACCTCAGCAGTTGTTACACCTCCACTGGTTGCTGGTGCAGTGTCCGTCCTTGACCAAGCCACTCAGGACTAAGTAACTCCAACAGTGAACCTTCGTGATTCGTGCGCAAATGGTTAACACGGGCGAGAACATTTTTTAGCCAATCAAAGAAGCTGGACGACCCTACAGTGCTTTTGACTGTATCTTGTCTCGAAATCTTTTCGCGAAATATCACTGGCCCTATGAATGAGGCAATCAGAATTAAGTTCCTCCGAGACTGACCGTCCGTGATTCGCGGGCAGACAGATACAACTCGTAACAATATAGACGATCCTATAACGAAGGTGGTTCTGAACTAAAGTGATTTGGAGGAAATTTTTTTCCTGGTAATCTTTTCGGGAAAAAAAGGTGCCCCTATCCATAGTTCATGCGCATTCTTCATTCTATTATAGGACTGTTTCGCCGTGCGTGATCCCATCGCTAGTATAATGTCTACTTCTTTCTGAAGCCGTCTAGCACTTCGTCGAGTCTCTGTCTTCTGCTTGCTTGCAGCGGAGACGCAGCGAGTATTTCCCGCTACAGTCGTTGCACGTGCGCTGCCTCTCAGCGGTGCGGCTGAACGATTAGAGGCGATAAGCGGCGTAGCAGCGTGTTTTACCCGCTGAACGCGAGAGTTGCCTTGGACAAGTCGAGCATCTCTGCGTCGACCACGTGACATGACGAAAATTATTTGGAAATTTAAAAATTATCTATTCGCGGTTTCTTCACACTTTTTTTTAAATCTAACCTTTGAAAAATCACGCCGTATGTGTGACGTGATTGGTTGTTTCCTAAATATGCAATGTATCGCAAGCGTACTGTACATACGCAGGGACCTGAGGTCTCCCGTTACCCCCCGCCCTTGCATTCCAGAGCTGCTCCATGCTCACCTCACTTCACCCTCATCGGCTGTCAAGATCCCGATGCCGTTGAAACCTCTCCACTCCTTTCGCCACTCTTAAAGTTGTACTTACAATACGATTATCAGCGAAGAAGGTGTCTCAGTCATTAAAAAAAAATTATTCGGACAGCCTTACTCTCTTTTAAATTTGACGAAACAATTGAATAGGCCTACAGTCATGTGTGGTTTTTCACGAGAGACCTCCTTGGCACTGATCTTAGCGGACATTTGCTTTAAACTAATCCCCGGTGCTTTATTTACACTGTGCATGTCCTATATTCGTTATCAGGTACACGCAGTGATTATTTTCGCTACTTGTCGCGTTATCTCGTCGTCGGCGTGGGGATCATCGCCTGACGTTGATCTCGTATCGGCGGTGCTAACAGCACTTCCGGTGCGTCACAGTTTTACTACGAGTAACGAAACGAACGGGTATTTAACACTACTTTAATGTTCGCTTCAATCACGTCACGTAAAAGGTGCGTCGTGCTTCCCCATGCAGCTTCACGACGATTAGGGCCACCTTTATTTTTTTTTTGCGAAAAGATTCCACGACTTGCTGTACTCCGAAGTACGTTAGTTCAGAACCAGTAGGGGCAGTGATATTTCGCGAAAAGATTTCGAGACAAGATACAGCCCAAAGCACTGTAGGGTCGTCCAGCTTCTTTGATTAGCTAAAAAATGCCGTGGCCCGTGTTAACCGTTTGCGCACGAATCACGAAGGTTCAGTGTCAGAGTTACTTAGTCCTGAGTACTTAGTACTTAGACCTCAGCTGTTGTTATACATCCATTGGCTGCTGGTGCCGTGTCCGTCTTTGACCAAGCCACTCAGGACTAAGTAACTCCGACACTGAACCTTCGTGATTCGTGCGCAAACGGTTAACACGGGCCACAACATTTTTTAGCCAATCAAAGAAGCTGGATGACCCTACAGTGCTTTGGGCTGTATCTTGTCTCGAAATCTTTTCGCGAAATATCTCTGCCCCTACGTATGATCTAGACCTGTAAGACGGTTTGCAGATAATTTACCCACAGGTAAGATCATTGGTCATTTAGCTTCGCAGTGTGGAGCACAGACCAAAAATTACCTATACGTGCGTAATTCATACAGCTGTGTACACTCGTCAAAACATGTTGAACTAAAGTTCAGGTTATCTGGTCAGCAATCGCCAGGACCATTGGCGTGAATATACATGACGCTCACATTCCCTACTGACAGAGAAACAGAAATTTCGCTATTTCACGTGACGTCTAGGTTAGACTCGACAGCTGTGTGTACAAACCAGGTAATTACACGTGTTCATTGGCTGCTGCCTTCGTGATAAGCACTTCAGCCTGTGACTACGTTGTAAAAGCCGTTCACAGGTAATTAAGCACTTTATAAATCAACCGTTGAAATGTATCACTGCCCCAAACTCCGTGTATTTTGACGGGCACGTTGAATAGCAAGCGCCCAGTACAGTTGGCAATGTCGGAGAGAAAATAGTTCCATGTCTTAACTTTGAATTAAAAGTCTTTGGTAAACATTTGTGAATACTGAGATGCCTTCTTATTCTTTCTGTTTTTTTCTAAATAAATACAAGTGTAAAAATGAGAAAATTAGGGCAATATTAACGGTTCTAATAATTCCACAGTTTCATTTGACCAGCGCATGAATAAAGTGAACAGGCCCATGGAAATGCCAAGTTTACACGTGGCTGCATAACAGACAGTGTGAATAAAAGTAGACCCTAAGCAGGGCTTTCGAAAGTGCTCAGTTCACCGTGAACAGCCTTATACGTGAATCGCTCGGTCTTATTTCTACAAGACCGTCACTGGTTCGCAGTCCTGCAAGGCGTGTCAGTAAACGAGTCGGCCAATCACTAATGTACTTAGCTACTTTCAACTTCTCTGAAGCCCTGCTAAACTTCTATTTCCAGGATATTCCTCCGCCTCAAGCAAACAAAGCTTAACCGAATCTAGAAAATTACACCAGAGGGACAGCGAACTGCATTTGTGCGCACTCAGTATAATCATATTTTGCATGAGAACTATTTATTACTAGGCATTACCAACACACATATTTTCTCACTGTTTTTATTCATATTAATAGTACATGAAATATTATAATTTATAGACAAAATATAAGTAAAAGTATAATTTAATAAAAAAAAAAAGTTTTTTTATGTCAACACAAGGATGAAACGATTGCTATACATGACATGTTTAGGAAACATCCGGGCACGTCATACATGGGGTGATTTTTCAAAGGTTTGATTAAAAAAAGTGTGAAGAAACCTTGAATAGAGCATAACAGGGAAATACAAGTGTTTTAAGTGTATTCTAGCGACACAATAAGTTGCCGAATTGCCACGCCACGCCGCCTCCCACCATGACGAGCCGGGATTTCCGCAAGTCCCGGACGATGCCGCTGGTCGGCGGGTTTTCTCGGGCATCTCCTGCCCTTGCATTCCGGCGCTGCTACATTCTCACCTCATCTCACTCTCATCGGCCCTCAAGGCCTCGTTGTCAAGAGCCGCCCAAATCCCTGAACTCTCAACCTGTGTCACGAATTATATGTGAGGTGTATCGCGTACGGCGGCATTATATGAGGTGTATCGCGTACGGTGAGGTGAGCTGAGGTGTATCGCGTACGGCGGCGTGATATGAGGTGTATCGCGTACGGCGGCGTGATATGAGGTGTATCGCGTACGGTGACGTGATCTGAAGTGTATCGCGTACGGCGGCGTGATATGAGGTGTATCGCGTACGGCGACGTGATCTGAGGTGTATCGCGTACGGTGAGGTGAGCTGAGGTGTATCACGTACGGCGGCGTGATATGAGGTGTATCGCGTACGGCGACGTGATATGAGGTGTATCGCGTATGGCGACGTGATATGAGGTGTATCGCGTACGGCGACGTGATCTGAGGTGTATCGCATACGGCGACGTGATCTGAGGTGTATCGCGTACGGTGAGGTGATATGAGGTGTATCGCGTACAGCGACGTGGTGCCGGCAGCAGAGTGGACTGACTCGGGCGGCACGCGAGCTGATGGATGTGCCCGGCGTGTAGAGATCACGAGTGCTGTGGTCTTGTTAGTGTATCGTCCATAATGTGCTGGCACCACAGCACACAGGCGCCTGACACGCGTCTACCAGGCTCCCTGCCGGCACAGCCTCGTTACTGCCACGACCCGGCCTTGCCAACTGTAGCACATCGACATATACCACCACGCAGACAGAAAATATGTAGTGGTGGACTGCAGGGCAGGGTCGTCGGTTCGAAACAGAGAAGTAAATCCAGGCATCATGAGTGAGTGAGTGAAGAAGTTTGGGCGGCTGTTAAAGATGAAAATGAGCTGAGAGGAAATTTACGTTACGCACGAGAAGATAAAAATAATTTTCTTTGTAACCCCAAACATGCGAGCCAATCTACTTTTAATGCACATGCACATTTTTAAGGTCAGTTCGGGTTCTAACTTTAATACTGAGGAACCTCTGAGTGGTAGAAAACACTCGCTCTGAAAAATTCGCGGCTTTCGTAAAGAACATTCCTGTCTAGGGGTGAATTTTCCCAGAATGGGAAAATTGTCAGACCTGGTATAAAAAAATATGTACTACGGTGCACGTACCAGAATGTTGGCACGTCTGGCAACACTCTAGCTAGCACGTTCACCACAACACCCATTGCTGTAGATGTCGTAATCTGAATGTCGTTTCCTGTGACATGTCTGCAGCAATGGCGTTCGAACTACGATCGGAACCGTCAAGATTACGTGATCGAACAGTGACACGGTTTGATTACATTTTTTTTTCCCCGGCAGACCCGTACTTTTATAACAGCAAATTTATCTGTACAGTACTTACAGGCTGTTCATGGTGGTGTAGTGGTTAGACTACGCGCCTCCCACCTAGGCGAACCGGGTTCGATTCCCGACGGGGCCGCCCCCGGATTTTCTTACGTGGGAATCGTGCCGTACGATGCCGCTGGTCGGCGGGTCTTCTCAGGGATCTGTAGTTTACTCCACCCTTTCATTACGGCGTTGCTCCAATATAACCTCGCTTCACCCTCACCGGCTCTCAAGACCTCGATGCTAAGAGCCGCCCAAATCTCTTAACTCACTCACAATTGAAATTAAATGCCACTGATTAAAACTGTGTATGTTAAGAGGTAAAACCTAAAAGGCTTACTACAACAGTGAATTTAAGACTACATTGTTTTATATTAAGCCATGTGAACACCACATTTTAAATATGAGGTATAGTGAGTGGTTCTCGTCTACCACGAATGCCCCCAACATTGGCTCCAGAATTGCCAAATTAGTGCTTCAACAGTGATGTGACGTTTGGTTACATCGCAGAGTAAATAAGAATACAGGGTGAAACAACCGCTTATTTGTGCGAACTACAGTCGCACATGCCACCAAAATGGCGTCACTAGCCAGCAACATGTCAGAACGCCACTACCCAATCAGCGCCTGGTCACTTACTTGCCAGCTGACAGCCTAACCAATAGGGTGCATTTCGCAGCATGTGATAGCCAATAAGATACAAGGCTCGTTCCCAGACCCTCGCACAGCAAATCAGCGCCTGGTCACTTACTTGCCAGCTGACAGCCTAACCAATAGGGTGCATTTCGCAGCATGTGATAGCCAATCAGATACAAGGCTCGTTCCCAGACCCTCGCACAGCAAATCAGCGCCTGGTCACTTACTTGCCAGCTGACCGCCTAACCAATAGGGTGCATTTCGCAGCATGCGATAGCCAATCAGATACAAGGCTCGTTCCCAGACCCTCGCACAGCCAATCAGCGCCTGGTCACTTACTTGCCAGCCAGTAGCGCAGCCAATAGGGTGCATTTCGCATCATGCGGTAGCCAATCAGATACAAGACTCGTTCTCAGACCCTCGCACAGCCAATCAGCGACTGGTCACTTACTTGCCAGCCAGTAGCCCAGCCAATAGGGTGCATTTCGCAGCATGCGGTAGCCAATCAGATACAAGGCCCGTTCCCAGACCCTCGCACAGCCAATCAGAGAATGAATGTGCTCACATCAAAGGAACCGCAATGCCATTTCGTCCCTGTGTATTTATTTACTCCGTGGTTGCATGTTGTTTCACCTAAAACCCGCGCTTTTACAAAAAAAAATTGTTTATAGTCAATTCACGGTTACTTCCAACTTTCTTGAAGCCCTGCTAAAGTTGTACTTCCAAGCTATTCCTCCACTTCATGCAATAAATGCTTAAATAAGTAGACACATGGGAAATTCGCAGTTTCATTTTGAGACACGTTGGAATTCACAAGCTTGTGCGTTCATGTTATTTTCGAAATTGGTAGAAGCGTTGTTTGGCACGTCCTGGAGATAAATGAGCCAATAACAAACATGCAGTAAATCGTAGACCCAATCACCGCCTCGTACTACCACAACAAGCAACCAATGGACAATCTATCTGCTTGAGTGTACGTAATATTGCGAAGTCTAGGCTACAGGTCATTGAACTCGCGAATTTTGCAAGTCTCTATAAATAAGTGTATAAGTATATAAGTGTATANGTTTATAGTCAATTCACGGTTACTTCCAACTTTCTTGAAGCCCTGCTAAAGTTGTACTTCCAAGCTATTCCTCCACTTCATGCAATAAATGCTTAAATAAGTAGACACATGGGAAATTCGCAGTTTCATTTTGAGACACGTTGGAATTCACAAGCTTGTGCGTTCATGTTATTTTCGAAATTGGTAGAAGCGTTGTTTGGCACGTCCTGGAGATAAATGAGCCAATAACAAACATGCAGTAAATCGTAGACCCAATCACCGCCTCGTACTACCACAACAAGCAACCAATGGACAATCTATCTGCTTGAGTGTACGTAATATTGCGAAGTCTAGGCTACAGGTCATTGAACTCGCGAATTTTGCAAGTCTCTATAAATAAGTGTATAAGTAGGGGCAGTGATATTTGGCGAAAAGATTTCGAGACAAGATACAGTCCAAAGGACTGTAGGGTCGTCCAGCTTCTTTGATTGGCTAAAAAATGTTCTGGCCCGTGTTAACCGTTTGCGCACGAATAACGCAGGTTCAGTGTCGGAGTTACTTAGTCCTGAGTGGCTTGGTCAAAGACGGACACGGCACCAGCAGCCAATGGAGGTATAACAACAGCTGAGGTGTGTATATAGTATTGAAGTCTACTGCGTGCTCCGATTTTTACGCGAAAAGTCACTGGCCCTATGTATAAGTAGAGACGTGCAAAGTTCGCGTTATTATTTGGCACCAGGCTTAACTTCACAGTACGGTTTATACCGGAACCGGCTTCGTTTCCACGTTTACAAACGTTCGTTCCAGGCTTCGCTACTCAGAACTGTGCTACACATTCAACTTACCTCACAAACCTTGCTTTTACTTTTGAAGCATACGAGACATTACCGTGTTCTTAGGCGCTAAACAAGTCACCTGAAATATAGTCAACACAAAAACCTTAAACGTTACTAAACGTGCAAAACTTATTTAATACTGTATCGGTTCTGCTTTCACCCGTTAACTTATCCGATTAACTGAAGTTAACATTTTCTGTTTCGCGTTATAAAAAGCGGATGGGGATTTAAAGTGCTCCAAAAACTAAATACGAATTATTATTATTTTTAAGCAGCACCCATATCTCTTTCATAGAGCTCGGTTTTCAATCCACGCCAGTCTTTATTCCGCGGCCTTCATTACGCCCCACTGACCTGTTTCCAAGCAGAAGATATGCTCTTAATCTGCTGGCTATAGCCTGCTTTATAGGTTGATCGCACCAACTTAGATTCTGGCCATGTTCCAATTAGCATAGATTTTTATCATTTGTGTTTTTCTGTTTTGTTATATTTCGATTGGCACGCCCCGAAATTCAAATGTTCAATATTACGCATTTACTACATGCACAGTATAAATTCGCTGACACAAAATTAACGGGAAAATTATTGATGTATATGTGTGTTTACAAATG